>JARPZY010000013.1:2500-12632 GCA_036172905.1 Meloidogyne graminicola | reverse complement strand
AAAAGCCGTTTTACTTTTGTGTTAAATTAAATTGATAGAACAATTTCAAAAATCTTCGTAAATAGTTAGGATTGCATATTTATATTAAACCTTATTATAAGAATCCTTGAGAAGATTATCGATCACTTCGGTATCATTTGCGCAAGATGGTCTAAGATTATGATAATTGTTATCGGGCGGTAATTTTCCAAAACCGGCATATGAACTTAGCAATTCTGTCAGGAAAGAAACTATCATCCATGAAGGATGACCCATAAGCCTAATGCGAAAAAACTATATGAATAGAAATAAAAATAGTTAACTCATAATAAAACAAAAGTAATTAAGTATAAAATTTTAATTTAGAAATAAAAGACTATAATATTTAAGATTGTGGAATTCAAAATATATAATATTATTTATAAAATATATTCTAAAAACAAAGAAAAAAATGAGGGTGAATAATGATTCATAAATAATGTAAAAGATGATTGCATAAGACAAAAGTTGCTAAGAAACTAAATAAGTTTACTAAAAAAATATGAAAAACACATACATAAAAATTTACTTTAATATATAAAATAAATAGAATGTAAATTAATGATTTATTATTTAAAAAAAAAATAGATTAAAGATGAATCTGTTTTAAAGATATAAAAATTTTAAAAATAAGGTTGCATTAGACAAATAAAATTTTAGTTTTTCCCTTATGCGTTAAAATGGCAAATCCAATAAACATTTCATTCTACTAAAGGAATGTGCTGTCAGAAAAAAATGTAAATAGGCTGCGGAAGCAAAGAAGGCTAACTATTAATCTAATTTAGACACTTCGAGAAAGATATGTTGTTCAGATTTATATAGCGACGAAGTATCTGTGTTTAAATTCAAATGAAAAAATAAAAAGTTTAATATTATTTGTAGTCACAATCAAAAGGATAAAAAAATATATGAAAAGGCAGGTCCCAAATGTAAAAATCGTGAAAAAAAAGGATAAAAAAAAGAGCAATAAAAATAATAGCTAGGAAGAACAACGTTGAAAAATATGAAAGAAACCTGTTGAAAAAATTAAATTAATTGAATTTAAAGGCAAAATTTGGTCTCCTGTGCAAATTTTTCCATTATTAATAAAAGTAGCAAGGTGCGCAATTAAGAATCTGAAATAAAATTCAGGTACCATTGATTTTAAAAAAATTTAATTTTTCCAAAATACAATGTATTTTTTAACCTCCCATGTATATTTTTTCCCTATAAAGACAGTACCTGGTACCAAATATTTATAAAATTTTTAAAGTACCAAGGTGCGCAATTAAGAATCTGAAATAAAATTCAGGTACCATTGATTTTAAAAAAATTTAATTTTTCCAAAATACAATGTATTTTTTAACCTCCCATGTATATTTTTTCCTTATAAAGACAGTACCTGGTACCAAATATTTATAAAATTTTTAAAGTACCAAGGTGCGCAATTAAGAATCTGAAATAAAATTCAGGTACCATTGATTTTAAAAAAATTTAATTTTTCCAAAATACAATGTATTTTTTAACCTCCCATGTAAATTTTTTCACTATTAAGACAGTACCTGGTACCAAATATTTATAAAATTTTTAAAGTACCAAGGTGCGCAATTAAGAATCTGAAATAAAATTCAGGTACCATTGATTTTTAAAAATTTAATTTTTTCCAAATTATATGGGTAAAAGTAATAAAAATTAATGTGTGTGGCAGTGTTTATGGTTACGTACTATTGTATCATTAATATGTCTGTAGGTTAATGATCAGCGTAACATTTTCTAATGAAGCGTTGTCTAGCAAATCAATGTCTAGAAGCATCAATCTAAGTGAAGCAATGTCTAGGGTAGCTGAGCGTATGGGTTATCAATGTATTGGATTACAGCCCTATGGGAACAAATATCTAGTGGATCAATGTATAAGGGATCAATGGCTATGGTAAGGTTTCTAAGGTAGCATTATCTACGGCTGCCAATAGTTACGGTAATCAATGTGTACGGTAGTCAACGTCTATGGAATTCAACGGGTAAGATAATCTATATCTACGGAAGCCAATGTCAATCTGCTACACATTGTCAAATCTATGGCTAGTCAAAGTCTATGCCTAGTGAATCTATGTCTATTGAAGTCTATGGCTATACGTCTATGTTCAATCAAATCTATGCCATGTCAAACCTATGCCTATTCTATTCTATATCTATACATCTATGCTTAGTCAAATCTATGCCCATTCAAGCCTATGCCTATACATACCTAAACCTATGGCCATCATTACATACCCCCGGTGCCTAATGAATGCCTAGCCTATAAGTTTACTCAATGGCTACAAGTAAGTAAAGAAAGCAATACCTAATGAATGCCTATCCGTATGTCACTTAACTTCTATATTTAAAGGTAAATAAGCTTATACCTTTTTAAAAGAGAAATAAATGTTGAAGAAGTAGAAGATGTGTTTAGCCATTAAAGTACCTGAAATTACATATTTTTTAAGAAAGAATTTTTATCAAATTTTTATTCAAATTCTTTAAAAATTTCCAAATTTTTAGTGAAAAAGTTTAATTAATTTTTTTAAGTATTGTTATGTTTTAGTGACAATGTGACAAATGGTAATATGTGAAGGTTGACTTAACAACAATAAAAAGAGAAAAAGAACAAGAGAGAACAAGAAGATGAAAGAAGAAAATTGTAAATGAATGGCCTCCAATAAACGGTTTAATTTTATTTTATTTAATCCTGAATTCTAATTTAAATTTTTAACTTTAAAATTTTGATTTAATTCTCATTTAAAGGTTAGGGAAAAATTTTAATTTTTTAATAATTTTTTGTTTTTTAGTGACGATATGGTTAATTGGCAATGTGCGAACGAGAGACAACTTAAGAGCAATAAAAAGAAGAAAAGAAAGAGAGTGAACAAAAAGTGGAAAAGAAGAAAAAGATACTTAAATAATGGCCTCCAATAAAAGGTTTTAATTTAATTTATTTTATACGTGAAATTACTAATTTAGAAAAAGATTGTCTTTAAATTGTGTTTTAAATTCTTTGAAATGTACTAGCAAGTCTTTAGGGGAAAATTTTAATTTTTTAATAATGTTTTGTTTTTTAGTGACGATATGGCTAAATGGCAATATGCGATGATGCATAACAACAATAAAAATAAGAAAAGGAAAGAGAGAACAAAAAATGAAAAAGAAGAGAAAAAGAGCGTTTAGTTAAATGGCAGCCATTAAAGGTTTCATTTTAATTTATTTAATTCAACTATTTTTGATCTTCAGAATCTGATGAAGCTTATAAAATTGGAAGGCTACTGCGGGTGAACTTCTAGCCATGGATATGTAATGTTCTGAGGCTTTTAAGGACGTTGGCTTTTTTCTACGTCCGCAATGTACAAAAAAAGGAAAAAGAAGAGAAAAAGAGCTTTTAATTGAATGGCAGGCATTAAATGGTTTAATTTTAATTTATTTAAATCAACTATTTTTGATCTTTAGAATCTGGCGAATCTTATACAATTGGAAGGCTGCTGCGGCAGAACTTCTAGCCATGGATTTGTGAATTTTTCTGAAGCTTTTAAGGACGTGCATTGGCTTTTTCCACGTCCTCAAACAATCAATTTCGAGAGTTTAACAGGTTTTATTAATTTTTTTATGCATTTATGAATAATGTTTAGAATTTGATTGTGGCTGAGATGCAGCTCTTACGCTGCTCCGAACGACTTCGGACAAGAATGCTTTTGAGGGCGGTGCTTCTGGTCAACTTATGATGGGCCCCGTGTTCTCAGAACCTTCACCGATCAAGGGCCCCGTGTTCTCAGAACCTTCACTGGTCAAGGGCCCCGTGTTCTCAGAACCTTCACCGGTCAAGGGCCCCGTGTTCTCAGAACCTTCTCTGCGGAGTCGAGTTCTCTGGATCAGGTCCTTCTGGAGGCGAGTTCTCTGGATCAGGTCCTTCTGGAGTCGAGTTCTCTGGATCAGGTCCTTTTGGCGTCGAGTTCTCTGGATCAGGTCTACACGGTTGCTGGAACATTGCTCATGGATGGCGTTCCGATGCCGAGGAAGTTTGTCGAGCCACTGCAAATTCTGTTTGTGTTTACTCTGGCTACGCAACGGCAGCAATTGTGATTCAAAAAAGAACGAAGAAATGTTAATTGTGTATGGAATGAATTTTACGTTTTATTTAAATTTTTATGAATAAAATATTTTTGTAATTTAAAAGTTTGCAAGCTTAAAAAGGGACTAAAGGTTGTCAGGTAATCGAAGAGTTTTCGAGATGTTTTGATTGTCTATGGGTGCATTTCGACTGGACAATCTAAGGTAACATTGTAGATTTTTGTCTTTTATTTAGCATAAAGAAGTTGGGGCCTTGGGATTGTTTTTCACTGACGCTGTAATTCTAGCATTTGAGGTGTCATTCCAGGAAGCTTAAAGTTTTCTCTGGGGAGTGTTTTTAGAGCATAGGGACCGAATTAACGTCCGGGAGTGTAACAAAGACTACAGGGAAAAAACCTGATGTTTTCGGCGGAAAAATCGCAAACATGGTTGAATGACACCTCTGTTGCAGGAGAAGTTGCAGTAAAACCCAGTAAACATGTTGTTTTTCCAGGCATGTACACAGCAAGCTGAAGATGTTTGCGCAAAGCAAGAGAAGGAACGTGGAGATGTGAGAAGGAACGTCTGGCTGCTTCCACAGGTTTCTGCGTTAATTCTGGAGGCATGGAGAGGAACAGAAGCATAATGAAGTGGAAGAGGAAGAAGAACAGGACTGTGAAGCATTAGAAGAAACTAAAGAAGAGTAATGAAGTGTTTGAACAAGGTTTGTCTTTTATAGTTTTACGAGCATTTAGTGAGGGTTTAGGGGAGGAATAAGGGTTTTTTGTAGTAAGGGGTGAAAAGGTATAAAAGCGACAAATTTACAGCATTTGTCTTCAAATCAGGTTAATATTTTTTATATTTACAGGTGTCAAAACAAAATGCTCTACAATGTCAACAACAGAAGGAAGTGGTTCCAAAGCCTTAACAATGCTACAGGTGGAGATTCGTATGGTTGTCAGGTTGTTAAGTTTAGTTTGTTATATTTGTTTTTAAAGGCAAAAGATGAGCAATTACTGGAGGTTTTGCTCCAGAGCAAGTAGGAGCAAGATTACAAGGGGATAGGTTAGTTGGGGATGTAAGAGGAGAAGTGCATGTCCTGGAGGGATTGGATTGTTATGGTGGTGGTGTAGTGGTCGGATTGTTCTGTGAAAGGTTTGTGTTATAAATATTTAGAGTTAATCAAACTTAAGCAGATCAGCGTTTGCAATGGCACAAAGCAGACTAGGCAGCAGGAAGGAAATGTGATAAACACCTGAAAGAAAGAAGTGGTTCAGTTCAATTTTTTAATTTATTTTTTTACAAATTCTGATCTTTGTAATTTTTCCAGGGCTTTTGCATTGTTCAAAGGTGAGAAGAAGTTCAAGCAAGAGTTGGATGTAAAGGGACAGGTTTGCAAAGAAGCGAAGTAGTGTAGGTTAGAGGGAAAAGAAGAGAAAAAGACTGAAAAGCAGAGAAAAGGAGAGCAAAAAAGACTGAAAGGTAGAGAAGAGAAGAATTAGAATGGCATTTGTTGTGAAAGGTTTACAACCTGTGCAATAATTCCAAGGGTTTCAAATGTAATAAAGGGAACTCCAAGGGGAAGGATGGGTGGTTTCTGATGCCTGAGGGCATGAGTTGTTATAAGGGTATGCGAAATAGCATAATTACAAAAATAGTGTGTATGAGGGAAGTGAAGGTAGAGGAGAAGAAGCTGTAAGTTGTGGTGTAGTTCAAAAGGATGTGGTTTGTGTACGGTAAGAAGGGGAAATTGGCCAAAAGGTGGAAATATATAAAAAGAGAAAGGGAAGTATTTGATAGGCTGCAGGCAAGTGAGGATATCTTTGTATGTCTAATGGTATGTAGTTAAAGTGGGGTAAGAAGTGGTTGAAGGGATTAAAAGCTTGTAGGTATGAAGTAGAATAATAAAGAGAAAAGGGAAGTAGTGAAGAAGGTAAGTGTTTGTAGTTCGGTAGGTGAAAGAGTTCGAAGGAGGGAAGTGAAAGGGTAAGGAAGAGAAGAATGTAAAGGAGAAAGAAGTGCAAGGTGGATGGGAAGTAAGTGAGTTTGTGAGAGATGGAAACTAATAGGTGTGGAAGGGAAGTAAGGAAAAGTAAATAAGTGTTGCAATAAGGGTGGGGGAAAGGCAGTTAAGGTAAGGGGAAGGAGAAAGTGGAGGTAAAAGGGCAAGTAAGGTGGTACAGTAGAAGGTATAAAAGGAGGAGTTTATGTGAATACAGTATGGGGGTAAAGACTAGGTGTACGGTAGTAAGGAGGGTTTGGTATCAATAGGTGTGAATGAAAAGTAATAGTGTAAAGGTGTGATGTTCGTAAAGGTGGCGGATGGTAAAAAGTATTCTGTAAGTGATATAAATGTTACTGTATAAAGGTAGCAAAAAGTACTGAGTTAAAAGGTATGTAATAAATGAGAGGTAGTAAGAAATATAAAGTAGTGAAGGCTGGTGTAAGAATGTAATAACTTGTAAGGGTGTACTGTAGTGAAGGAGTGGTTGTAAAAAAGTGCTGGAATTTCTTGTAATTTTTTCCAGGCAAATTTTATCTATAGTTTAAAAGGTATAAGCTTATTTACATTTAAATATAGAAGTTAAGTGACATAAGGATAGGCATTTACTAGGTATTTGGTTTTAACTATTGATGGCCATAGAGTGAATTATCTGTAGCCATAGGTTTACGTAGGTATAAGAACACACACATATAGAAGAAGAAGGGGGAAGAAGAAGAAAAGGGACAGGAGGGAGAGTGGGAAGAAGAAGAAAAGGGACAGGAGGGAGAGTGGGAAGAAGAAGAAAAGGGACAGGAGGGAGAGTGGGAAGGAGGAGGAGAGAGAGAGAGAGAAGGAGGAGAGACAGTAGAAGGTAAAGGTATTGATTAATCCAATTATAGATACCACTAAAAAACTTCATAAACCACCAAAGCCAATGGACGAACGTAGCCGGAAACCACGTAACATGTATCCGGGCATTTATTAGAGTCTGGAAGGGGGTCATTTGAGTCTCGGAAAAGGGTCATTTGAGTGAGAGAGAGAGAGAGAGAGAGAGAGAGAAGGAGGAGAGAGAGAGAGAGAGAAGGGAAAGGAGAGAGAGAAGGGAAGAGAAGCAAGAAGGGGAGGGAGTATAAGGCTAAAGGAAGAGAAGGGGGGTGTAAGGAAAAAAGAGTTAAAAGGGGGGGTGGGGGTGTAAAAGTATAAGCTTATTTACATTTAAATATAGAAGTTAAGTGACATAAGGACAGGCATTTACTAGGTATTTGGTTTTAACTATTGATGGCCATAGAGTGAATTATCTGTAGCCATAGGTTTACGTAGGTATAAGAACACACACATATAGAAGAAGAAGGGGGAAGAAGAAGAAAAGGGACAGGAGGGAGAGTGGGAAGAAGAAGAAAAGGGACAGGAGGGAGAGTGGGAAGAAGAAGAAAAGGGACAGGAGGGAGAGTGGGAAGGAGGAGGAGAGAGAGAAGGAGGAGAGAGAGTAGAAGGTAAAGGTATTGATTAATCCAATTATAGATACCACTAAAAAACTTCATAAACCACCAAAGCCAATGGACGAACGTAGCCGGAAACCACGTAACATGTATCCGGGCATTTATTAGAGTCTGGAAGGGGGTCATTTGAGTCTCGGAAAAGGGTCATTTGAGTGAGAGAGAGAGAGAGAGAGAGAAGGAGGAGAGAGAGAGAGAGAGAAGGGAAAGGAGAGAGAGAAGGGAAGAGAAGCAAGAAGGGGAGGGAGTATAAGGCTAAAGGAAGAGAAGGGGGGTGTAAGGAAAAAAGAGTTAAAAGGGGGGGTGGGGGTGTAAAAGTATAAGCTTATTTACATTTAAATATAGAAGTTAAGTGACATAAGGACAGGCATTTACTAGGTATTTGGTTTTAACTATTGATGGCCATAGAGTGAATTATCTGTAGCCATAGGTTTACGTAGGTATAAGAACACACACATATAGAAGAAGAAGGGGGAAGAAGAAGAAAAGGGACAGGAGGGAGAGTGGGAAGAAGAAGAAAAGGGACAGGAGGGAGAGTGGGAAGGAGGAGGAGAGAGAGAGAGAGAGAGAGAGAAGGAGGAGAGACAGTAGAAGGTAAAGGTATTGATTAATCCAATTATAGATACCACTAAAAAACTTCATAAACCACCAAAGCCAATGGACGAACGTAGCCGGAAACCACGTAACATGTATCCGGGCATTTATTAGAGTCTGGAAGGGGGTCATTTGAGTCTCGGAAAAGGGTCATTTGAGTGAGAGAGAGAGAGAGAGAGAGAAGGAGGAGAGAGAGAGAGAGAGAAGGGAAAGGAGAGAGAGAAGGGAAGAGAAGCAAGAAGGGGAGGGAGTATAAGGCTAAAGGAAGAGAAGGGGGGTGTAAGGAAAAAAGAGTTAAAAGGGGGGGTGGGGGTGTAAAAGTATAAGCTTATTTACATTTAAATATAGAAGTTAAGTGACATAAGGACAGGCATTTACTAGGTATTTGGTTTTAACTATTGATGGCCATAGAGTGAATTATCTGTAGCCATAGGTTTACGTAGGTATAAGAACACACACATATAGAAGAAGAAGGGGGAAGAAGAAGAAAAGGGACAGGAGGGAGAGTGGGAAGAAGAAGAAAAGGGACAGGAGGGAGAGTGGGAAGAAGAAGAAAAGGGACAGGAGGGAGAGTGGGAAGGAGGAGGAGAGAGAGAGAGAGAGAGAAGGAGGAGAGACAGTAGAAGGTAAAGGTATTGATTAATCCAATTATAGATACCACTAAAAAACTTCATAAACCACCAAAGCCAATGGACGAACGTAGCCGGAAACCACGTAACATGTATCCGGGCATTTATTAGAGTCTGGAAGGGGGTCATTTGAGTCTCGGAAAAGGGTCATTTGAGTGAGAGAGAGAGAGAGAGAGAGAAGGAGGAGAGAGAGAGAGAGAGAAGGGAAAGGAGAGAGAGAAGGGAAGAGAAGCAAGAAGGGGAGGGAGTATAAGGCTAAAGGAAGAGAAGGGGGGTGTAAGGAAAAAAGAGTTAAAAGGGGGGGTGGGGGTGTAAAAGTATAAGCTTATTTACATTTAAATATAGAAGTTAAGTGACATAAGGACAGGCATTTACTAGGTATTTGGTTTTAACTATTGATGGCCATAGAGTGAATTATCTGTAGCCATAGGTTTACGTAGGTATAAGAACACACACATATAGAAGAAGAAGGGGGAAGAAGAAGAAAAGGGACAGGAGGGAGAGTGGGAAGAAGAAGAAAAGGGACAGGAGGGAGAGTGGGAAGAAGAAGAAAAGGGACAGGAGGGAGAGTGGGAAGGAGGAGAGAGAGAGAGAAGGAGGAGAGAGAGTAGAAGGTAAAGGTATTGATTAATCCAATTATAGATACCACTAAAAAACTTCATAAACCACCAAAGCCAATGGACGAACGTAGCCGGAAACCACGTAACATGTATCCGGGCATTTATTAGAGTCTGGAAGGGGGTCATTTGAGTCTCGGAAAAGGGTCATTTGAGTGAGAGAGAGAGAGAGAGAGAGAAGGAGGAGAGAGAGAGAGAGAGAAGGGAAAGGAGAGAGAGAAGGGAAGAGAAGCAAGAAGGGGAGGGAGTATAAGGCTAAAGGAAGAGAAGGGGGGTGTAAGGAAAAAAGAGTTAAAAGGGGGGGTGGGGGTGTAAAAGTATAAGCTTATTTACATTTAAATATAGAAGTTAAGTGACATAAGGACAGGCATTTACTAGGTATTTGGTTTTAACTATTGATGGCCATAGAGTGAATTATCTGTAGCCATAGGTTTACGTAGGTATAAGAACACACACATATAGAAGAAGAAGGGGGAAGAAGAAGAAAAGGGACAGGAGGGAGAGTGGGAAGAAGAAGAAAAGGGACAGGAGGGAGAGTGGGAAGAAGAAGAAAAGGGACAGGAGGGAGAGTGGGAAGGAGGAGAGAGAGAGAGAGAGAGAGAGGAGGAGAGAGAGTAGAAGGTAAAGGTATTGATTAATCCAATTATAGATACCACTAAAAAACTTCATAAACCACCAAAGCCAATGGACGAACGTAGCCGGAAACCACGTAACATGTATCCGGGCATTTATTAGAGTCTG
>JARPZY010000012.1:1955882-2034448 GCA_036172905.1 Meloidogyne graminicola | reverse complement strand
TCTTCCTTCTCTCTCTCCTTTCCCTTCTCTCTCTCTCTCTCTCCTCCTTCTCTCTCTCTCTCTCTCTCTCACTCAAATGACCCTTTTCCGAGACTCAAATGACCCCCTTCCAGACTCTAATAAATGCCCGGATACATGTTACGTGGTTTCCGGCTACGTTCGTCCATTGGCTTTGGTGGTTTATGAAGTTTTTTAGTGGTATCTATAATTGGATTAATCAATACCTTTACCTTCTACTGTCTCTCCTCCTTCTCTCTCTCTCTCTCTCTCTCTCCTCCTCCTTCCCACTCTCCCTCCTGTCCCTTTTCTTCTTCTTCCCACTCTCCCTCCTGTCCCTTTTCTTCTTCTTCCCACTCTCCCTCCTGTCCCTTTTCTTCTTCTTCCCCCTTCTTCTTCTATATGTGTGTGTTCTTATACCTACGTAAACCTATGGCTACAGATAATTCACTCTATGGCCATCAATAGTTAAAACCAAATACCTAGTAAATGCCTGTCCTTATGTCACTTAACTTCTATATTTAAATGTAAATAAGCTTATACTTTTACACCCCCACCCCCCCTTTTAACTCTTTTTTCCTTACACCCCCCTTCTCTTCCTTTAGCCTTATACTCCCTCCCCTTCTTGCTTCTCTTCCCTTCTCTCTCTCCTTTCCCTTCTCTCTCTCTCTCTCTCCTCCTTCTCTCTCTCTCTCTCTCTCTCACTCAAATGACCCTTTTCCGAGACTCAAATGACCCCCTTCCAGACTCTAATAAATGCCCGGATACATGTTACGTGGTTTCCGGCTACGTTCGTCCATTGGCTTTGGTGGTTTATGAAGTTTTTTAGTGGTATCTATAATTGGATTAATCAATACCTTTACCTTCTACTGTCTCTCCTCCTTCTCTCTCTCTCTCTCTCTCTCTCCTCCTCCTTCCCACTCTCCCTCCTGTCCCTTTTCTTCTTCTTCCCACTCTCCCTCCTGTCCCTTTTCTTCTTCTTCCCACTCTCCCTCCTGTCCCTTTTCTTCTTCTTCCCCCTTCTTCTTCTATATGTGTGTGTTCTTATACCTACGTAAACCTATGGCTACAGATAATTCACTCTATGGCCATCAATAGTTAAAACCAAATACCTAGTAAATGCCTGTCCTTATGTCACTTAACTTCTATATTTAAATGTAAATAAGCTTATACTTTTACACCCCCACCCCCCCTTTTAACTCTTTTTTCCTTACACCCCCCTTCTCTTCCTTTAGCCTTATACTCCCTCCCCTTCTTGCTTCTCTTCCCTTCTCTCTCTCCTTTCCCTTCTCTCTCTCTCTCTCTCCTCCTTCTCTCTCTCTCTCTCTCTCTCACTCAAATGACCCTTTTCCGAGACTCAAATGACCCCCTTCCAGACTCTAATAAATGCCCGGATACATGTTACGTGGTTTCCGGCTACGTTCGTCCATTGGCTTTGGTGGTTTATGAAGTTTTTTAGTGGTATCTATAATTGGATTAATCAATACCTTTACCTTCTACTGTCTCTCCTCCTTCTCTCTCTCTCTCTCTCTCTCTCCTCCTCCTTCCCACTCTCCCTCCTGTCCCTTTTCTTCTTCTTCCCACTCTCCCTCCTGTCCCTTTTCTTCTTCTTCCCACTCTCCCTCCTGTCCCTTTTCTTCTTCTTCCCCCTTCTTCTTCTATATGTGTGTGTTCTTATACCTACGTAAACCTATGGCTACAGATAATTCACTCTATGGCCATCAATAGTTAAAACCAAATACCTAGTAAATGCCTGTCCTTATGTCACTTAACTTCTATATTTAAATGTAAATAAGCTTATACTTTTACACCCCCACCCCCCCTTTTAACTCTTTTTTCCTTACACCCCCCTTCTCTTCCTTTAGCCTTATACTCCCTCCCCTTCTTGCTTCTCTTCCCTTCTCTCTCTCCTTTCCCTTCTCTCTCTCTCTCTCTCCTCCTTCTCTCTCTCTCTCTCTCTCTCACTCAAATGACCCTTTTCCGAGACTCAAATGACCCCCTTCCAGACTCTAATAAATGCCCGGATACATGTTACGTGGTTTCCGGCTACGTTCGTCCATTGGCTTTGGTGGTTTATGAAGTTTTTTAGTGGTATCTATAATTGGATTAATCAATACCTTTACCTTCTACTGTCTCTCCTCCTTCTCTCTCTCTCTCTCTCTCTCTCCTCCTCCTTCCCACTCTCCCTCCTGTCCCTTTTCTTCTTCTTCCCACTCTCCCTCCTGTCCCTTTTCTTCTTCTTCCCACTCTCCCTCCTGTCCCTTTTCTTCTTCTTCCCCCTTCTTCTTCTATATGTGTGTGTTCTTATACCTACGTAAACCTATGGCTACAGATAATTCACTCTATGGCCATCAATAGTTAAAACCAAATACCTAGTAAATGCCTGTCCTTATGTCACTTAACTTCTATATTTAAATGTAAATAAGCTTATACTTTTACACCCCCACCCCCCCTTTTAACTCTTTTTTCCTTACACCCCCCTTCTCTTCCTTTAGCCTTATACTCCCTCCCCTTCTTGCTTCTCTTCCCTTCTCTCTCTCCTTTCCCTTCTCTCTCTCTCTCTCTCCTCCTTCTCTCTCTCTCTCTCTCTCTCTCACTCAAATGACCCTTTTCCGAGACTCAAATGACCCCCTTCCAGACTCTAATAAATGCCCGGATACATGTTACGTGGTTTCCGGCTACGTTCGTCCATTGGCTTTGGTGGTTTATGAAGTTTTTTAGTGGTATCTATAATTGGATTAATCAATACCTTTACCTTCTACTGTCTCTCCTCCTTCTCTCTCTCTCTCTCTCTCTCTCCTCCTCCTTCCCACTCTCCCTCCTGTCCCTTTTCTTCTTCTTCCCACTCTCCCTCCTGTCCCTTTTCTTCTTCTTCCCACTCTCCCTCCTGTCCCTTTTCTTCTTCTTCCCCCTTCTTCTTCTATATGTGTGTGTTCTTATACCTACGTAAACCTATGGCTACAGATAATTCACTCTATGGCCATCAATAGTTAAAACCAAATACCTAGTAAATGCCTGTCCTTATGTCACTTAACTTCTATATTTAAATGTAAATAAGCTTATACTTTTACACCCCCACCCCCCCTTTTAACTCTTTTTTCCTTACACCCCCCTTCTCTTCCTTTAGCCTTATACTCCCTCCCCTTCTTGCTTCTCTTCCCTTCTCTCTCTCCTTTCCCTTCTCTCTCTCTCTCTCTCCTCCTTCTCTCTCTCTCTCTCTCTCTCACTCAAATGACCCTTTTCCGAGACTCAAATGACCCCCTTCCAGACTCTAATAAATGCCCGGATACATGTTACGTGGTTTCCGGCTACGTTCGTCCATTGGCTTTGGTGGTTTATGAAGTTTTTTAGTGGTATCTATAATTGGATTAATCAATACCTTTACCTTCTACTGTCTCTCCTCCTTCTCTCTCTCTCTCTCTCTCTCTCCTCCTCCTTCCCACTCTCCCTCCTGTCCCTTTTCTTCTTCTTCCCACTCTCCCTCCTGTCCCTTTTCTTCTTCTTCCCACTCTCCCTCCTGTCCCTTTTCTTCTTCTTCCCCCTTCTTCTTCTATATGTGTGTGTTCTTATACCTACGTAAACCTATGGCTACAGATAATTCACTCTATGGCCATCAATAGTTAAAACCAAATACCTAGTAAATGCCTGTCCTTATGTCACTTAACTTCTATATTTAAATGTAAATAAGCTTATACTTTTACACCCCCACCCCCCCTTTTAACTCTTTTTTCCTTACACCCCCCTTCTCTTCCTTTAGCCTTATACTCCCTCCCCTTCTTGCTTCTCTTCCCTTCTCTCTCTCCTTTCCCTTCTCTCTCTCTCTCTCTCCTCCTTCTCTCTCTCTCTCTCTCTCTCACTCAAATGACCCTTTTCCGAGACTCAAATGACCCCCTTCCAGACTCTAATAAATGCCCGGATACATGTTACGTGGTTTCCGGCTACGTTCGTCCATTGGCTTTGGTGGTTTATGAAGTTTTTTAGTGGTATCTATAATTGGATTAATCAATACCTTTACCTTCTACTGTCTCTCCTCCTTCTCTCTCTCTCTCTCTCTCTCTCCTCCTCCTTCCCACTCTCCCTCCTGTCCCTTTTCTTCTTCTTCCCACTCTCCCTCCTGTCCCTTTTCTTCTTCTTCCCACTCTCCCTCCTGTCCCTTTTCTTCTTCTTCCCCCTTCTTCTTCTATATGTGTGTGTTCTTATACCTACGTAAACCTATGGCTACAGATAATTCACTCTATGGCCATCAATAGTTAAAACCAAATACCTAGTAAATGCCTGTCCTTATGTCACTTAACTTCTATATTTAAATGTAAATAAGCTTATACTTTTACACCCCCACCCCCCCTTTTAACTCTTTTTTCCTTACACCCCCCTTCTCTTCCTTTAGCCTTATACTCCCTCCCCTTCTTGCTTCTCTTCCCTTCTCTCTCTCCTTTCCCTTCTCTCTCTCTCTCTCTCCTCCTTCTCTCTCTCTCTCTCTCTCTCACTCAAATGACCCTTTTCCGAGACTCAAATGACCCCCTTCCAGACTCTAATAAATGCCCGGATACATGTTACGTGGTTTCCGGCTACGTTCGTCCATTGGCTTTGGTGGTTTATGAAGTTTTTTAGTGGTATCTATAATTGGATTAATCAATACCTTTACCTTCTACTGTCTCTCCTCCTTCTCTCTCTCTCTCTCTCTCTCTCCTCCTCCTTCCCACTCTCCCTCCTGTCCCTTTTCTTCTTCTTCCCACTCTCCCTCCTGTCCCTTTTCTTCTTCTTCCCACTCTCCCTCCTGTCCCTTTTCTTCTTCTTCCCCCTTCTTCTTCTATATGTGTGTGTTCTTATACCTACGTAAACCTATGGCTACAGATAATTCACTCTATGGCCATCAATAGTTAAAACCAAATACCTAGTAAATGCCTGTCCTTATGTCACTTAACTTCTATATTTAAATGTAAATAAGCTTATACTTTTACACCCCCACCCCCCCTTTTAACTCTTTTTTCCTTACACCCCCCTTCTCTTCCTTTAGCCTTATACTCCCTCCCCTTCTTGCTTCTCTTCCCTTCTCTCTCTCCTTTCCCTTCTCTCTCTCTCTCTCTCCTCCTTCTCTCTCTCTCTCTCTCTCTCACTCAAATGACCCTTTTCCGAGACTCAAATGACCCCCTTCCAGACTCTAATAAATGCCCGGATACATGTTACGTGGTTTCCGGCTACGTTCGTCCATTGGCTTTGGTGGTTTATGAAGTTTTTTAGTGGTATCTATAATTGGATTAATCAATACCTTTACCTTCTACTGTCTCTCCTCCTTCTCTCTCTCTCTCTCTCTCTCTCCTCCTCCTTCCCACTCTCCCTCCTGTCCCTTTTCTTCTTCTTCCCACTCTCCCTCCTGTCCCTTTTCTTCTTCTTCCCACTCTCCCTCCTGTCCCTTTTCTTCTTCTTCCCCCTTCTTCTTCTATATGTGTGTGTTCTTATACCTACGTAAACCTATGGCTACAGATAATTCACTCTATGGCCATCAATAGTTAAAACCAAATACCTAGTAAATGCCTGTCCTTATGTCACTTAACTTCTATATTTAAATGTAAATAAGCTTATACTTTTACACCCCCACCCCCCCTTTTAACTCTTTTTTCCTTACACCCCCCTTCTCTTCCTTTAGCCTTATACTCCCTCCCCTTCTTGCTTCTCTTCCCTTCTCTCTCTCCTTTCCCTTCTCTCTCTCTCTCTCTCCTCCTTCTCTCTCTCTCTCTCTCTCTCACTCAAATGACCCTTTTCCGAGACTCAAATGACCCCCTTCCAGACTCTAATAAATGCCCGGATACATGTTACGTGGTTTCCGGCTACGTTCGTCCATTGGCTTTGGTGGTTTATGAAGTTTTTTAGTGGTATCTATAATTGGATTAATCAATACCTTTACCTTCTACTGTCTCTCCTCCTTCTCTCTCTCTCTCTCTCTCTCTCCTCCTCCTTCCCACTCTCCCTCCTGTCCCTTTTCTTCTTCTTCCCACTCTCCCTCCTGTCCCTTTTCTTCTTCTTCCCACTCTCCCTCCTGTCCCTTTTCTTCTTCTTCCCCCTTCTTCTTCTATATGTGTGTGTTCTTATACCTACGTAAACCTATGGCTACAGATAATTCACTCTATGGCCATCAATAGTTAAAACCAAATACCTAGTAAATGCCTGTCCTTATGTCACTTAACTTCTATATTTAAATGTAAATAAGCTTATACTTTTACACCCCCACCCCCCCTTTTAACTCTTTTTTCCTTACACCCCCCTTCTCTTCCTTTAGCCTTATACTCCCTCCCCTTCTTGCTTCTCTTCCCTTCTCTCTCTCCTTTCCCTTCTCTCTCTCTCTCTCTCCTCCTTCTCTCTCTCTCTCTCTCTCTCACTCAAATGACCCTTTTCCGAGACTCAAATGACCCCCTTCCAGACTCTAATAAATGCCCGGATACATGTTACGTGGTTTCCGGCTACGTTCGTCCATTGGCTTTGGTGGTTTATGAAGTTTTTTAGTGGTATCTATAATTGGATTAATCAATACCTTTACCTTCTACTGTCTCTCCTCCTTCTCTCTCTCTCTCTCTCTCTCTCCTCCTCCTTCCCACTCTCCCTCCTGTCCCTTTTCTTCTTCTTCCCACTCTCCCTCCTGTCCCTTTTCTTCTTCTTCCCACTCTCCCTCCTGTCCCTTTTCTTCTTCTTCCCCCTTCTTCTTCTATATGTGTGTGTTCTTATACCTACGTAAACCTATGGCTACAGATAATTCACTCTATGGCCATCAATAGTTAAAACCAAATACCTAGTAAATGCCTGTCCTTATGTCACTTAACTTCTATATTTAAATGTAAATAAGCTTATACTTTTACACCCCCACCCCCCCTTTTAACTCTTTTTTCCTTACACCCCCCTTCTCTTCCTTTAGCCTTATACTCCCTCCCCTTCTTGCTTCTCTTCCCTTCTCTCTCTCCTTTCCCTTCTCTCTCTCTCTCTCTCCTCCTTCTCTCTCTCTCTCTCTCTCTCACTCAAATGACCCTTTTCCGAGACTCAAATGACCCCCTTCCAGACTCTAATAAATGCCCGGATACATGTTACGTGGTTTCCGGCTACGTTCGTCCATTGGCTTTGGTGGTTTATGAAGTTTTTTAGTGGTATCTATAATTGGATTAATCAATACCTTTACCTTCTACTGTCTCTCCTCCTTCTCTCTCTCTCTCTCTCTCTCTCCTCCTCCTTCCCACTCTCCCTCCTGTCCCTTTTCTTCTTCTTCCCACTCTCCCTCCTGTCCCTTTTCTTCTTCTTCCCACTCTCCCTCCTGTCCCTTTTCTTCTTCTTCCCCCTTCTTCTTCTATATGTGTGTGTTCTTATACCTACGTAAACCTATGGCTACAGATAATTCACTCTATGGCCATCAATAGTTAAAACCAAATACCTAGTAAATGCCTGTCCTTATGTCACTTAACTTCTATATTTAAATGTAAATAAGCTTATACTTTTACACCCCCACCCCCCCTTTTAACTCTTTTTTCCTTACACCCCCCTTCTCTTCCTTTAGCCTTATACTCCCTCCCCTTCTTGCTTCTCTTCCCTTCTCTCTCTCCTTTCCCTTCTCTCTCTCTCTCTCTCCTCCTTCTCTCTCTCTCTCTCTCTCTCACTCAAATGACCCTTTTCCGAGACTCAAATGACCCCCTTCCAGACTCTAATAAATGCCCGGATACATGTTACGTGGTTTCCGGCTACGTTCGTCCATTGGCTTTGGTGGTTTATGAAGTTTTTTAGTGGTATCTATAATTGGATTAATCAATACCTTTACCTTCTACTGTCTCTCCTCCTTCTCTCTCTCTCTCTCTCTCTCTCCTCCTCCTTCCCACTCTCCCTCCTGTCCCTTTTCTTCTTCTTCCCACTCTCCCTCCTGTCCCTTTTCTTCTTCTTCCCACTCTCCCTCCTGTCCCTTTTCTTCTTCTTCCCCCTTCTTCTTCTATATGTGTGTGTTCTTATACCTACGTAAACCTATGGCTACAGATAATTCACTCTATGGCCATCAATAGTTAAAACCAAATACCTAGTAAATGCCTGTCCTTATGTCACTTAACTTCTATATTTAAATGTAAATAAGCTTATACTTTTACACCCCCACCCCCCCTTTTAACTCTTTTTTCCTTACACCCCCCTTCTCTTCCTTTAGCCTTATACTCCCTCCCCTTCTTGCTTCTCTTCCCTTCTCTCTCTCCTTTCCCTTCTCTCTCTCTCTCTCTCCTCCTTCTCTCTCTCTCTCTCTCTCTCACTCAAATGACCCTTTTCCGAGACTCAAATGACCCCCTTCCAGACTCTAATAAATGCCCGGATACATGTTACGTGGTTTCCGGCTACGTTCGTCCATTGGCTTTGGTGGTTTATGAAGTTTTTTAGTGGTATCTATAATTGGATTAATCAATACCTTTACCTTCTACTGTCTCTCCTCCTTCTCTCTCTCTCTCTCTCTCTCTCCTCCTCCTTCCCACTCTCCCTCCTGTCCCTTTTCTTCTTCTTCCCACTCTCCCTCCTGTCCCTTTTCTTCTTCTTCCCACTCTCCCTCCTGTCCCTTTTCTTCTTCTTCCCCCTTCTTCTTCTATATGTGTGTGTTCTTATACCTACGTAAACCTATGGCTACAGATAATTCACTCTATGGCCATCAATAGTTAAAACCAAATACCTAGTAAATGCCTGTCCTTATGTCACTTAACTTCTATATTTAAATGTAAATAAGCTTATACTTTTACACCCCCACCCCCCCTTTTAACTCTTTTTTCCTTACACCCCCCTTCTCTTCCTTTAGCCTTATACTCCCTCCCCTTCTTGCTTCTCTTCCCTTCTCTCTCTCCTTTCCCTTCTCTCTCTCTCTCTCTCCTCCTTCTCTCTCTCTCTCTCTCTCTCACTCAAATGACCCTTTTCCGAGACTCAAATGACCCCCTTCCAGACTCTAATAAATGCCCGGATACATGTTACGTGGTTTCCGGCTACGTTCGTCCATTGGCTTTGGTGGTTTATGAAGTTTTTTAGTGGTATCTATAATTGGATTAATCAATACCTTTACCTTCTACTGTCTCTCCTCCTTCTCTCTCTCTCTCTCTCTCTCTCCTCCTCCTTCCCACTCTCCCTCCTGTCCCTTTTCTTCTTCTTCCCACTCTCCCTCCTGTCCCTTTTCTTCTTCTTCCCACTCTCCCTCCTGTCCCTTTTCTTCTTCTTCCCCCTTCTTCTTCTATATGTGTGTGTTCTTATACCTACGTAAACCTATGGCTACAGATAATTCACTCTATGGCCATCAATAGTTAAAACCAAATACCTAGTAAATGCCTGTCCTTATGTCACTTAACTTCTATATTTAAATGTAAATAAGCTTATACTTTTACACCCCCACCCCCCCTTTTAACTCTTTTTTCCTTACACCCCCCTTCTCTTCCTTTAGCCTTATACTCCCTCCCCTTCTTGCTTCTCTTCCCTTCTCTCTCTCCTTTCCCTTCTCTCTCTCTCTCTCTCCTCCTTCTCTCTCTCTCTCTCTCTCTCACTCAAATGACCCTTTTCCGAGACTCAAATGACCCCCTTCCAGACTCTAATAAATGCCCGGATACATGTTACGTGGTTTCCGGCTACGTTCGTCCATTGGCTTTGGTGGTTTATGAAGTTTTTTAGTGGTATCTATAATTGGATTAATCAATACCTTTACCTTCTACTGTCTCTCCTCCTTCTCTCTCTCTCTCTCTCTCTCTCCTCCTCCTTCCCACTCTCCCTCCTGTCCCTTTTCTTCTTCTTCCCACTCTCCCTCCTGTCCCTTTTCTTCTTCTTCCCACTCTCCCTCCTGTCCCTTTTCTTCTTCTTCCCCCTTCTTCTTCTATATGTGTGTGTTCTTATACCTACGTAAACCTATGGCTACAGATAATTCACTCTATGGCCATCAATAGTTAAAACCAAATACCTAGTAAATGCCTGTCCTTATGTCACTTAACTTCTATATTTAAATGTAAATAAGCTTATACTTTTACACCCCCACCCCCCCTTTTAACTCTTTTTTCCTTACACCCCCCTTCTCTTCCTTTAGCCTTATACTCCCTCCCCTTCTTGCTTCTCTTCCCTTCTCTCTCTCCTTTCCCTTCTCTCTCTCTCTCTCTCCTCCTTCTCTCTCTCTCTCTCTCTCTCACTCAAATGACCCTTTTCCGAGACTCAAATGACCCCCTTCCAGACTCTAATAAATGCCCGGATACATGTTACGTGGTTTCCGGCTACGTTCGTCCATTGGCTTTGGTGGTTTATGAAGTTTTTTAGTGGTATCTATAATTGGATTAATCAATACCTTTACCTTCTACTGTCTCTCCTCCTTCTCTCTCTCTCTCTCTCTCTCTCCTCCTCCTTCCCACTCTCCCTCCTGTCCCTTTTCTTCTTCTTCCCACTCTCCCTCCTGTCCCTTTTCTTCTTCTTCCCACTCTCCCTCCTGTCCCTTTTCTTCTTCTTCCCCCTTCTTCTTCTATATGTGTGTGTTCTTATACCTACGTAAACCTATGGCTACAGATAATTCACTCTATGGCCATCAATAGTTAAAACCAAATACCTAGTAAATGCCTGTCCTTATGTCACTTAACTTCTATATTTAAATGTAAATAAGCTTATACTTTTACACCCCCACCCCCCCTTTTAACTCTTTTTTCCTTACACCCCCCTTCTCTTCCTTTAGCCTTATACTCCCTCCCCTTCTTGCTTCTCTTCCCTTCTCTCTCTCCTTTCCCTTCTCTCTCTCTCTCTCTCCTCCTTCTCTCTCTCTCTCTCTCTCTCACTCAAATGACCCTTTTCCGAGACTCAAATGACCCCCTTCCAGACTCTAATAAATGCCCGGATACATGTTACGTGGTTTCCGGCTACGTTCGTCCATTGGCTTTGGTGGTTTATGAAGTTTTTTAGTGGTATCTATAATTGGATTAATCAATACCTTTACCTTCTACTGTCTCTCCTCCTTCTCTCTCTCTCTCTCTCTCTCTCCTCCTCCTTCCCACTCTCCCTCCTGTCCCTTTTCTTCTTCTTCCCACTCTCCCTCCTGTCCCTTTTCTTCTTCTTCCCACTCTCCCTCCTGTCCCTTTTCTTCTTCTTCCCCCTTCTTCTTCTATATGTGTGTGTTCTTATACCTACGTAAACCTATGGCTACAGATAATTCACTCTATGGCCATCAATAGTTAAAACCAAATACCTAGTAAATGCCTGTCCTTATGTCACTTAACTTCTATATTTAAATGTAAATAAGCTTATACTTTTACACCCCCACCCCCCCTTTTAACTCTTTTTTCCTTACACCCCCCTTCTCTTCCTTTAGCCTTATACTCCCTCCCCTTCTTGCTTCTCTTCCCTTCTCTCTCTCCTTTCCCTTCTCTCTCTCTCTCTCTCCTCCTTCTCTCTCTCTCTCTCTCTCTCACTCAAATGACCCTTTTCCGAGACTCAAATGACCCCCTTCCAGACTCTAATAAATGCCCGGATACATGTTACGTGGTTTCCGGCTACGTTCGTCCATTGGCTTTGGTGGTTTATGAAGTTTTTTAGTGGTATCTATAATTGGATTAATCAATACCTTTACCTTCTACTGTCTCTCCTCCTTCTCTCTCTCTCTCTCTCTCTCTCCTCCTCCTTCCCACTCTCCCTCCTGTCCCTTTTCTTCTTCTTCCCACTCTCCCTCCTGTCCCTTTTCTTCTTCTTCCCACTCTCCCTCCTGTCCCTTTTCTTCTTCTTCCCCCTTCTTCTTCTATATGTGTGTGTTCTTATACCTACGTAAACCTATGGCTACAGATAATTCACTCTATGGCCATCAATAGTTAAAACCAAATACCTAGTAAATGCCTGTCCTTATGTCACTTAACTTCTATATTTAAATGTAAATAAGCTTATACTTTTACACCCCCACCCCCCCTTTTAACTCTTTTTTCCTTACACCCCCCTTCTCTTCCTTTAGCCTTATACTCCCTCCCCTTCTTGCTTCTCTTCCCTTCTCTCTCTCCTTTCCCTTCTCTCTCTCTCTCTCTCCTCCTTCTCTCTCTCTCTCTCTCTCTCACTCAAATGACCCTTTTCCGAGACTCAAATGACCCCCTTCCAGACTCTAATAAATGCCCGGATACATGTTACGTGGTTTCCGGCTACGTTCGTCCATTGGCTTTGGTGGTTTATGAAGTTTTTTAGTGGTATCTATAATTGGATTAATCAATACCTTTACCTTCTACTGTCTCTCCTCCTTCTCTCTCTCTCTCTCTCTCTCTCCTCCTCCTTCCCACTCTCCCTCCTGTCCCTTTTCTTCTTCTTCCCACTCTCCCTCCTGTCCCTTTTCTTCTTCTTCCCACTCTCCCTCCTGTCCCTTTTCTTCTTCTTCCCCCTTCTTCTTCTATATGTGTGTGTTCTTATACCTACGTAAACCTATGGCTACAGATAATTCACTCTATGGCCATCAATAGTTAAAACCAAATACCTAGTAAATGCCTGTCCTTATGTCACTTAACTTCTATATTTAAATGTAAATAAGCTTATACTTTTACACCCCCACCCCCCCTTTTAACTCTTTTTTCCTTACACCCCCCTTCTCTTCCTTTAGCCTTATACTCCCTCCCCTTCTTGCTTCTCTTCCCTTCTCTCTCTCCTTTCCCTTCTCTCTCTCTCTCTCTCCTCCTTCTCTCTCTCTCTCTCTCTCTCACTCAAATGACCCTTTTCCGAGACTCAAATGACCCCCTTCCAGACTCTAATAAATGCCCGGATACATGTTACGTGGTTTCCGGCTACGTTCGTCCATTGGCTTTGGTGGTTTATGAAGTTTTTTAGTGGTATCTATAATTGGATTAATCAATACCTTTACCTTCTACTGTCTCTCCTCCTTCTCTCTCTCTCTCTCTCTCTCTCCTCCTCCTTCCCACTCTCCCTCCTGTCCCTTTTCTTCTTCTTCCCACTCTCCCTCCTGTCCCTTTTCTTCTTCTTCCCACTCTCCCTCCTGTCCCTTTTCTTCTTCTTCCCCCTTCTTCTTCTATATGTGTGTGTTCTTATACCTACGTAAACCTATGGCTACAGATAATTCACTCTATGGCCATCAATAGTTAAAACCAAATACCTAGTAAATGCCTGTCCTTATGTCACTTAACTTCTATATTTAAATGTAAATAAGCTTATACTTTTACACCCCCACCCCCCCTTTTAACTCTTTTTTCCTTACACCCCCCTTCTCTTCCTTTAGCCTTATACTCCCTCCCCTTCTTGCTTCTCTTCCCTTCTCTCTCTCCTTTCCCTTCTCTCTCTCTCTCTCTCCTCCTTCTCTCTCTCTCTCTCTCTCTCACTCAAATGACCCTTTTCCGAGACTCAAATGACCCCCTTCCAGACTCTAATAAATGCCCGGATACATGTTACGTGGTTTCCGGCTACGTTCGTCCATTGGCTTTGGTGGTTTATGAAGTTTTTTAGTGGTATCTATAATTGGATTAATCAATACCTTTACCTTCTACTGTCTCTCCTCCTTCTCTCTCTCTCTCTCTCTCTCTCCTCCTCCTTCCCACTCTCCCTCCTGTCCCTTTTCTTCTTCTTCCCACTCTCCCTCCTGTCCCTTTTCTTCTTCTTCCCACTCTCCCTCCTGTCCCTTTTCTTCTTCTTCCCCCTTCTTCTTCTATATGTGTGTGTTCTTATACCTACGTAAACCTATGGCTACAGATAATTCACTCTATGGCCATCAATAGTTAAAACCAAATACCTAGTAAATGCCTGTCCTTATGTCACTTAACTTCTATATTTAAATGTAAATAAGCTTATACTTTTACACCCCCACCCCCCCTTTTAACTCTTTTTTCCTTACACCCCCCTTCTCTTCCTTTAGCCTTATACTCCCTCCCCTTCTTGCTTCTCTTCCCTTCTCTCTCTCCTTTCCCTTCTCTCTCTCTCTCTCTCCTCCTTCTCTCTCTCTCTCTCTCTCTCACTCAAATGACCCTTTTCCGAGACTCAAATGACCCCCTTCCAGACTCTAATAAATGCCCGGATACATGTTACGTGGTTTCCGGCTACGTTCGTCCATTGGCTTTGGTGGTTTATGAAGTTTTTTAGTGGTATCTATAATTGGATTAATCAATACCTTTACCTTCTACTGTCTCTCCTCCTTCTCTCTCTCTCTCTCTCTCTCTCCTCCTCCTTCCCACTCTCCCTCCTGTCCCTTTTCTTCTTCTTCCCACTCTCCCTCCTGTCCCTTTTCTTCTTCTTCCCACTCTCCCTCCTGTCCCTTTTCTTCTTCTTCCCCCTTCTTCTTCTATATGTGTGTGTTCTTATACCTACGTAAACCTATGGCTACAGATAATTCACTCTATGGCCATCAATAGTTAAAACCAAATACCTAGTAAATGCCTGTCCTTATGTCACTTAACTTCTATATTTAAATGTAAATAAGCTTATACTTTTACACCCCCACCCCCCCTTTTAACTCTTTTTTCCTTACACCCCCCTTCTCTTCCTTTAGCCTTATACTCCCTCCCCTTCTTGCTTCTCTTCCCTTCTCTCTCTCCTTTCCCTTCTCTCTCTCTCTCTCTCCTCCTTCTCTCTCTCTCTCTCTCTCTCACTCAAATGACCCTTTTCCGAGACTCAAATGACCCCCTTCCAGACTCTAATAAATGCCCGGATACATGTTACGTGGTTTCCGGCTACGTTCGTCCATTGGCTTTGGTGGTTTATGAAGTTTTTTAGTGGTATCTATAATTGGATTAATCAATACCTTTACCTTCTACTGTCTCTCCTCCTTCTCTCTCTCTCTCTCTCTCTCTCCTCCTCCTTCCCACTCTCCCTCCTGTCCCTTTTCTTCTTCTTCCCACTCTCCCTCCTGTCCCTTTTCTTCTTCTTCCCACTCTCCCTCCTGTCCCTTTTCTTCTTCTTCCCCCTTCTTCTTCTATATGTGTGTGTTCTTATACCTACGTAAACCTATGGCTACAGATAATTCACTCTATGGCCATCAATAGTTAAAACCAAATACCTAGTAAATGCCTGTCCTTATGTCACTTAACTTCTATATTTAAATGTAAATAAGCTTATACTTTTACACCCCCACCCCCCCTTTTAACTCTTTTTTCCTTACACCCCCCTTCTCTTCCTTTAGCCTTATACTCCCTCCCCTTCTTGCTTCTCTTCCCTTCTCTCTCTCCTTTCCCTTCTCTCTCTCTCTCTCTCCTCCTTCTCTCTCTCTCTCTCTCTCTCACTCAAATGACCCTTTTCCGAGACTCAAATGACCCCCTTCCAGACTCTAATAAATGCCCGGATACATGTTACGTGGTTTCCGGCTACGTTCGTCCATTGGCTTTGGTGGTTTATGAAGTTTTTTAGTGGTATCTATAATTGGATTAATCAATACCTTTACCTTCTACTGTCTCTCCTCCTTCTCTCTCTCTCTCTCTCTCTCTCCTCCTCCTTCCCACTCTCCCTCCTGTCCCTTTTCTTCTTCTTCCCACTCTCCCTCCTGTCCCTTTTCTTCTTCTTCCCACTCTCCCTCCTGTCCCTTTTCTTCTTCTTCCCCCTTCTTCTT
The DNA here is from genome assembly GCA_036172905.1 of Meloidogyne graminicola. Taxonomy (NCBI): domain Eukaryota; kingdom Metazoa; phylum Nematoda; class Chromadorea; order Rhabditida; family Meloidogynidae; genus Meloidogyne; species Meloidogyne graminicola. The sequence goes on along the minus strand of JARPZY010000012.1, from coordinate 2,018,931 downwards.
CTATATGTGTGTGTTCTTATACCTACGTAAACCTATTGCTACAGATAATTCACTCTATGGCCATCAATAGTTAAAACCAAATACCTAGTAAATGCCTGTCCTTATGTCACTTAACTTCTATATTTAAATGTAAATAAGCTTATACTTTTACACCCCCACCCCCCCTTTTAACTCTTTTTTCCTTACACCCCCCTTCTCTTCCTTTAGCCTTATACTCCCTCCCCTTCTTGCTTCTCTTCCCTTCTCTCTCTCCTTTCCCTTCTCTCTCTCTCTCTCTCCTCCTTCTCTCTCTCTCTCTCTCTCTCACTCAAATGACCCTTTTCCGAGACTCAAATGACCCCCTTCCAGACTCTAATAAATGCCCGGATACATGTTACGTGGTTTCCGGCTACGTTCGTCCATTGGCTTTGGTGGTTTATGAAGTTTTTTAGTGGTATCTATAATTGGATTAATCAATACCTTTACCTTCTACTGTCTCTCCTCCTTCTCTCTCTCTCTCTCTCTCTCTCCTCCTCCTTCCCACTCTCCCTCCTGTCCCTTTTCTTCTTCTTCCCACTCTCCCTCCTGTCCCTTTTCTTCTTCTTCCCACTCTCCCTCCTGTCCCTTTTCTTCTTCTTCCCCCTTCTTCTTCTATATGTGTGTGTTCTTATACCTACGTAAACCTATGGCTACAGATAATTCACTCTATGGCCATCAATAGTTAAAACCAAATACCTAGTAAATGCCTGTCCTTATGTCACTTAACTTCTATATTTAAATGTAAATAAGCTTATACTTTTACACCCCCACCCCCCCTTTTAACTCTTTTTTCCTTACACCCCCCTTCTCTTCCTTTAGCCTTATACTCCCTCCCCTTCTTGCTTCTCTTCCCTTCTCTCTCTCCTTTCCCTTCTCTCTCTCTCTCTCTCCTCCTTCTCTCTCTCTCTCTCTCTCTCACTCAAATGACCCTTTTCCGAGACTCAAATGACCCCCTTCCAGACTCTAATAAATGCCCGGATACATGTTACGTGGTTTCCGGCTACGTTCGTCCATTGGCTTTGGTGGTTTATGAAGTTTTTTAGTGGTATCTATAATTGGATTAATCAATACCTTTACCTTCTACTGTCTCTCCTCCTTCTCTCTCTCTCTCTCTCTCTCTCCTCCTCCTTCCCACTCTCCCTCCTGTCCCTTTTCTTCTTCTTCCCACTCTCCCTCCTGTCCCTTTTCTTCTTCTTCCCACTCTCCCTCCTGTCCCTTTTCTTCTTCTTCCCCCTTCTTCTTCTATATGTGTGTGTTCTTATACCTACGTAAACCTATGGCTACAGATAATTCACTCTATGGCCATCAATAGTTAAAACCAAATACCTAGTAAATGCCTGTCCTTATGTCACTTAACTTCTATATTTAAATGTAAATAAGCTTATACTTTTACACCCCCACCCCCCCTTTTAACTCTTTTTTCCTTACACCCCCCTTCTCTTCCTTTAGCCTTATACTCCCTCCCCTTCTTGCTTCTCTTCCCTTCTCTCTCTCCTTTCCCTTCTCTCTCTCTCTCTCTCCTCCTTCTCTCTCTCTCTCTCTCTCTCACTCAAATGACCCTTTTCCGAGACTCAAATGACCCCCTTCCAGACTCTAATAAATGCCCGGATACATGTTACGTGGTTTCCGGCTACGTTCGTCCATTGGCTTTGGTGGTTTATGAAGTTTTTTAGTGGTATCTATAATTGGATTAATCAATACCTTTACCTTCTACTGTCTCTCCTCCTTCTCTCTCTCTCTCTCTCTCTCTCCTCCTCCTTCCCACTCTCCCTCCTGTCCCTTTTCTTCTTCTTCCCACTCTCCCTCCTGTCCCTTTTCTTCTTCTTCCCACTCTCCCTCCTGTCCCTTTTCTTCTTCTTCCCCCTTCTTCTTCTATATGTGTGTGTTCTTATACCTACGTAAACCTATGGCTACAGATAATTCACTCTATGGCCATCAATAGTTAAAACCAAATACCTAGTAAATGCCTGTCCTTATGTCACTTAACTTCTATATTTAAATGTAAATAAGCTTATACTTTTACACCCCCACCCCCCCTTTTAACTCTTTTTTCCTTACACCCCCCTTCTCTTCCTTTAGCCTTATACTCCCTCCCCTTCTTGCTTCTCTTCCCTTCTCTCTCTCCTTTCCCTTCTCTCTCTCTCTCTCTCCTCCTTCTCTCTCTCTCTCTCTCTCTCACTCAAATGACCCTTTTCCGAGACTCAAATGACCCCCTTCCAGACTCTAATAAATGCCCGGATACATGTTACGTGGTTTCCGGCTACGTTCGTCCATTGGCTTTGGTGGTTTATGAAGTTTTTTAGTGGTATCTATAATTGGATTAATCAATACCTTTACCTTCTACTGTCTCTCCTCCTTCTCTCTCTCTCTCTCTCTCTCTCCTCCTCCTTCCCACTCTCCCTCCTGTCCCTTTTCTTCTTCTTCCCACTCTCCCTCCTGTCCCTTTTCTTCTTCTTCCCACTCTCCCTCCTGTCCCTTTTCTTCTTCTTCCCCCTTCTTCTTCTATATGTGTGTGTTCTTATACCTACGTAAACCTATTGCTACAGATAATTCACTCTATGGCCATCAATAGTTAAAACCAAATACCTAGTAAATGCCTGTCCTTATGTCACTTAACTTCTATATTTAAATGTAAATAAGCTTATACTTTTACACCCCCACCCCCCCTTTTAACTCTTTTTTCCTTACACCCCCCTTCTCTTCCTTTAGCCTTATACTCCCTCCCCTTCTTGCTTCTCTTCCCTTCTCTCTCTCCTTTCCCTTCTCTCTCTCTCTCTCTCCTCCTTCTCTCTCTCTCTCTCTCTCTCACTCAAATGACCCTTTTCCGAGACTCAAATGACCCCCTTCCAGACTCTAATAAATGCCCGGATACATGTTACGTGGTTTCCGGCTACGTTCGTCCATTGGCTTTGGTGGTTTATGAAGTTTTTTAGTGGTATCTATAATTGGATTAATCAATACCTTTACCTTCTACTGTCTCTCCTCCTTCTCTCTCTCTCTCTCTCTCTCTCCTCCTCCTTCCCACTCTCCCTCCTGTCCCTTTTCTTCTTCTTCCCACTCTCCCTCCTGTCCCTTTTCTTCTTCTTCCCACTCTCCCTCCTGTCCCTTTTCTTCTTCTTCCCCCTTCTTCTTCTATATGTGTGTGTTCTTATACCTACGTAAACCTATGGCTACAGATAATTCACTCTATGGCCATCAATAGTTAAAACCAAATACCTAGTAAATGCCTGTCCTTATGTCACTTAACTTCTATATTTAAATGTAAATAAGCTTATACTTTTACACCCCCACCCCCCCCTTTTAACTCTTTTTTCCTTACACCCCCCTTCTCTTCCTTTAGCCTTATACTCCCTCCCCTTCTTGCTTCTCTTCCCTTCTCTCTCTCCTTTCCCTTCTCTCTCTCTCTCTCTCCTCCTTCTCTCTCTCTCTCTCTCTCTCACTCAAATGACCCTTTTCCGAGACTCAAATGACCCCCTTCCAGACTCTAATAAATGCCCGGATACATGTTACGTGGTTTCCGGCTACGTTCGTCCATTGGCTTTGGTGGTTTATGAAGTTTTTTAGTGGTATCTATAATTGGATTAATCAATACCTTTACCTTCTACTGTCTCTCCTCCTTCTCTCTCTCTCTCTCTCTCTCTCCTCCTCCTTCCCACTCTCCCTCCTGTCCCTTTTCTTCTTCTTCCCACTCTCCCTCCTGTCCCTTTTCTTCTTCTTCCCACTCTCCCTCCTGTCCCTTTTCTTCTTCTTCCCCCTTCTTCTTCTATATGTGTGTGTTCTTATACCTACGTAAACCTATGGCTACAGATAATTCACTCTATGGCCATCAATAGTTAAAACCAAATACCTAGTAAATGCCTGTCCTTATGTCACTTAACTTCTATATTTAAATGTAAATAAGCTTATACTTTTACACCCCCACCCCCCCTTTTAACTCTTTTTTCCTTACACCCCCCTTCTCTTCCTTTAGCCTTATACTCCCTCCCCTTCTTGCTTCTCTTCCCTTCTCTCTCTCCTTTCCCTTCTCTCTCTCTCTCTCTCCTCCTTCTCTCTCTCTCTCTCTCTCTCACTCAAATGACCCTTTTCCGAGACTCAAATGACCCCCTTCCAGACTCTAATAAATGCCCGGATACATGTTACGTGGTTTCCGGCTACGTTCGTCCATTGGCTTTGGTGGTTTATGAAGTTTTTTAGTGGTATCTATAATTGGATTAATCAATACCTTTACCTTCTACTGTCTCTCCTCCTTCTCTCTCTCTCTCTCTCTCTCTCCTCCTCCTTCCCACTCTCCCTCCTGTCCCTTTTCTTCTTCTTCCCACTCTCCCTCCTGTCCCTTTTCTTCTTCTTCCCACTCTCCCTCCTGTCCCTTTTCTTCTTCTTCCCCCTTCTTCTTCTATATGTGTGTGTTCTTATACCTACGTAAACCTATGGCTACAGATAATTCACTCTATGGCCATCAATAGTTAAAACCAAATACCTAGTAAATGCCTGTCCTTATGTCACTTAACTTCTATATTTAAATGTAAATAAGCTTATACTTTTACACCCCCACCCCCCCTTTTAACTCTTTTTTCCTTACACCCCCCTTCTCTTCCTTTAGCCTTATACTCCCTCCCCTTCTTGCTTCTCTTCCCTTCTCTCTCTCCTTTCCCTTCTCTCTCTCTCTCTCTCCTCCTTCTCTCTCTCTCTCTCTCTCTCACTCAAATGACCCTTTTCCGAGACTCAAATGACCCCCTTCCAGACTCTAATAAATGCCCGGATACATGTTACGTGGTTTCCGGCTACGTTCGTCCATTGGCTTTGGTGGTTTATGAAGTTTTTTAGTGGTATCTATAATTGGATTAATCAATACCTTTACCTTCTACTGTCTCTCCTCCTTCTCTCTCTCTCTCTCTCTCTCTCCTCCTCCTTCCCACTCTCCCTCCTGTCCCTTTTCTTCTTCTTCCCACTCTCCCTCCTGTCCCTTTTCTTCTTCTTCCCACTCTCCCTCCTGTCCCTTTTCTTCTTCTTCCCCCTTCTTCTTCTATATGTGTGTGTTCTTATACCTACGTAAACCTATGGCTACAGATAATTCACTCTATGGCCATCAATAGTTAAAACCAAATACCTAGTAAATGCCTGTCCTTATGTCACTTAACTTCTATATTTAAATGTAAATAAGCTTATACTTTTACACCCCCACCCCCCCTTTTAACTCTTTTTTCCTTACACCCCCCTTCTCTTCCTTTAGCCTTATACTCCCTCCCCTTCTTGCTTCTCTTCCCTTCTCTCTCTCCTTTCCCTTCTCTCTCTCTCTCTCTCCTCCTTCTCTCTCTCTCTCTCTCTCTCACTCAAATGACCCTTTTCCGAGACTCAAATGACCCCCTTCCAGACTCTAATAAATGCCCGGATACATGTTACGTGGTTTCCGGCTACGTTCGTCCATTGGCTTTGGTGGTTTATGAAGTTTTTTAGTGGTATCTATAATTGGATTAATCAATACCTTTACCTTCTACTGTCTCTCCTCCTTCTCTCTCTCTCTCTCTCTCTCTCCTCCTCCTTCCCACTCTCCCTCCTGTCCCTTTTCTTCTTCTTCCCACTCTCCCTCCTGTCCCTTTTCTTCTTCTTCCCACTCTCCCTCCTGTCCCTTTTCTTCTTCTTCCCCCTTCTTCTTCTATATGTGTGTGTTCTTATACCTACGTAAACCTATGGCTACAGATAATTCACTCTATGGCCATCAATAGTTAAAACCAAATACCTAGTAAATGCCTGTCCTTATGTCACTTAACTTCTATATTTAAATGTAAATAAGCTTATACTTTTACACCCCCACCCCCCCTTTTAACTCTTTTTTCCTTACACCCCCCTTCTCTTCCTTTAGCCTTATACTCCCTCCCCTTCTTGCTTCTCTTCCCTTCTCTCTCTCCTTTCCCTTCTCTCTCTCTCTCTCTCCTCCTTCTCTCTCTCTCTCTCTCTCTCACTCAAATGACCCTTTTCCGAGACTCAAATGACCCCCTTCCAGACTCTAATAAATGCCCGGATACATGTTACGTGGTTTCCGGCTACGTTCGTCCATTGGCTTTGGTGGTTTATGAAGTTTTTTAGTGGTATCTATAATTGGATTAATCAATACCTTTACCTTCTACTGTCTCTCCTCCTTCTCTCTCTCTCTCTCTCTCTCTCCTCCTCCTTCCCACTCTCCCTCCTGTCCCTTTTCTTCTTCTTCCCACTCTCCCTCCTGTCCCTTTTCTTCTTCTTCCCACTCTCCCTCCTGTCCCTTTTCTTCTTCTTCCCCCTTCTTCTTCTATATGTGTGTGTTCTTATACCTACGTAAACCTATGGCTACAGATAATTCACTCTATGGCCATCAATAGTTAAAACCAAATACCTAGTAAATGCCTGTCCTTATGTCACTTAACTTCTATATTTAAATGTAAATAAGCTTATACTTTTACACCCCCACCCCCCCTTTTAACTCTTTTTTCCTTACACCCCCCTTCTCTTCCTTTAGCCTTATACTCCCTCCCCTTCTTGCTTCTCTTCCCTTCTCTCTCTCCTTTCCCTTCTCTCTCTCTCTCTCTCCTCCTTCTCTCTCTCTCTCTCTCTCTCACTCAAATGACCCTTTTCCGAGACTCAAATGACCCCCTTCCAGACTCTAATAAATGCCCGGATACATGTTACGTGGTTTCCGGCTACGTTCGTCCATTGGCTTTGGTGGTTTATGAAGTTTTTTAGTGGTATCTATAATTGGATTAATCAATACCTTTACCTTCTACTGTCTCTCCTCCTTCTCTCTCTCTCTCTCTCTCTCTCCTCCTCCTTCCCACTCTCCCTCCTGTCCCTTTTCTTCTTCTTCCCACTCTCCCTCCTGTCCCTTTTCTTCTTCTTCCCACTCTCCCTCCTGTCCCTTTTCTTCTTCTTCCCCCTTCTTCTTCTATATGTGTGTGTTCTTATACCTACGTAAACCTATGGCTACAGATAATTCACTCTATGGCCATCAATAGTTAAAACCAAATACCTAGTAAATGCCTGTCCTTATGTCACTTAACTTCTATATTTAAATGTAAATAAGCTTATACTTTTACACCCCCACCCCCCCTTTTAACTCTTTTTTCCTTACACCCCCCTTCTCTTCCTTTAGCCTTATACTCCCTCCCCTTCTTGCTTCTCTTCCCTTCTCTCTCTCCTTTCCCTTCTCTCTCTCTCTCTCTCCTCCTTCTCTCTCTCTCTCTCTCTCTCACTCAAATGACCCTTTTCCGAGACTCAAATGACCCCCTTCCAGACTCTAATAAATGCCCGGATACATGTTACGTGGTTTCCGGCTACGTTCGTCCATTGGCTTTGGTGGTTTATGAAGTTTTTTAGTGGTATCTATAATTGGATTAATCAATACCTTTACCTTCTACTGTCTCTCCTCCTTCTCTCTCTCTCTCTCTCTCTCTCCTCCTCCTTCCCACTCTCCCTCCTGTCCCTTTTCTTCTTCTTCCCACTCTCCCTCCTGTCCCTTTTCTTCTTCTTCCCACTCTCCCTCCTGTCCCTTTTCTTCTTCTTCCCCCTTCTTCTTCTATATGTGTGTGTTCTTATACCTACGTAAACCTATGGCTACAGATAATTCACTCTATGGCCATCAATAGTTAAAACCAAATACCTAGTAAATGCCTGTCCTTATGTCACTTAACTTCTATATTTAAATGTAAATAAGCTTATACTTTTACACCCCCACCCCCCCTTTTAACTCTTTTTTCCTTACACCCCCCTTCTCTTCCTTTAGCCTTATACTCCCTCCCCTTCTTGCTTCTCTTCCCTTCTCTCTCTCCTTTCCCTTCTCTCTCTCTCTCTCTCCTCCTTCTCTCTCTCTCTCTCTCTCTCACTCAAATGACCCTTTTCCGAGACTCAAATGACCCCCTTCCAGACTCTAATAAATGCCCGGATACATGTTACGTGGTTTCCGGCTACGTTCGTCCATTGGCTTTGGTGGTTTATGAAGTTTTTTAGTGGTATCTATAATTGGATTAATCAATACCTTTACCTTCTACTGTCTCTCCTCCTTCTCTCTCTCTCTCTCTCTCTCTCCTCCTCCTTCCCACTCTCCCTCCTGTCCCTTTTCTTCTTCTTCCCACTCTCCCTCCTGTCCCTTTTCTTCTTCTTCCCACTCTCCCTCCTGTCCCTTTTCTTCTTCTTCCCCCTTCTTCTTCTATATGTGTGTGTTCTTATACCTACGTAAACCTATGGCTACAGATAATTCACTCTATGGCCATCAATAGTTAAAACCAAATACCTAGTAAATGCCTGTCCTTATGTCACTTAACTTCTATATTTAAATGTAAATAAGCTTATACTTTTACACCCCCACCCCCCCTTTTAACTCTTTTTTCCTTACACCCCCCTTCTCTTCCTTTAGCCTTATACTCCCTCCCCTTCTTGCTTCTCTTCCCTTCTCTCTCTCCTTTCCCTTCTCTCTCTCTCTCTCTCCTCCTTCTCTCTCTCTCTCTCTCTCTCACTCAAATGACCCTTTTCCGAGACTCAAATGACCCCCTTCCAGACTCTAATAAATGCCCGGATACATGTTACGTGGTTTCCGGCTACGTTCGTCCATTGGCTTTGGTGGTTTATGAAGTTTTTTAGTGGTATCTATAATTGGATTAATCAATACCTTTACCTTCTACTGTCTCTCCTCCTTCTCTCTCTCTCTCTCTCTCTCTCCTCCTCCTTCCCACTCTCCCTCCTGTCCCTTTTCTTCTTCTTCCCACTCTCCCTCCTGTCCCTTTTCTTCTTCTTCCCACTCTCCCTCCTGTCCCTTTTCTTCTTCTTCCCCCTTCTTCTTCTATATGTGTGTGTTCTTATACCTACGTAAACCTATGGCTACAGATAATTCACTCTATGGCCATCAATAGTTAAAACCAAATACCTAGTAAATGCCTGTCCTTATGTCACTTAACTTCTATATTTAAATGTAAATAAGCTTATACTTTTACACCCCCACCCCCCCTTTTAACTCTTTTTTCCTTACACCCCCCTTCTCTTCCTTTAGCCTTATACTCCCTCCCCTTCTTGCTTCTCTTCCCTTCTCTCTCTCCTTTCCCTTCTCTCTCTCTCTCTCTCCTCCTTCTCTCTCTCTCTCTCTCTCTCACTCAAATGACCCTTTTCCGAGACTCAAATGACCCCCTTCCAGACTCTAATAAATGCCCGGATACATGTTACGTGGTTTCCGGCTACGTTCGTCCATTGGCTTTGGTGGTTTATGAAGTTTTTTAGTGGTATCTATAATTGGATTAATCAATACCTTTACCTTCTACTGTCTCTCCTCCTTCTCTCTCTCTCTCTCTCTCTCTCCTCCTCCTTCCCACTCTCCCTCCTGTCCCTTTTCTTCTTCTTCCCACTCTCCCTCCTGTCCCTTTTCTTCTTCTTCCCACTCTCCCTCCTGTCCCTTTTCTTCTTCTTCCCCCTTCTTCTTCTATATGTGTGTGTTCTTATACCTACGTAAACCTATGGCTACAGATAATTCACTCTATGGCCATCAATAGTTAAAACCAAATACCTAGTAAATGCCTGTCCTTATGTCACTTAACTTCTATATTTAAATGTAAATAAGCTTATACTTTTACACCCCCACCCCCCCTTTTAACTCTTTTTTCCTTACACCCCCCTTCTCTTCCTTTAGCCTTATACTCCCTCCCCTTCTTGCTTCTCTTCCCTTCTCTCTCTCCTTTCCCTTCTCTCTCTCTCTCTCTCCTCCTTCTCTCTCTCTCTCTCTCTCTCACTCAAATGACCCTTTTCCGAGACTCAAATGACCCCCTTCCAGACTCTAATAAATGCCCGGATACATGTTACGTGGTTTCCGGCTACGTTCGTCCATTGGCTTTGGTGGTTTATGAAGTTTTTTAGTGGTATCTATAATTGGATTAATCAATACCTTTACCTTCTACTGTCTCTCCTCCTTCTCTCTCTCTCTCTCTCTCTCTCCTCCTCCTTCCCACTCTCCCTCCTGTCCCTTTTCTTCTTCTTCCCACTCTCCCTCCTGTCCCTTTTCTTCTTCTTCCCACTCTCCCTCCTGTCCCTTTTCTTCTTCTTCCCCCTTCTTCTTCTATATGTGTGTGTTCTTATACCTACGTAAACCTATGGCTACAGATAATTCACTCTATGGCCATCAATAGTTAAAACCAAATACCTAGTAAATGCCTGTCCTTATGTCACTTAACTTCTATATTTAAATGTAAATAAGCTTATACTTTTACACCCCCACCCCCCCTTTTAACTCTTTTTTCCTTACACCCCCCTTCTCTTCCTTTAGCCTTATACTCCCTCCCCTTCTTGCTTCTCTTCCCTTCTCTCTCTCCTTTCCCTTCTCTCTCTCTCTCTCTCCTCCTTCTCTCTCTCTCTCTCTCTCTCACTCAAATGACCCTTTTCCGAGACTCAAATGACCCCCTTCCAGACTCTAATAAATGCCCGGATACATGTTACGTGGTTTCCGGCTACGTTCGTCCATTGGCTTTGGTGGTTTATGAAGTTTTTTAGTGGTATCTATAATTGGATTAATCAATACCTTTACCTTCTACTGTCTCTCCTCCTTCTCTCTCTCTCTCTCTCTCTCTCCTCCTCCTTCCCACTCTCCCTCCTGTCCCTTTTCTTCTTCTTCCCACTCTCCCTCCTGTCCCTTTTCTTCTTCTTCCCACTCTCCCTCCTGTCCCTTTTCTTCTTCTTCCCCCTTCTTCTTCTATATGTGTGTGTTCTTATACCTACGTAAACCTATTGCTACAGATAATTCACTCTATGGCCATCAATAGTTAAAACCAAATACCTAGTAAATGCCTGTCCTTATGTCACTTAACTTCTATATTTAAATGTAAATAAGCTTATACTTTTACACCCCCACCCCCCCTTTTAACTCTTTTTTCCTTACACCCCCCTTCTCTTCCTTTAGCCTTATACTCCCTCCCCTTCTTGCTTCTCTTCCCTTCTCTCTCTCCTTTCCCTTCTCTCTCTCTCTCTCTCCTCCTTCTCTCTCTCTCTCTCTCTCTCACTCAAATGACCCTTTTCCGAGACTCAAATGACCCCCTTCCAGACTCTAATAAATGCCCGGATACATGTTACGTGGTTTCCGGCTACGTTCGTCCATTGGCTTTGGTGGTTTATGAAGTTTTTTAGTGGTATCTATAATTGGATTAATCAATACCTTTACCTTCTACTGTCTCTCCTCCTTCTCTCTCTCTCTCTCTCTCTCTCCTCCTCCTTCCCACTCTCCCTCCTGTCCCTTTTCTTCTTCTTCCCACTCTCCCTCCTGTCCCTTTTCTTCTTCTTCCCACTCTCCCTCCTGTCCCTTTTCTTCTTCTTCCCCCTTCTTCTTCTATATGTGTGTGTTCTTATACCTACGTAAACCTATGGCTACAGATAATTCACTCTATGGCCATCAATAGTTAAAACCAAATACCTAGTAAATGCCTGTCCTTATGTCACTTAACTTCTATATTTAAATGTAAATAAGCTTATACTTTTACACCCCCACCCCCCCTTTTAACTCTTTTTTCCTTACACCCCCCTTCTCTTCCTTTAGCCTTATACTCCCTCCCCTTCTTGCTTCTCTTCCCTTCTCTCTCTCCTTTCCCTTCTCTCTCTCTCTCTCTCCTCCTTCTCTCTCTCTCTCTCTCTCTCACTCAAATGACCCTTTTCCGAGACTCAAATGACCCCCTTCCAGACTCTAATAAATGCCCGGATACATGTTACGTGGTTTCCGGCTACGTTCGTCCATTGGCTTTGGTGGTTTATGAAGTTTTTTAGTGGTATCTATAATTGGATTAATCAATACCTTTACCTTCTACTGTCTCTCCTCCTTCTCTCTCTCTCTCTCTCTCTCTCCTCCTCCTTCCCACTCTCCCTCCTGTCCCTTTTCTTCTTCTTCCCACTCTCCCTCCTGTCCCTTTTCTTCTTCTTCCCACTCTCCCTCCTGTCCCTTTTCTTCTTCTTCCCCCTTCTTCTTCTATATGTGTGTGTTCTTATACCTACGTAAACCTATGGCTACAGATAATTCACTCTATGGCCATCAATAGTTAAAACCAAATACCTAGTAAATGCCTGTCCTTATGTCACTTAACTTCTATATTTAAATGTAAATAAGCTTATACTTTTACACCCCCACCCCCCCTTTTAACTCTTTTTTCCTTACACCCCCCTTCTCTTCCTTTAGCCTTATACTCCCTCCCCTTCTTGCTTCTCTTCCCTTCTCTCTCTCCTTTCCCTTCTCTCTCTCTCTCTCTCCTCCTTCTCTCTCTCTCTCTCTCTCTCACTCAAATGACCCTTTTCCGAGACTCAAATGACCCCCTTCCAGACTCTAATAAATGCCCGGATACATGTTACGTGGTTTCCGGCTACGTTCGTCCATTGGCTTTGGTGGTTTATGAAGTTTTTTAGTGGTATCTATAATTGGATTAATCAATACCTTTACCTTCTACTGTCTCTCCTCCTTCTCTCTCTCTCTCTCTCTCTCTCCTCCTCCTTCCCACTCTCCCTCCTGTCCCTTTTCTTCTTCTTCCCACTCTCCCTCCTGTCCCTTTTCTTCTTCTTCCCACTCTCCCTCCTGTCCCTTTTCTTCTTCTTCCCCCTTCTTCTTCTATATGTGTGTGTTCTTATACCTACGTAAACCTATGGCTACAGATAATTCACTCTATGGCCATCAATAGTTAAAACCAAATACCTAGTAAATGCCTGTCCTTATGTCACTTAACTTCTATATTTAAATGTAAATAAGCTTATACTTTTACACCCCCACCCCCCCTTTTAACTCTTTTTTCCTTACACCCCCCTTCTCTTCCTTTAGCCTTATACTCCCTCCCCTTCTTGCTTCTCTTCCCTTCTCTCTCTCCTTTCCCTTCTCTCTCTCTCTCTCTCCTCCTTCTCTCTCTCTCTCTCTCTCTCACTCAAATGACCCTTTTCCGAGACTCAAATGACCCCCTTCCAGACTCTAATAAATGCCCGGATACATGTTACGTGGTTTCCGGCTACGTTCGTCCATTGGCTTTGGTGGTTTATGAAGTTTTTTAGTGGTATCTATAATTGGATTAATCAATACCTTTACCTTCTACTGTCTCTCCTCCTTCTCTCTCTCTCTCTCTCTCTCTCCTCCTCCTTCCCACTCTCCCTCCTGTCCCTTTTCTTCTTCTTCCCACTCTCCCTCCTGTCCCTTTTCTTCTTCTTCCCACTCTCCCTCCTGTCCCTTTTCTTCTTCTTCCCCCTTCTTCTTCTATATGTGTGTGTTCTTATACCTACGTAAACCTATGGCTACAGATAATTCACTCTATGGCCATCAATAGTTAAAACCAAATACCTAGTAAATGCCTGTCCTTATGTCACTTAACTTCTATATTTAAATGTAAATAAGCTTATACTTTTACACCCCCACCCCCCCTTTTAACTCTTTTTTCCTTACACCCCCCTTCTCTTCCTTTAGCCTTATACTCCCTCCCCTTCTTGCTTCTCTTCCCTTCTCTCTCTCCTTTCCCTTCTCTCTCTCTCTCTCTCCTCCTTCTCTCTCTCTCTCTCTCTCTCACTCAAATGACCCTTTTCCGAGACTCAAATGACCCCCTTCCAGACTCTAATAAATGCCCGGATACATGTTACGTGGTTTCCGGCTACGTTCGTCCATTGGCTTTGGTGGTTTATGAAGTTTTTTAGTGGTATCTATAATTGGATTAATCAATACCTTTACCTTCTACTGTCTCTCCTCCTTCTCTCTCTCTCTCTCTCTCTCTCCTCCTCCTTCCCACTCTCCCTCCTGTCCCTTTTCTTCTTCTTCCCACTCTCCCTCCTGTCCCTTTTCTTCTTCTTCCCACTCTCCCTCCTGTCCCTTTTCTTCTTCTTCCCCCTTCTTCTTCTATATGTGTGTGTTCTTATACCTACGTAAACCTATTGCTACAGATAATTCACTCTATGGCCATCAATAGTTAAAACCAAATACCTAGTAAATGCCTGTCCTTATGTCACTTAACTTCTATATTTAAATGTAAATAAGCTTATACTTTTACACCCCCACCCCCCCTTTTAACTCTTTTTTCCTTACACCCCCCTTCTCTTCCTTTAGCCTTATACTCCCTCCCCTTCTTGCTTCTCTTCCCTTCTCTCTCTCCTTTCCCTTCTCTCTCTCTCTCTCTCCTCCTTCTCTCTCTCTCTCTCTCTCTCACTCAAATGACCCTTTTCCGAGACTCAAATGACCCCCTTCCAGACTCTAATAAATGCCCGGATACATGTTACGTGGTTTCCGGCTACGTTCGTCCATTGGCTTTGGTGGTTTATGAAGTTTTTTAGTGGTATCTATAATTGGATTAATCAATACCTTTACCTTCTACTGTCTCTCCTCCTTCTCTCTCTCTCTCTCTCTCTCTCCTCCTCCTTCCCACTCTCCCTCCTGTCCCTTTTCTTCTTCTTCCCACTCTCCCTCCTGTCCCTTTTCTTCTTCTTCCCACTCTCCCTCCTGTCCCTTTTCTTCTTCTTCCCCCTTCTTCTTCTATATGTGTGTGTTCTTATACCTACGTAAACCTATGGCTACAGATAATTCACTCTATGGCCATCAATAGTTAAAACCAAATACCTAGTAAATGCCTGTCCTTATGTCACTTAACTTCTATATTTAAATGTAAATAAGCTTATACTTTTACACCCCCACCCCCCCTTTTAACTCTTTTTTCCTTACACCCCCCTTCTCTTCCTTTAGCCTTATACTCCCTCCCCTTCTTGCTTCTCTTCCCTTCTCTCTCTCCTTTCCCTTCTCTCTCTCTCTCTCCTCCTTCTCTCTCTCTCTCTCTCTCTCACTCAAATGACCCTTTTCCGAGACTCAAATGACCCCCTTCCAGACTCTAATAAATGCCCGGATACATGTTACGTGGTTTCCGGCTACGTTCGTCCATTGGCTTTGGTGGTTTATGAAGTTTTTTAGTGGTATCTATAATTGGATTAATCAATACCTTTACCTTCTACTGTCTCTCCTCCTTCTCTCTCTCTCTCTCTCCTCTCCCACTCTCCCTCCTGTCCCTTTCTTCTTCTTCCCACTCTCCCTCCTGTCCCTTTTCTTCTTCTTCCCACTCTCCCTCCTGTCCCTTTTCTTCTTCTTCCCCCTTCTTCTTCTATATGTGTGTGTTCTTATACCTACGTAAACCTATTGCTACAGATAATTCACTCTATGGCCATCAATAGTTAAAACCAAATACCTAGTAAATGCCTGTCCTTATGTCACTTAACTTCTATATTTAAATGTAAATAAGCTTATACTTTTACACCCCCACCCCCCCTTTTAACTCTTTTTCCTTACACCCCCTTCTCTTCTTTACCTTTACTCCTCCTTCTCCTCCCCTTCTCTCTCTCCTTTCCTTCTCTCTCTCTCTCTCTCTCCTTCTCTCTCTCTCTCTCTCTCTCACTCAAATGACCCTTTTCCGAGACTCAAATGACCCCCTTCCAGACTCTAATAAATGCCCGGATACATGTTACGTGGTTTCCGGCTACGTTCGTCCATTGGCTTTGGTGGTTTATGAAGTTTTTTAGTGGTATCTATAATTGGATTAATCAATACCTTTACCTTCTACTGTCTCTCCTCCTTCTCTCTCTCTCTCTCTCTCTCTCCTCCTCCTTCCACTCTCCTCCTGTCCCTTTCTTCTTCTTCCCACTCTCCCTCCTGTCCCTTTTCTTCTTCTTCCCACTCTCCCTCCTGTCCCTTTTCTTCTTCTTCCCCCTTCTTCTTCTATATGTGTGTGTTCTTATACCTACGTAAACCTATGGCTACAGATAATTCACTCTATGGCCATCAATAGTTAAAACCAAATACCTAGTAAATGCCTGTCCTTATGTCACTTAACTTCTATATTTAAATGTAAATAAGCTTATACTTTTACACCCCCACCCCCCCTTTTAACTCTTTTTTCCTTACACCCCCCTTCTCTTCCTTTAGCCTTATACTCCCTCCCCTTCTTGCTTCTCTTCCCTTCTCTCTCTCCTTTCCCTTCTCTCTCTCTCTCTCCTCCTTCTCTCTCTCTCTCTCTCTCTCACTCAAATGACCCTTTTCCGAGACTCAAATGACCCCCTTCCAGACTCTAATAAATGCCCGGATACATGTTACGTGGTTTCCGGCTACGTTCGTCCATTGGCTTTGGTGGTTTATGAAGTTTTTTAGTGGTATCTATAATTGGATTAATCAATACCTTTACCTTCTACTGTCTCTCCTCCTTCTCTCTCTCTCTCTCTCTCTCTCCTCCTCCTTCCCACTCTCCCTCCTGTCCCTTTTCTTCTTCTTCCCACTCTCCCTCCTGTCCCTTTTCTTCTTCTTCCCACTCTCCCTCCTGTCCCTTTTCTTCTTCTTCCCCCTTCTTCTTCTATATGTGTGTGTTCTTATACCTACGTAAACCTATGGCTACAGATAATTCACTCTATGGCCATCAATAGTTAAAACCAAATACCTAGTAAATGCCTGTCCTTATGTCACTTAACTTCTATATTTAAATGTAAATAAGCTTATACTTTTACACCCCCACCCCCCCTTTTAACTCTTTTTTCCTTACACCCCCCTTCTCTTCCTTTAGCCTTATACTCCCTCCCCTTCTTGCTTCTCTTCCCTTCTCTCTCTCCTTTCCCTTCTCTCTCTCTCTCTCTCCTCCTTCTCTCTCTCTCTCTCTCTCTCACTCAAATGACCCTTTTCCGAGACTCAAATGACCCCCTTCCAGACTCTAATAAATGCCCGGATACATGTTACGTGGTTTCCGGCTACGTTCGTCCATTGGCTTTGGTGGTTTATGAAGTTTTTTAGTGGTATCTATAATTGGATTAATCAATACCTTTACCTTCTACTGTCTCTCCTCCTTCTCTCTCTCTCTCTCTCTCTCTCCTCCTCCTTCCCACTCTCCCTCCTGTCCCTTTTCTTCTTCTTCCCACTCTCCCTCCTGTCCCTTTTCTTCTTCTTCCCACTCTCCCTCCTGTCCCTTTTCTTCTTCTTCCCCCTTCTTCTTCTATATGTGTGTGTTCTTATACCTACGTAAACCTATGGCTACAGATAATTCACTCTATGGCCATCAATAGTTAAAACCAAATACCTAGTAAATGCCTGTCCTTATGTCACTTAACTTCTATATTTAAATGTAAATAAGCTTATACTTTTACACCCCCACCCCCCCTTTTAACTCTTTTTTCCTTACACCCCCCTTCTCTTCCTTTAGCCTTATACTCCCTCCCCTTCTTGCTTCTCTTCCCTTCTCTCTCTCCTTTCCCTTCTCTCTCTCTCTCTCTCCTCCTTCTCTCTCTCTCTCTCTCTCTCACTCAAATGACCCTTTTCCGAGACTCAAATGACCCCCTTCCAGACTCTAATAAATGCCCGGATACATGTTACGTGGTTTCCGGCTACGTTCGTCCATTGGCTTTGGTGGTTTATGAAGTTTTTTAGTGGTATCTATAATTGGATTAATCAATACCTTTACCTTCTACTGTCTCTCCTCCTTCTCTCTCTCTCTCTCTCTCTCTCCTCCTCCTTCCCACTCTCCCTCCTGTCCCTTTTCTTCTTCTTCCCACTCTCCCTCCTGTCCCTTTTCTTCTTCTTCCCACTCTCCCTCCTGTCCCTTTTCTTCTTCTTCCCCCTTCTTCTTCTATATGTGTGTGTTCTTATACCTACGTAAACCTATGGCTACAGATAATTCACTCTATGGCCATCAATAGTTAAAACCAAATACCTAGTAAATGCCTGTCCTTATGTCACTTAACTTCTATATTTAAATGTAAATAAGCTTATACTTTTACACCCCCACCCCCCCTTTTAACTCTTTTTTCCTTACACCCCCCTTCTCTTCCTTTAGCCTTATACTCCCTCCCCTTCTTGCTTCTCTTCCCTTCTCTCTCTCCTTTCCCTTCTCTCTCTCTCTCTCTCCTCCTTCTCTCTCTCTCTCTCTCTCTCACTCAAATGACCCTTTTCCGAGACTCAAATGACCCCCTTCCAGACTCTAATAAATGCCCGGATACATGTTACGTGGTTTCCGGCTACGTTCGTCCATTGGCTTTGGTGGTTTATGAAGTTTTTTAGTGGTATCTATAATTGGATTAATCAATACCTTTACCTTCTACTGTCTCTCCTCCTTCTCTCTCTCTCTCTCTCTCTCTCCTCCTCCTTCCCACTCTCCCTCCTGTCCCTTTTCTTCTTCTTCCCACTCTCCCTCCTGTCCCTTTTCTTCTTCTTCCCACTCTCCCTCCTGTCCCTTTTCTTCTTCTTCCCCCTTCTTCTTCTATATGTGTGTGTTCTTATACCTACGTAAACCTATGGCTACAGATAATTCACTCTATGGCCATCAATAGTTAAAACCAAATACCTAGTAAATGCCTGTCCTTATGTCACTTAACTTCTATATTTAAATGTAAATAAGCTTATACTTTTACACCCCCACCCCCCCTTTTAACTCTTTTTTCCTTACACCCCCCTTCTCTTCCTTTAGCCTTATACTCCCTCCCCTTCTTGCTTCTCTTCCCTTCTCTCTCTCCTTTCCCTTCTCTCTCTCTCTCTCTCCTCCTTCTCTCTCTCTCTCTCTCTCTCACTCAAATGACCCTTTTCCGAGACTCAAATGACCCCCTTCCAGACTCTAATAAATGCCCGGATACATGTTACGTGGTTTCCGGCTACGTTCGTCCATTGGCTTTGGTGGTTTATGAAGTTTTTTAGTGGTATCTATAATTGGATTAATCAATACCTTTACCTTCTACTGTCTCTCCTCCTTCTCTCTCTCTCTCTCTCTCTCTCCTCCTCCTTCCCACTCTCCCTCCTGTCCCTTTTCTTCTTCTTCCCACTCTCCCTCCTGTCCCTTTTCTTCTTCTTCCCACTCTCCCTCCTGTCCCTTTTCTTCTTCTTCCCCCTTCTTCTTCTATATGTGTGTGTTCTTATACCTACGTAAACCTATGGCTACAGATAATTCACTCTATGGCCATCAATAGTTAAAACCAAATACCTAGTAAATGCCTGTCCTTATGTCACTTAACTTCTATATTTAAATGTAAATAAGCTTATACTTTTACACCCCCACCCCCCCTTTTAACTCTTTTTTCCTTACACCCCCCTTCTCTTCCTTTAGCCTTATACTCCCTCCCCTTCTTGCTTCTCTTCCCTTCTCTCTCTCCTTTCCCTTCTCTCTCTCTCTCTCTCCTCCTTCTCTCTCTCTCTCTCTCTCTCACTCAAATGACCCTTTTCCGAGACTCAAATGACCCCCTTCCAGACTCTAATAAATGCCCGGATACATGTTACGTGGTTTCCGGCTACGTTCGTCCATTGGCTTTGGTGGTTTATGAAGTTTTTTAGTGGTATCTATAATTGGATTAATCAATACCTTTACCTTCTACTGTCTCTCCTCCTTCTCTCTCTCTCTCTCTCTCTCTCCTCCTCCTTCCCACTCTCCCTCCTGTCCCTTTTCTTCTTCTTCCCACTCTCCCTCCTGTCCCTTTTCTTCTTCTTCCCACTCTCCCTCCTGTCCCTTTTCTTCTTCTTCCCCCTTCTTCTTCTATATGTGTGTGTTCTTATACCTACGTAAACCTATGGCTACAGATAATTCACTCTATGGCCATCAATAGTTAAAACCAAATACCTAGTAAATGCCTGTCCTTATGTCACTTAACTTCTATATTTAAATGTAAATAAGCTTATACTTTTACACCCCCACCCCCCCTTTTAACTCTTTTTTCCTTACACCCCCCTTCTCTTCCTTTAGCCTTATACTCCCTCCCCTTCTTGCTTCTCTTCCCTTCTCTCTCTCCTTTCCCTTCTCTCTCTCTCTCTCTCCTCCTTCTCTCTCTCTCTCTCTCTCTCACTCAAATGACCCTTTTCCGAGACTCAAATGACCCCCTTCCAGACTCTAATAAATGCCCGGATACATGTTACGTGGTTTCCGGCTACGTTCGTCCATTGGCTTTGGTGGTTTATGAAGTTTTTTAGTGGTATCTATAATTGGATTAATCAATACCTTTACCTTCTACTGTCTCTCCTCCTTCTCTCTCTCTCTCTCTCTCTCTCCTCCTCCTTCCCACTCTCCCTCCTGTCCCTTTTCTTCTTCTTCCCACTCTCCCTCCTGTCCCTTTTCTTCTTCTTCCCACTCTCCCTCCTGTCCCTTTTCTTCTTCTTCCCCCTTCTTCTTCTATATGTGTGTGTTCTTATACCTACGTAAACCTATGGCTACAGATAATTCACTCTATGGCCATCAATAGTTAAAACCAAATACCTAGTAAATGCCTGTCCTTATGTCACTTAACTTCTATATTTAAATGTAAATAAGCTTATACTTTTACACCCCCACCCCCCCTTTTAACTCTTTTTTCCTTACACCCCCCTTCTCTTCCTTTAGCCTTATACTCCCTCCCCTTCTTGCTTCTCTTCCCTTCTCTCTCTCCTTTCCCTTCTCTCTCTCTCTCTCTCCTCCTTCTCTCTCTCTCTCTCTCTCTCACTCAAATGACCCTTTTCCGAGACTCAAATGACCCCCTTCCAGACTCTAATAAATGCCCGGATACATGTTACGTGGTTTCCGGCTACGTTCGTCCATTGGCTTTGGTGGTTTATGAAGTTTTTTAGTGGTATCTATAATTGGATTAATCAATACCTTTACCTTCTACTGTCTCTCCTCCTTCTCTCTCTCTCTCTCTCTCTCTCCTCCTCCTTCCCACTCTCCCTCCTGTCCCTTTTCTTCTTCTTCCCACTCTCCCTCCTGTCCCTTTTCTTCTTCTTCCCACTCTCCCTCCTGTCCCTTTTCTTCTTCTTCCCCCTTCTTCTTCTATATGTGTGTGTTCTTATACCTACGTAAACCTATGGCTACAGATAATTCACTCTATGGCCATCAATAGTTAAAACCAAATACCTAGTAAATGCCTGTCCTTATGTCACTTAACTTCTATATTTAAATGTAAATAAGCTTATACTTTTACACCCCCACCCCCCCTTTTAACTCTTTTTTCCTTACACCCCCCTTCTCTTCCTTTAGCCTTATACTCCCTCCCCTTCTTGCTTCTCTTCCCTTCTCTCTCTCCTTTCCCTTCTCTCTCTCTCTCTCTCCTCCTTCTCTCTCTCTCTCTCTCTCTCACTCAAATGACCCTTTTCCGAGACTCAAATGACCCCCTTCCAGACTCTAATAAATGCCCGGATACATGTTACGTGGTTTCCGGCTACGTTCGTCCATTGGCTTTGGTGGTTTATGAAGTTTTTTAGTGGTATCTATAATTGGATTAATCAATACCTTTACCTTCTACTGTCTCTCCTCCTTCTCTCTCTCTCTCTCTCTCTCTCCTCCTCCTTCCCACTCTCCCTCCTGTCCCTTTTCTTCTTCTTCCCACTCTCCCTCCTGTCCCTTTTCTTCTTCTTCCCACTCTCCCTCCTGTCCCTTTTCTTCTTCTTCCCCCTTCTTCTTCTATATGTGTGTGTTCTTATACCTACGTAAACCTATGGCTACAGATAATTCACTCTATGGCCATCAATAGTTAAAACCAAATACCTAGTAAATGCCTGTCCTTATGTCACTTAACTTCTATATTTAAATGTAAATAAGCTTATACTTTTACACCCCCACCCCCCCTTTTAACTCTTTTTTCCTTACACCCCCCTTCTCTTCCTTTAGCCTTATACTCCCTCCCCTTCTTGCTTCTCTTCCCTTCTCTCTCTCCTTTCCCTTCTCTCTCTCTCTCTCTCCTCCTTCTCTCTCTCTCTCTCTCTCTCACTCAAATGACCCTTTTCCGAGACTCAAATGACCCCCTTCCAGACTCTAATAAATGCCCGGATACATGTTACGTGGTTTCCGGCTACGTTCGTCCATTGGCTTTGGTGGTTTATGAAGTTTTTTAGTGGTATCTATAATTGGATTAATCAATACCTTTACCTTCTACTGTCTCTCCTCCTTCTCTCTCTCTCTCTCTCTCTCTCCTCCTCCTTCCCACTCTCCCTCCTGTCCCTTTTCTTCTTCTTCCCACTCTCCCTCCTGTCCCTTTTCTTCTTCTTCCCACTCTCCCTCCTGTCCCTTTTCTTCTTCTTCCCCCTTCTTCTTCTATATGTGTGTGTTCTTATACCTACGTAAACCTATGGCTACAGATAATTCACTCTATGGCCATCAATAGTTAAAACCAAATACCTAGTAAATGCCTGTCCTTATGTCACTTAACTTCTATATTTAAATGTAAATAAGCTTATACTTTTACACCCCCACCCCCCCTTTTAACTCTTTTTTCCTTACACCCCCCTTCTCTTCCTTTAGCCTTATACTCCCTCCCCTTCTTGCTTCTCTTCCCTTCTCTCTCTCCTTTCCCTTCTCTCTCTCTCTCTCTCCTCCTTCTCTCTCTCTCTCTCTCTCTCACTCAAATGACCCTTTTCCGAGACTCAAATGACCCCCTTCCAGACTCTAATAAATGCCCGGATACATGTTACGTGGTTTCCGGCTACGTTCGTCCATTGGCTTTGGTGGTTTATGAAGTTTTTTAGTGGTATCTATAATTGGATTAATCAATACCTTTACCTTCTACTGTCTCTCCTCCTTCTCTCTCTCTCTCTCTCTCTCTCCTCCTCCTTCCCACTCTCCCTCCTGTCCCTTTTCTTCTTCTTCCCACTCTCCCTCCTGTCCCTTTTCTTCTTCTTCCCACTCTCCCTCCTGTCCCTTTTCTTCTTCTTCCCCCTTCTTCTTCTATATGTGTGTGTTCTTATACCTACGTAAACCTATGGCTACAGATAATTCACTCTATGGCCATCAATAGTTAAAACCAAATACCTAGTAAATGCCTGTCCTTATGTCACTTAACTTCTATATTTAAATGTAAATAAGCTTATACTTTTACACCCCCACCCCCCCTTTTAACTCTTTTTTCCTTACACCCCCCTTCTCTTCCTTTAGCCTTATACTCCCTCCCCTTCTTGCTTCTCTTCCCTTCTCTCTCTCCTTTCCCTTCTCTCTCTCTCTCTCTCCTCCTTCTCTCTCTCTCTCTCTCTCTCACTCAAATGACCCTTTTCCGAGACTCAAATGACCCCCTTCCAGACTCTAATAAATGCCCGGATACATGTTACGTGGTTTCCGGCTACGTTCGTCCATTGGCTTTGGTGGTTTATGAAGTTTTTTAGTGGTATCTATAATTGGATTAATCAATACCTTTACCTTCTACTGTCTCTCCTCCTTCTCTCTCTCTCTCTCTCTCTCTCCTCCTCCTTCCCACTCTCCCTCCTGTCCCTTTTCTTCTTCTTCCCACTCTCCCTCCTGTCCCTTTTCTTCTTCTTCCCACTCTCCCTCCTGTCCCTTTTCTTCTTCTTCCCCCTTCTTCTTCTATATGTGTGTGTTCTTATACCTACGTAAACCTATGGCTACAGATAATTCACTCTATGGCCATCAATAGTTAAAACCAAATACCTAGTAAATGCCTGTCCTTATGTCACTTAACTTCTATATTTAAATGTAAATAAGCTTATACTTTTACACCCCCACCCCCCCTTTTAACTCTTTTTTCCTTACACCCCCCTTCTCTTCCTTTAGCCTTATACTCCCTCCCCTTCTTGCTTCTCTTCCCTTCTCTCTCTCCTTTCCCTTCTCTCTCTCTCTCTCTCCTCCTTCTCTCTCTCTCTCTCTCTCTCACTCAAATGACCCTTTTCCGAGACTCAAATGACCCCCTTCCAGACTCTAATAAATGCCCGGATACATGTTACGTGGTTTCCGGCTACGTTCGTCCATTGGCTTTGGTGGTTTATGAAGTTTTTTAGTGGTATCTATAATTGGATTAATCAATACCTTTACCTTCTACTGTCTCTCCTCCTTCTCTCTCTCTCTCTCTCTCTCTCCTCCTCCTTCCCACTCTCCCTCCTGTCCCTTTTCTTCTTCTTCCCACTCTCCCTCCTGTCCCTTTTCTTCTTCTTCCCACTCTCCCTCCTGTCCCTTTTCTTCTTCTTCCCCCTTCTTCTTCTATATGTGTGTGTTCTTATACCTACGTAAACCTATGGCTACAGATAATTCACTCTATGGCCATCAATAGTTAAAACCAAATACCTAGTAAATGCCTGTCCTTATGTCACTTAACTTCTATATTTAAATGTAAATAAGCTTATACTTTTACACCCCCACCCCCCCTTTTAACTCTTTTTTCCTTACACCCCCCTTCTCTTCCTTTAGCCTTATACTCCCTCCCCTTCTTGCTTCTCTTCCCTTCTCTCTCTCCTTTCCCTTCTCTCTCTCTCTCTCTCCTCCTTCTCTCTCTCTCTCTCTCTCTCACTCAAATGACCCTTTTCCGAGACTCAAATGACCCCCTTCCAGACTCTAATAAATGCCCGGATACATGTTACGTGGTTTCCGGCTACGTTCGTCCATTGGCTTTGGTGGTTTATGAAGTTTTTTAGTGGTATCTATAATTGGATTAATCAATACCTTTACCTTCTACTGTCTCTCCTCCTTCTCTCTCTCTCTCTCTCTCTCTCCTCCTCCTTCCCACTCTCCCTCCTGTCCCTTTTCTTCTTCTTCCCACTCTCCCTCCTGTCCCTTTTCTTCTTCTTCCCACTCTCCCTCCTGTCCCTTTTCTTCTTCTTCCCCCTTCTTCTTCTATATGTGTGTGTTCTTATACCTACGTAAACCTATGGCTACAGATAATTCACTCTATGGCCATCAATAGTTAAAACCAAATACCTAGTAAATGCCTGTCCTTATGTCACTTAACTTCTATATTTAAATGTAAATAAGCTTATACTTTTACACCCCCACCCCCCCTTTTAACTCTTTTTTCCTTACACCCCCCTTCTCTTCCTTTAGCCTTATACTCCCTCCCCTTCTTGCTTCTCTTCCCTTCTCTCTCTCCTTTCCCTTCTCTCTCTCTCTCTCTCCTCCTTCTCTCTCTCTCTCTCTCTCTCACTCAAATGACCCTTTTCCGAGACTCAAATGACCCCCTTCCAGACTCTAATAAATGCCCGGATACATGTTACGTGGTTTCCGGCTACGTTCGTCCATTGGCTTTGGTGGTTTATGAAGTTTTTTAGTGGTATCTATAATTGGATTAATCAATACCTTTACCTTCTACTGTCTCTCCTCCTTCTCTCTCTCTCTCTCTCTCTCTCCTCCTCCTTCCCACTCTCCCTCCTGTCCCTTTTCTTCTTCTTCCCACTCTCCCTCCTGTCCCTTTTCTTCTTCTTCCCACTCTCCCTCCTGTCCCTTTTCTTCTTCTTCCCCCTTCTTCTTCTATATGTGTGTGTTCTTATACCTACGTAAACCTATGGCTACAGATAATTCACTCTATGGCCATCAATAGTTAAAACCAAATACCTAGTAAATGCCTGTCCTTATGTCACTTAACTTCTATATTTAAATGTAAATAAGCTTATACTTTTACACCCCCACCCCCCCTTTTAACTCTTTTTTCCTTACACCCCCCTTCTCTTCCTTTAGCCTTATACTCCCTCCCCTTCTTGCTTCTCTTCCCTTCTCTCTCTCCTTTCCCTTCTCTCTCTCTCTCTCTCCTCCTTCTCTCTCTCTCTCTCTCTCTCACTCAAATGACCCTTTTCCGAGACTCAAATGACCCCCTTCCAGACTCTAATAAATGCCCGGATACATGTTACGTGGTTTCCGGCTACGTTCGTCCATTGGCTTTGGTGGTTTATGAAGTTTTTTAGTGGTATCTATAATTGGATTAATCAATACCTTTACCTTCTACTG
The DNA here is from genome assembly GCA_036172905.1 of Meloidogyne graminicola. Classification (NCBI taxonomy): domain Eukaryota; kingdom Metazoa; phylum Nematoda; class Chromadorea; order Rhabditida; family Meloidogynidae; genus Meloidogyne; species Meloidogyne graminicola. The sequence continues at coordinate 1,993,291 of JARPZY010000012.1, read as the reverse complement.
TCTCTCCTCCTTCTCTCTCTCTCTCTCTCTCTCTCCTCCTCCTTCCCACTCTCCCTCCTGTCCCTTTTCTTCTTCTTCCCACTCTCCCTCCTGTCCCTTTTCTTCTTCTTCCCACTCTCCCTCCTGTCCCTTTTCTTCTTCTTCCCCCTTCTTCTTCTATATGTGTGTGTTCTTATACCTACGTAAACCTATGGCTACAGATAATTCACTCTATGGCCATCAATAGTTAAAACCAAATACCTAGTAAATGCCTGTCCTTATGTCACTTAACTTCTATATTTAAATGTAAATAAGCTTATACTTTTACACCCCCACCCCCCCCTTTTAACTCTTTTTTCCTTACACCCCCCTTCTCTTCCTTTAGCCTTATACTCCCTCCCCTTCTTGCTTCTCTTCCCTTCTCTCTCTCCTTTCCCTTCTCTCTCTCTCTCTCTCCTCCTTCTCTCTCTCTCTCTCTCTCTCACTCAAATGACCCTTTTCCGAGACTCAAATGACCCCCTTCCAGACTCTAATAAATGCCCGGATACATGTTACGTGGTTTCCGGCTACGTTCGTCCATTGGCTTTGGTGGTTTATGAAGTTTTTTAGTGGTATCTATAATTGGATTAATCAATACCTTTACCTTCTACTGTCTCTCCTCCTTCTCTCTCTCTCTCTCTCTCTCTCCTCCTCCTTCCCACTCTCCCTCCTGTCCCTTTTCTTCTTCTTCCCACTCTCCCTCCTGTCCCTTTTCTTCTTCTTCCCACTCTCCCTCCTGTCCCTTTTCTTCTTCTTCCCCCTTCTTCTTCTATATGTGTGTGTTCTTATACCTACGTAAACCTATGGCTACAGATAATTCACTCTATGGCCATCAATAGTTAAAACCAAATACCTAGTAAATGCCTGTCCTTATGTCACTTAACTTCTATATTTAAATGTAAATAAGCTTATACTTTTACACCCCCACCCCCCCTTTTAACTCTTTTTTCCTTACACCCCCCTTCTCTTCCTTTAGCCTTATACTCCCTCCCCTTCTTGCTTCTCTTCCCTTCTCTCTCTCCTTTCCCTTCTCTCTCTCTCTCTCTCCTCCTTCTCTCTCTCTCTCTCTCTCTCACTCAAATGACCCTTTTCCGAGACTCAAATGACCCCCTTCCAGACTCTAATAAATGCCCGGATACATGTTACGTGGTTTCCGGCTACGTTCGTCCATTGGCTTTGGTGGTTTATGAAGTTTTTTAGTGGTATCTATAATTGGATTAATCAATACCTTTACCTTCTACTGTCTCTCCTCCTTCTCTCTCTCTCTCTCTCTCTCTCCTCCTCCTTCCCACTCTCCCTCCTGTCCCTTTTCTTCTTCTTCCCACTCTCCCTCCTGTCCCTTTTCTTCTTCTTCCCACTCTCCCTCCTGTCCCTTTTCTTCTTCTTCCCCCTTCTTCTTCTATATGTGTGTGTTCTTATACCTACGTAAACCTATGGCTACAGATAATTCACTCTATGGCCATCAATAGTTAAAACCAAATACCTAGTAAATGCCTGTCCTTATGTCACTTAACTTCTATATTTAAATGTAAATAAGCTTATACTTTTACACCCCCACCCCCCCCTTTTAACTCTTTTTTCCTTACACCCCCCTTCTCTTCCTTTAGCCTTATACTCCCTCCCCTTCTTGCTTCTCTTCCCTTCTCTCTCTCCTTTCCCTTCTCTCTCTCTCTCTCTCCTCCTTCTCTCTCTCTCTCTCTCTCTCACTCAAATGACCCTTTTCCGAGACTCAAATGACCCCCTTCCAGACTCTAATAAATGCCCGGATACATGTTACGTGGTTTCCGGCTACGTTCGTCCATTGGCTTTGGTGGTTTATGAAGTTTTTTAGTGGTATCTATAATTGGATTAATCAATACCTTTACCTTCTACTGTCTCTCCTCCTTCTCTCTCTCTCTCTCTCTCTCTCCTCCTCCTTCCCACTCTCCCTCCTGTCCCTTTTCTTCTTCTTCCCACTCTCCCTCCTGTCCCTTTTCTTCTTCTTCCCACTCTCCCTCCTGTCCCTTTTCTTCTTCTTCCCCCTTCTTCTTCTATATGTGTGTGTTCTTATACCTACGTAAACCTATGGCTACAGATAATTCACTCTATGGCCATCAATAGTTAAAACCAAATACCTAGTAAATGCCTGTCCTTATGTCACTTAACTTCTATATTTAAATGTAAATAAGCTTATACTTTTACACCCCCACCCCCCCTTTTAACTCTTTTTTCCTTACACCCCCCTTCTCTTCCTTTAGCCTTATACTCCCTCCCCTTCTTGCTTCTCTTCCCTTCTCTCTCTCCTTTCCCTTCTCTCTCTCTCTCTCTCCTCCTTCTCTCTCTCTCTCTCTCTCTCACTCAAATGACCCTTTTCCGAGACTCAAATGACCCCCTTCCAGACTCTAATAAATGCCCGGATACATGTTACGTGGTTTCCGGCTACGTTCGTCCATTGGCTTTGGTGGTTTATGAAGTTTTTTAGTGGTATCTATAATTGGATTAATCAATACCTTTACCTTCTACTGTCTCTCCTCCTTCTCTCTCTCTCTCTCTCTCTCTCCTCCTCCTTCCCACTCTCCCTCCTGTCCCTTTTCTTCTTCTTCCCACTCTCCCTCCTGTCCCTTTTCTTCTTCTTCCCACTCTCCCTCCTGTCCCTTTTCTTCTTCTTCCCCCTTCTTCTTCTATATGTGTGTGTTCTTATACCTACGTAAACCTATGGCTACAGATAATTCACTCTATGGCCATCAATAGTTAAAACCAAATACCTAGTAAATGCCTGTCCTTATGTCACTTAACTTCTATATTTAAATGTAAATAAGCTTATACTTTTACACCCCCACCCCCCCTTTTAACTCTTTTTTCCTTACACCCCCCTTCTCTTCCTTTAGCCTTATACTCCCTCCCCTTCTTGCTTCTCTTCCCTTCTCTCTCTCCTTTCCCTTCTCTCTCTCTCTCTCTCCTCCTTCTCTCTCTCTCTCTCTCTCTCACTCAAATGACCCTTTTCCGAGACTCAAATGACCCCCTTCCAGACTCTAATAAATGCCCGGATACATGTTACGTGGTTTCCGGCTACGTTCGTCCATTGGCTTTGGTGGTTTATGAAGTTTTTTAGTGGTATCTATAATTGGATTAATCAATACCTTTACCTTCTACTGTCTCTCCTCCTTCTCTCTCTCTCTCTCTCTCTCTCCTCCTCCTTCCCACTCTCCCTCCTGTCCCTTTTCTTCTTCTTCCCACTCTCCCTCCTGTCCCTTTTCTTCTTCTTCCCACTCTCCCTCCTGTCCCTTTTCTTCTTCTTCCCCCTTCTTCTTCTATATGTGTGTGTTCTTATACCTACGTAAACCTATGGCTACAGATAATTCACTCTATGGCCATCAATAGTTAAAACCAAATACCTAGTAAATGCCTGTCCTTATGTCACTTAACTTCTATATTTAAATGTAAATAAGCTTATACTTTTACACCCCCACCCCCCCTTTTAACTCTTTTTTCCTTACACCCCCCTTCTCTTCCTTTAGCCTTATACTCCCTCCCCTTCTTGCTTCTCTTCCCTTCTCTCTCTCCTTTCCCTTCTCTCTCTCTCTCTCTCCTCCTTCTCTCTCTCTCTCTCTCTCTCACTCAAATGACCCTTTTCCGAGACTCAAATGACCCCCTTCCAGACTCTAATAAATGCCCGGATACATGTTACGTGGTTTCCGGCTACGTTCGTCCATTGGCTTTGGTGGTTTATGAAGTTTTTTAGTGGTATCTATAATTGGATTAATCAATACCTTTACCTTCTACTGTCTCTCCTCCTTCTCTCTCTCTCTCTCTCTCTCTCCTCCTCCTTCCCACTCTCCCTCCTGTCCCTTTTCTTCTTCTTCCCACTCTCCCTCCTGTCCCTTTTCTTCTTCTTCCCACTCTCCCTCCTGTCCCTTTTCTTCTTCTTCCCCCTTCTTCTTCTATATGTGTGTGTTCTTATACCTACGTAAACCTATGGCTACAGATAATTCACTCTATGGCCATCAATAGTTAAAACCAAATACCTAGTAAATGCCTGTCCTTATGTCACTTAACTTCTATATTTAAATGTAAATAAGCTTATACTTTTACACCCCCACCCCCCCTTTTAACTCTTTTTTCCTTACACCCCCCCTTCTCTTCCTTTAGCCTTATACTCCCTCCCCTTCTTGCTTCTCTTCCCTTCTCTCTCTCCTTTCCCTTCTCTCTCTCTCTCTCTCCTCCTTCTCTCTCTCTCTCTCTCTCTCACTCAAATGACCCTTTTCCGAGACTCAAATGACCCCCTTCCAGACTCTAATAAATGCCCGGATACATGTTACGTGGTTTCCGGCTACGTTCGTCCATTGGCTTTGGTGGTTTATGAAGTTTTTTAGTGGTATCTATAATTGGATTAATCAATACCTTTACCTTCTACTGTCTCTCCTCCTTCTCTCTCTCTCTCTCTCTCTCTCCTCCTCCTTCCCACTCTCCCTCCTGTCCCTTTTCTTCTTCTTCCCACTCTCCCTCCTGTCCCTTTTCTTCTTCTTCCCACTCTCCCTCCTGTCCCTTTTCTTCTTCTTCCCCCTTCTTCTTCTATATGTGTGTGTTCTTATACCTACGTAAACCTATGGCTACAGATAATTCACTCTATGGCCATCAATAGTTAAAACCAAATACCTAGTAAATGCCTGTCCTTATGTCACTTAACTTCTATATTTAAATGTAAATAAGCTTATACTTTTACACCCCCACCCCCCCTTTTAACTCTTTTTTCCTTACACCCCCCTTCTCTTCCTTTAGCCTTATACTCCCTCCCCTTCTTGCTTCTCTTCCCTTCTCTCTCTCCTTTCCCTTCTCTCTCTCTCTCTCCTCCTTCTCTCTCTCTCTCTCTCTCTCACTCAAATGACCCTTTTCCGAGACTCAAATGACCCCCTTCCAGACTCTAATAAATGCCCGGATACATGTTACGTGGTTTCCGGCTACGTTCGTCCATTGGCTTTGGTGGTTTATGAAGTTTTTTAGTGGTATCTATAATTGGATTAATCAATACCTTTACCTTCTACTGTCTCTCCTCCTTCTCTCTCTCTCTCTCTCTCTCTCCTCCTCCTTCCCACTCTCCCTCCTGTCCCTTTTCTTCTTCTTCCCACTCTCCCTCCTGTCCCTTTTCTTCTTCTTCCCACTCTCCCTCCTGTCCCTTTTCTTCTTCTTCCCCCTTCTTCTTCTATATGTGTGTGTTCTTATACCTACGTAAACCTATGGCTACAGATAATTCACTCTATGGCCATCAATAGTTAAAACCAAATACCTAGTAAATGCCTGTCCTTATGTCACTTAACTTCTATATTTAAATGTAAATAAGCTTATACTTTTACACCCCCCACCCCCCCTTTTAACTCTTTTTTCCTTACACCCCCCTTCTCTTCCTTTAGCCTTATACTCCCTCCCCTTCTTGCTTCTCTTCCCTTCTCTCTCTCCTTTCCCTTCTCTCTCTCTCTCTCTCCTCCTTCTCTCTCTCTCTCTCTCTCTCACTCAAATGACCCTTTTCCGAGACTCAAATGACCCCCTTCCAGACTCTAATAAATGCCCGGATACATGTTACGTGGTTTCCGGCTACGTTCGTCCATTGGCTTTGGTGGTTTATGAAGTTTTTTAGTGGTATCTATAATTGGATTAATCAATACCTTTACCTTCTACTGTCTCTCCTCCTTCTCTCTCTCTCTCTCTCTCTCTCCTCCTCCTTCCCACTCTCCCTCCTGTCCCTTTTCTTCTTCTTCCCACTCTCCCTCCTGTCCCTTTTCTTCTTCTTCCCACTCTCCCTCCTGTCCCTTTTCTTCTTCTTCCCCCTTCTTCTTCTATATGTGTGTGTTCTTATACCTACGTAAACCTATGGCTACAGATAATTCACTCTATGGCCATCAATAGTTAAAACCAAATACCTAGTAAATGCCTGTCCTTATGTCACTTAACTTCTATATTTAAATGTAAATAAGCTTATACTTTTACACCCCCACCCCCCCTTTTAACTCTTTTTTCCTTACACCCCCCCTTCTCTTCCTTTAGCCTTATACTCCCTCCCCTTCTTGCTTCTCTTCCCTTCTCTCTCTCCTTTCCCTTCTCTCTCTCTCTCTCTCCTCCTTCTCTCTCTCTCTCTCTCTCTCACTCAAATGACCCTTTTCCGAGACTCAAATGACCCCCTTCCAGACTCTAATAAATGCCCGGATACATGTTACGTGGTTTCCGGCTACGTTCGTCCATTGGCTTTGGTGGTTTATGAAGTTTTTTAGTGGTATCTATAATTGGATTAATCAATACCTTTACCTTCTACTGTCTCTCCTCCTTCTCTCTCTCTCTCTCTCTCTCTCCTCCTCCTTCCCACTCTCCCTCCTGTCCCTTTTCTTCTTCTTCCCACTCTCCCTCCTGTCCCTTTTCTTCTTCTTCCCACTCTCCCTCCTGTCCCTTTTCTTCTTCTTCCCCCTTCTTCTTCTATATGTGTGTGTTCTTATACCTACGTAAACCTATGGCTACAGATAATTCACTCTATGGCCATCAATAGTTAAAACCAAATACCTAGTAAATGCCTGTCCTTATGTCACTTAACTTCTATATTTAAATGTAAATAAGCTTATACTTTTACACCCCCACCCCCCCTTTTAACTCTTTTTTCCTTACACCCCCCTTCTCTTCCTTTAGCCTTATACTCCCTCCCCTTCTTGCTTCTCTTCCCTTCTCTCTCTCCTTTCCCTTCTCTCTCTCTCTCTCTCCTCCTTCTCTCTCTCTCTCTCTCTCTCACTCAAATGACCCTTTTCCGAGACTCAAATGACCCCCTTCCAGACTCTAATAAATGCCCGGATACATGTTACGTGGTTTCCGGCTACGTTCGTCCATTGGCTTTGGTGGTTTATGAAGTTTTTTAGTGGTATCTATAATTGGATTAATCAATACCTTTACCTTCTACTGTCTCTCCTCCTTCTCTCTCTCTCTCTCTCTCTCTCCTCCTCCTTCCCACTCTCCCTCCTGTCCCTTTTCTTCTTCTTCCCACTCTCCCTCCTGTCCCTTTTCTTCTTCTTCCCACTCTCCCTCCTGTCCCTTTTCTTCTTCTTCCCCCTTCTTCTTCTATATGTGTGTGTTCTTATACCTACGTAAACCTATGGCTACAGATAATTCACTCTATGGCCATCAATAGTTAAAACCAAATACCTAGTAAATGCCTGTCCTTATGTCACTTAACTTCTATATTTAAATGTAAATAAGCTTATACTTTTACACCCCCACCCCCCCCTTTTAACTCTTTTTTCCTTACACCCCCCCTTCTCTTCCTTTAGCCTTATACTCCCTCCCCTTCTTGCTTCTCTTCCCTTCTCTCTCTCCTTTCCCTTCTCTCTCTCTCTCTCTCCTCCTTCTCTCTCTCTCTCTCTCTCTCACTCAAATGACCCTTTTCCGAGACTCAAATGACCCCCTTCCAGACTCTAATAAATGCCCGGATACATGTTACGTGGTTTCCGGCTACGTTCGTCCATTGGCTTTGGTGGTTTATGAAGTTTTTTAGTGGTATCTATAATTGGATTAATCAATACCTTTACCTTCTACTGTCTCTCCTCCTTCTCTCTCTCTCTCTCTCTCTCTCCTCCTCCTTCCCACTCTCCCTCCTGTCCCTTTTCTTCTTCTTCCCACTCTCCCTCCTGTCCCTTTTCTTCTTCTTCCCACTCTCCCTCCTGTCCCTTTTCTTCTTCTTCCCCCTTCTTCTTCTATATGTGTGTGTTCTTATACCTACGTAAACCTATGGCTACAGATAATTCACTCTATGGCCATCAATAGTTAAAACCAAATACCTAGTAAATGCCTGTCCTTATGTCACTTAACTTCTATATTTAAATGTAAATAAGCTTATACTTTTACACCCCCACCCCCCCCTTTTAACTCTTTTTTCCTTACACCCCCCCTTCTCTTCCTTTAGCCTTATACTCCCTCCCCTTCTTGCTTCTCTTCCCTTCTCTCTCTCCTTTCCCTTCTCTCTCTCTCTCTCTCCTCCTCTCTCTCTCTCTCTCTCTCACTCAAATGACCCTTTTCCGAGACTCAAATGACCCCCTTCCAGACTCTAATAAATGCCCGGATACATGTTACGTGGTTTCCGGCTACGTTCGTCCATTGGCTTTGGTGGTTTATGAAGTTTTTTAGTGGTATCTATAATTGGATTAATCAATACCTTTACCTTCTACTGTCTCTCCTCCTTCTCTCTCTCTCTCTCTCTCTCTCCTCCTCCTTCCCACTCTCCCTCCTGTCCCTTTTCTTCTTCTTCCCACTCTCCCTCCTGTCCCTTTTCTTCTTCTTCCCACTCTCCCTCCTGTCCCTTTTCTTCTTCTTCCCCCTTCTTCTTCTATATGTGTGTGTTCTTATACCTACGTAAACCTATGGCTACAGATAATTCACTCTATGGCCATCAATAGTTAAAACCAAATACCTAGTAAATGCCTGTCCTTATGTCACTTAACTTCTATATTTAAATGTAAATAAGCTTATACTTTTACACCCCCACCCCCCCCTTTTAACTCTTTTTTCCTTACACCCCCCCCTTCTCTTCCTTTAGCCTTATACTCCCTCCCCTTCTTGCTTCTCTTCCCTTCTCTCTCTCCTTTCCCTTCTCTCTCTCTCTCTCCTCCTTCTCTCTCTCTCTCTCTCTCTCACTCAAATGACCCTTTTCCGAGACTCAAATGACCCCCTTCCAGACTCTAATAAATGCCCGGATACATGTTACGTGGTTTCCGGCTACGTTCGTCCATTGGCTTTGGTGGTTTATGAAGTTTTTTAGTGGTATCTATAATTGGATTAATCAATACCTTTACCTTCTACTGTCTCTCCTCCTTCTCTCTCTCTCTCTCTCTCTCTCCTCCTCCTTCCCACTCTCCCTCCTGTCCCTTTTCTTCTTCTTCCCACTCTCCCTCCTGTCCCTTTTCTTCTTCTTCCCACTCTCCCTCCTGTCCCTTTTCTTCTTCTTCCCCCTTCTTCTTCTATATGTGTGTGTTCTTATACCTACGTAAACCTATGGCTACAGATAATTCACTCTATGGCCATCAATAGTTAAAACCAAATACCTAGTAAATGCCTGTCCTTATGTCACTTAACTTCTATATTTAAATGTAAATAAGCTTATACTTTTACACCCCCACCCCCCCTTTTAACTCTTTTTTCCTTACACCCCCCCTTCTCTTCCTTTAGCCTTATACTCCCTCCCCTTCTTGCTTCTCTTCCCTTCTCTCTCTCCTTTCCCTTCTCTCTCTCTCTCTCTCCTCCTTCTCTCTCTCTCTCTCTCTCTCACTCAAATGACCCTTTTCCGAGACTCAAATGACCCCCTTCCAGACTCTAATAAATGCCCGGATACATGTTACGTGGTTTCCGGCTACGTTCGTCCATTGGCTTTGGTGGTTTATGAAGTTTTTTAGTGGTATCTATAATTGGATTAATCAATACCTTTACCTTCTACTGTCTCTCCTCCTTCTCTCTCTCTCTCTCTCTCTCTCCTCCTCCTTCCCACTCTCCCTCCTGTCCCTTTTCTTCTTCTTCCCACTCTCCCTCCTGTCCCTTTTCTTCTTCTTCCCACTCTCCCTCCTGTCCCTTTTCTTCTTCTTCCCCCTTCTTCTTCTATATGTGTGTGTTCTTATACCTACGTAAACCTATGGCTACAGATAATTCACTCTATGGCCATCAATAGTTAAAACCAATACCTAGTGAATGCCTGTCCTTATGTCACTTAACTTCTATATTTAAATGTAAATAAGCTTATACTTTTACACCCCCACCCCCCCCTTTTAACTCTTTTTTCCTTACACCACCCCCTTCTCTTCCTTTAGCCTTATACTCCCTCCCCTTCTTGCTTCTCTTCCCTTCTCTCTCTCCTTTCCCTTCTCTCTCTCTCTCTCTCCTCCTTCTCTCTCTCTCTCTCTCTCTCACTCAAATGACCCTTTTCCGAGACTCAAATGACCCCCTTCCAGACTCTAATAAATGCCCGGATACATGTTACGTGGTTTCCGGCTACGTTCGTCCATTGGCTTTGGTGGTTTATGAAGTTTTTTAGTGGTATCTATAATTGGATTAATCAATACCTTTACCTTCTACTGTCTCTCCTCCTTCTCTCTCTCTCTCTCTCTCTCTCCTCCTCCTTCCCACTCTCCCTCCTGTCCCTTTTCTTCTTCTTCCCACTCTCCCTCCTGTCCCTTTTCTTCTTCTTCCCACTCTCCCTCCTGTCCCTTTTCTTCTTCTTCCCCCTTCTTCTTCTATATGTGTGTGTTCTTATACCTACGTAAACCTATGGCTACAGATAATTCACTCTATGGCCATCAATAGTTAAAACCAAATACCTAGTAAATGCCTGTCCTTATGTCACTTAACTTCTATATTTAAATGTAAATAAGCTTATACCTTTACACCCCCACCCCCCCCTTTTAACTCTTTTTTCCTTACACCCCACCCCCCTTCTCTTCCTTTAGCCTTATACTCCCTCCCCTTCTTGCTTCTCTTCCCTTCTCTCTCTCCTTTCCCTTCTCTCTCTCTCTCTCTCCTCCTCTCTCTCTCTCTCTCTCTCACTCAAATGACCCTTTTCCGAGACTCAAATGACCCCCTTCCAGACTCTAATAAATGCCCGGATACATGTTACGTGGTTTCCGGCTACGTTCGTCCATTGGCTTTGGTGGTTTATGAAGTTTTTTAGTGGTATCTATAATTGGATTAATCAATACCTTTACCTTCTACTGTCTCTCCTCCTTCTCTCTCTCTCTCTCTCTCTCTCCTCCTCCTTCCCACTCTCCCTCCTGTCCCTTTTCTTCTTCTTCCCACTCTCCCTCCTGTCCCTTTTCTTCTTCTTCCCACTCTCCCTCCTGTCCCTTTTCTTCTTCTTCCCCCTTCTTCTTCTATATGTGTGTGTTCTTATACCTACGTAAACCTATGGCTACAGATAATTCACTCTATGGCCATCAATAGTTAAAACCAAATACCTAGTAAATGCCTGTCCTTATGTCACTTAACTTCTATATTTAAATGTAAATAAGCTTATACTTTTACACCCCCACCCCCCCCTTTTAACTCTTTTTTCCTTACACACCCCCCTTCTCTTCCTTTAGCCTTATACTCCCTCCCCTTCTTGCTTCTCTTCCCTTCTCTCTCTCCTTTCCCTTCTCTCTCTCTCTCTCCTCCTCCTCTCTCTCTCTCTCTCTCACTCAAATGACCCTTTTCCGAGACTCAAATGACCCCCTTCCAGACTCTAATAAATGCCCGGATACATGTTACGTGGTTTCCGGCTACGTTCGTCCATTGGCTTTGGTGGTTTATGAAGTTTTTTAGTGGTATCTATAATTGGATTAATCAATACCTTTACCTTCTACTGTCTCTCCTCCTTCTCTCTCTCTCTCTCTCTCTCTCCTCCTCCTTCCCACTCTCCCTCCTGTCCCTTTTCTTCTTCTTCCCACTCTCCCTCCTGTCCCTTTTCTTCTTCTTCCCACTCTCCCTCCTGTCCCTTTTCTTCTTCTTCCCCCTTCTTCTTCTATATGTGTGTGTTCTTATACCTACGTAAACCTATGGCTACAGATAATTCACTCTATGGCCATCAATAGTTAAAACCAATACCTAGTAAATGCCTGTCCTTATGTCACTTAACTTCTATATTTAAATGTAAATAAGCTTATACTTTTACACCCCCACCCCCCCCTTTTAACTCTTTTTTCCTTACACCCCCCTTCTCTTCCTTTAGCCTTATACTCCCTCCCCTTCTTGCTTCTCTTCCCTTCTCTCTCTCCTTTCCCTTCTCTCTCTCTCTCTCTCCTCCTTCTCTCTCTCTCTCTCTCACTCAAATGACCCTTTTCCGAGACTCAAATGACCCCCTTCCAGACTCTAATAAATGCCCGGATACATGTTACGTGGTTTCCGGCTACGTTCGTCCATTGGCTTTGGTGGTTTATGAAGTTTTTTAGTGGTATCTATAATTGGATTAATCAATACCTTTACCTTCTACTGTCTCTCCTCCTTCTCTCTCTCTCTCTCTCTCTCTCCTCCTCCTTCCCACTCTCCCTCCTGTCCCTTTTCTTCTTCTTCCCACTCTCCCTCCTGTCCCTTTTCTTCTTCTTCCCACTCTCCCTCCTGTCCCTTTTCTTCTTCTTCCCCCTTCTTCTTCTATATGTGTGTGTTCTTATACCTACGTAAACCTATGGCTACAGATAATTCACTCTATGGCCATCAATAGTTAAAACCAAATACCTAGTAAATGCCTGTCCTTATGTCACTTAACTTCTATATTTAAATGTAAATAAGCTTATACTTTTACACCCCCACCCCCCCCTTTTAACTCTTTTTTCCTTACACACCCCCCTTCTCTTCCTTTAGCCTTATACTCCCTCCCCTTCTTGCTTCTCTTCCCTTCTCTCTCTCCTTTCCCTTCTCTCTCTCTCTCTCTCCTCCTCTCTCTCTCTCTCTCTCTCACTCAAATGACCCTTTTCCGAGACTCAAATGACCCCCTTCCAGACTCTAATAAATGCCCGGATACATGTTACGTGGTTTCCGGCTACGTTCGTCCATTGGCTTTGGTGGTTTATGAAGTTTTTTAGTGGTATCTATAATTGGATTAATCAATACCTTTACCTTCTACTGTCTCTCCTCCTTCTCTCTCTCTCTCTCTCTCTCTCCTCCTCCTTCCCACTCTCCCTCCTGTCCCTTTTCTTCTTCTTCCCACTCTCCCTCCTGTCCCTTTTCTTCTTCTTCCCACTCTCCCTCCTGTCCCTTTTCTTCTTCTTCCCCCTTCTTCTTCTATATGTGTGTGTTCTTATACCTACGTAAACCTATGGCTACAGATAATTCACTCTATGGCCATCAATAGTTGAAACCAAATACCTAGTGAATGCCTGTCCTTATGTCACTTAACTTCTATATTTAAATGTAAATAAGCTTATACCTTTACACCCCCACCCCCCCCCTTTTAACTCTTTTTTCCTTACACCCACCCCCCTTCTCTTCCTTTAGCCTTATACTCCCTCCCCTTCTTGCTTCTCTTCCCTTCTCTCTCTCCTTTCCCTTCTCTCTCTCTCTCTCTCCTCCTTCTCTCTCTCTCTCTCTCACTCAAATGACCCTTTTCCGAGACTCAAATGACCCCCTTCCAGACTCTAATAAATGCCCGGATACATGTTACGTGGTTTCCGGCTACGTTCGTCCATTGGCTTTGGTGGTTTATGAAGTTTTTTAGTGGTATCTATAATTGGATTAATCAATACCTTTACCTTCTACTGTCTCTCCTCCTTCTCTCTCTCTCTCTCTCTCTCTCCTCCTCCTTCCCACTCTCCCTCCTGTCCCTTTTCTTCTTCTTCCCACTCTCCCTCCTGTCCCTTTTCTTCTTCTTCCCACTCTCCCTCCTGTCCCTTTTCTTCTTCTTCCCCCTTCTTCTTCTATATGTGTGTGTTCTTATACCTACGTAAACCTATGGCTACAGATAATTCACTCTATGGCCATCAATAGTTGAAACCAATACCTAGTGAATGCCTGTCCTTATGTCACTTAACTTCTATATTTAAATGTAAATAAGCTTATACCTTTACACCCCCACCCCCCCCTTTTAACTCTTTTTTCCTTACACCCCACCCCCCTTCTCTTCCTTTAGCCTTATACTCCCTCCCCTTCTTGCTTCTCTTCCCTTCTCTCTCTCCTTTCCCTTCTCTCTCTCTCTCTCTCCTCCTCTCTCTCTCTCTCTCTCTCACTCAAATGACCCTTTTCCGAGACTCAAATGACCCCCTTCCAGACTCTAATAAATGCCCGGATACATGTTACGTGGTTTCCGGCTACGTTCGTCCATTGGCTTTGGTGGTTTATGAAGTTTTTTAGTGGTATCTATAATTGGATTAATCAATACCTTTACCTTCTACTGTCTCTCCTCCTTCTCTCTCTCTCTCTCTCTCTCTCCTCCTCCTTCCCACTCTCCCTCCTGTCCCTTTTCTTCTTCTTCCCACTCTCCCTCCTGTCCCTTTTCTTCTTCTTCCCACTCTCCCTCCTGTCCCTTTTCTTCTTCTTCCCCCTTCTTCTTCTATATGTGTGTGTTCTTATACCTACGTAAACCTATGGCTACAGATAATTCACTCTATGGCCATCAATAGTTGAAACCAATACCTAGTGAATGCCTGTCCTTATGTCACTTAACTTCTATATTTAAATGTAAATAAGCTTATACCTTTACACCCCCACCCCCCCCCTTTTAACTCTTTTTTCCTTACACCCCACCCCCTTCTCTTCCTTTAGCCTTATACTCCCTCCCCTTCTTGCTTCTCTTCCCTTCTCTCTCTCCTTTCCCTTCTCTCTCTCTCTCTCTCCTCCTTCTCTCTCTCTCTCTCACTCAAATGACCCTTTTCCGAGACTCAAATGACCCCCTTCCAGACTCTAATAAATGCCCGGATACATGTTACGTGGTTTCCGGCTACGTTCGTCCATTGGCTTTGGTGGTTTATGAAGTTTTTTAGTGGTATCTATAATTGGATTAATCAATACCTTTACCTTCTACTGTCTCTCCTCCTTCTCTCTCTCTCTCTCTCTCTCTCCTCCTCCTTCCCACTCTCCCTCCTGTCCCTTTTCTTCTTCTTCCCACTCTCCCTCCTGTCCCTTTTCTTCTTCTTCCCACTCTCCCTCCTGTCCCTTTTCTTCTTCTTCCCCCTTCTTCTTCTATATGTGTGTGTTCTTATACCTACGTAAACCTATGGCTACAGATAATTCACTCTATGGCCATCAATAGTTGAAACCAATACCTAGTGAATGCCTGTCCTTATGTCACTTAACTTCTATATTTAAATGTAAATAAGCTTATACCTTTACACCCCCACCCCCCCCCTTTTAACTCTTTTTTCCTTACACCCCACCCCCTTCTCTTCCTTTAGCCTTATACTCCCTCCCCTTCTTGCTTCTCTTCCCTTCTCTCTCTCCTTTCCCTTCTCTCTCTCTCTCTCTCCTCCTTCTCTCTCTCTCTCTCACTCAAATGACCCTTTTCCGAGACTCAAATGACCCCCTTCCAGACTCTAATAAATGCCCGGATACATGTTACGTGGTTTCCGGCTACGTTCGTCCATTGGCTTTGGTGGTTTATGAAGTTTTTTAGTGGTATCTATAATTGGATTAATCAATACCTTTACCTTCTACTGTCTCTCCTCCTTCTCTCTCTCTCTCTCTCTCTCTCTCCTCCTCCTTCCCACTCTCCCTCCTGTCCCTTTTCTTCTTCTTCCCACTCTCCCTCCTGTCCCTTTTCTTCTTCTTCCCACTCTCCCTCCTGTCCCTTTTCTTCTTCTTCCCCCTTCTTCTTCTATATGTGTGTGTTCTTATACCTACGTAAACCTATGGCTACAGATAATTCACTCTATGGCCATCAATAGTTGAAACCAATACCTAGTGAATGCCTGTCCTTATGTCACTTAACTTCTATATTTAAATGTAAATAAGCTTATACCTTTACACCCCCACCCCCCCCCTTTTAACTCTTTTTTCCTTACACCCCACCCCCCTTCTCTTCCTTTAGCCTTATACTCCCTCCCCTTCTTGCTTCTCTTCCCTTCTCTCTCTCCTTTCCCTTCTCTCTCTCTCTCTCTCCTCCTTCTCTCTCTCTCTCTCACTCAAATGACCCTTTTCCGAGACTCAAATGACCCCCTTCCAGACTCTAATAAATGCCCGGATACATGTTACGTGGTTTCCGGCTACGTTCGTCCATTGGCTTTGGTGGTTTATGAAGTTTTTTAGTGGTATCTATAATTGGATTAATCAATACCTTTACCTTCTACTGTCTCTCCTCCTTCTCTCTCTCTCTCTCTCTCTCTCCTCCTCCTTCCCACTCTCCCTCCTGTCCCTTTTCTTCTTCTTCCCACTCTCCCTCCTGTCCCTTTTCTTCTTCTTCCCACTCTCCCTCCTGTCCCTTTTCTTCTTCTTCCCCCTTCTTCTTCTATATGTGTGTGTTCTTATACCTACGTAAACCTATGGCTACAGATAATTCACTCTATGGCCATCAATAGTTGAAACCAATACCTAGTGAATGCCTGTCCTTATGTCACTTAACTTCTATATTTAAATGTAAATAAGCTTATACCTTTACACCCCCACCCCCCCCCTTTTAACTCTTTTTTCCTTACACCCCACCCCCCTTCTCTTCCTTTAGCCTTATACTCCCTCCCCTTCTTGCTTCTCTTCCCTTCTCTCTCTCCTTTCCCTTCTCTCTCTCTCTCTCTCCTCCTTCTCTCTCTCTCTCTCACTCAAATGACCCTTTTCCGAGACTCAAATGACCCCCTTCCAGACTCTAATAAATGCCCGGATACATGTTACGTGGTTTCCGGCTACGTTCGTCCATTGGCTTTGGTGGTTTATGAAGTTTTTTAGTGGTATCTATAATTGGATTAATCAATACCTTTACCTTCTACTGTCTCTCCTCCTTCTCTCTCTCTCTCTCTCTCTCTCCTCCTCCTTCCCACTCTCCCTCCTGTCCCTTTTCTTCTTCTTCCCACTCTCCCTCCTGTCCCTTTTCTTCTTCTTCCCACTCTCCCTCCTGTCCCTTTTCTTCTTCTTCCCCCTTCTTCTTCTATATGTGTGTGTTCTTATACCTACGTAAACCTATGGCTACAGATAATTCACTCTATGGCCATCAATAGTTGAAACCAATACCTAGTGAATGCCTGTCCTTATGTCACTTAACTTCTATATTTAAATGTAAATAAGCTTATACCTTTACACCCCCACCCCCCCCCTTTTAACTCTTTTTTCCTTACACCCCACCCCCTTCTCTTCCTTTAGCCTTATACTCCCTCCCCTTCTTGCTTCTCTTCCCTTCTCTCTCTCCTTTCCCTTCTCTCTCTCTCTCTCTCCTCCTTCTCTCTCTCTCTCTCACTCAAATGACCCTTTTCCGAGACTCAAATGACCCCCTTCCAGACTCTAATAAATGCCCGGATACATGTTACGTGGTTTCCGGCTACGTTCGTCCATTGGCTTTGGTGGTTTATGAAGTTTTTTAGTGGTATCTATAATTGGATTAATCAATACCTTTACCTTCTACTGTCTCTCCTCCTTCTCTCTCTCTCTCTCTCTCTCTCCTCCTCCTTCCCACTCTCCCTCCTGTCCCTTTTCTTCTTCTTCCCACTCTCCCTCCTGTCCCTTTTCTTCTTCTTCCCACTCTCCCTCCTGTCCCTTTTCTTCTTCTTCCCCCTTCTTCTTCTATATGTGTGTGTTCTTATACCTACGTAAACCTATGGCTACAGATAATTCACTCTATGGCCATCAATAGTTGAAACCAATACCTAGTGAATGCCTGTCCTTATGTCACTTAACTTCTATATTTAAATGTAAATAAGCTTATACCTTTACACCCCCACCCCCCCCTTTTAACTCTTTTTTCCTTACACCCCACCCCCCTTCTCTTCCTTTAGCCTTATACTCCCTCCCCTTCTTGCTTCTCTTCCCTTCTCTCTCTCCTTTCCCTTCTCTCTCTCTCTCTCTCCTCCTTCTCTCTCTCTCTCTCACTCAAATGACCCTTTTCCGAGACTCAAATGACCCCCTTCCAGACTCTAATAAATGCCCGGATACATGTTACGTGGTTTCCGGCTACGTTCGTCCATTGGCTTTGGTGGTTTATGAAGTTTTTTAGTGGTATCTATAATTGGATTAATCAATACCTTTACCTTCTACTGTCTCTCCTCCTTCTCTCTCTCTCTCTCTCTCTCTCCTCCTCCTTCCCACTCTCCCTCCTGTCCCTTTTCTTCTTCTTCCCACTCTCCCTCCTGTCCCTTTTCTTCTTCTTCCCACTCTCCCTCCTGTCCCTTTTCTTCTTCTTCCCCCTTCTTCTTCTATATGTGTGTGTTCTTATACCTACGTAAACCTATGGCTACAGATAATTCACTCTATGGCCATCAATAGTTGAAACCAATACCTAGTGAATGCCTGTCCTTATGTCACTTAACTTCTATATTTAAATGTAAATAAGCTTATACCTTTACACCCCCACCCCCCCCCTTTTAACTCTTTTTTCCTTACACCCCACCCCCCTTCTCTTCCTTTAGCCTTATACTCCCTCCCCTTCTTGCTTCTCTTCCCTTCTCTCTCTCCTTTCCCTTCTCTCTCTCTCTCTCTCCTCCTTCTCTCTCTCTCTCTCACTCAAATGACCCTTTTCCGAGACTCAAATGACCCCCTTCCAGACTCTAATAAATGCCCGGATACATGTTACGTGGTTTCCGGCTACGTTCGTCCATTGGCTTTGGTGGTTTATGAAGTTTTTTAGTGGTATCTATAATTGGATTAATCAATACCTTTACCTTCTACTGTCTCTCCTCCTTCTCTCTCTCTCTCTCTCTCTCTCCTCCTCCTTCCCACTCTCCCTCCTGTCCCTTTTCTTCTTCTTCCCACTCTCCCTCCTGTCCCTTTTCTTCTTCTTCCCACTCTCCCTCCTGTCCCTTTTCTTCTTCTTCCCCCTTCTTCTTCTATATGTGTGTGTTCTTATACCTACGTAAACCTATGGCTACAGATAATTCACTCTATGGCCATCAATAGTTGAAACCAATACCTAGTGAATGCCTGTCCTTATGTCACTTAACTTCTATATTTAAATGTAAATACGCTTATACCTTTAGACATTATTCTGATAAAAAAGCCAGGCAACAGGTTAAAATAAAAATTGCAGAATACTTTTTTGCTGCCCCTAGACCTTCACTACAGTACAACCTTACCATATCCCATCCCGCTCTTACTACAGACCGTAACTACTTTATACTTCTTACTACCGTCTCATTTAACATCCCTTTTAAACTCACTACTTTTTCCTGAAACCTTTACACAGTTACATTTATATCACTTACAGAATACTTTTTACCATACGTCCCTTTACGAACATAAACCTTGACGTTATTTTAATTCACTCCGTAAATTGATACCACAACGCTCTTTACTACAGTAAACCTCCGCATTACCCAAATACTGTTTTCTAATCAACTCCTCCTTTGTATATTTCTACTGTACCACCTTACTTGCCCTTTTCCCTCCTACCTTTTTGCACTTTCCCCTTACCTTAACTGCCTTTCCCCCTCCCTTATTGCTACAACTGCTACACTTTTTACTTTTCCTTAATTCACTTCCACACCTATTAGTTTCCATGCCTCATAAACTCACTTACTTGCCATCCACTTCACACTTCTTTCTCCTTTACATTCTTCTCTTCCTTACCCTTTCACTTCCCTCCTTCGAACTCTTTCACCTACCGAACTACAAACACTACGCTTCTTCACTAGTTCCCATTTCTCTTTATTATTCTACTTAATACCTACAAGCTTTTAATCCCTTCAACTACTTCTTCCCACACTTTAACAAATACCATTAGAAATACAAAGATATCCTTACTTGCCTAATCCCTACCAAATACTTCCCCTTTCTCTTTTTATATATTTTCTCCTCTTTTTTGGCTAATTTCCCCTTCTTACCGTACCCAAACCACCTCCTTTTGAACTACACAACACCTTACAGCTTCTTCTCCTCTACATCACTTCCCTCATACACACTATTTTTGTAACTATGCTATTTCGCACACCCTTATCACAATTCATGCCCTCAGGCTTCAGAAACCACCCTTCCTTCCCCTTGGAGTTCCCTTTATTACATTTGAAACCCTTGGCATTATTGCACAGGTTGTAAACTTTCACTACAAATGCCATTCAAATTCTTCTCTTCTCTACCTTTCAGTCTTTTTTGGTCTCCTTTTCTCTGCTTTTCAGTCTTTTTCTCTTCTTTTCCCTCTAACCTACAGTACTTCGCTTCTTTGTAAACCTGTCCCTATACATCCAACTCTTGCTTGAACTTCTTCTCACTTTTGAACAATGCACAAGCCCTGGAAAAATTACAAAGATCAGAATTTGTAAAAAAATAAATTAAAAAAATTGAACTGAACCACTTCTTTCTTTCAGGTACTCATCAGATTCCTTCCTGCTGCCTTAGTTTGTGCCATTGCAAACGCTGATCTGCTTAAGTTTGATTAACTCTAAATATTTATAACACAAACCTTTCACAGAACAATCCGACCACTACACCACCACCATAACAATCCAATCCCTCCAGGACATGCACTTCTCCCCTTACATCCCCAACTAACCTATCCCCTTGTAATCTTGCTCCTACTTGCTCTGGAGCAAAACCTCCAGTAATTGCTCATCTTTTGCCTTTAAAAACAAACATAAACTAAACTTAACAACCTGAAAACCATGCGAATCTCCACCTGTAGCATTGTTGAGGCTTTGGAACCACTTCTTTCTGTTGTTGACACCGTAGAGCATCTTGTTTTGACACCTGTAAATATAAAAAATATTAACCGATTTAAAAGACAAATGCTGTAAATTTGTCCCTTTTATACCTTTTCATCACTTACTATAAAAACCACTTATTTCTCCCCCTAAACCCTCACTAAATGCTCCGTAAACCTATAAAAGCACACCTTTTTCAAACTCTTCATTAGACTCTTCTTTAGTTTCTTCTACTGCTTCACAAGCCTGTTCTTCTTCCTCTTCCAATTCATTATTCTTCTTTGCCTCTCCATGCCTCCAGAATTAAATCCTAAACGTGTGAAAGACGCCGGACGGTCCTTCTCACAGCTCTAAGTTCCTTCTCTTGCTTTGCGCAACACATTAGATTGCTTTGTACATACCTGGAAAAACAAAATGTTTACTGGGGTTTTATTGAAACTTGTCCTGCAAGTGAGGTGTCATTCAACCATGTTTGCAGATTTTTCTCGCGAAAAAAATCGGGTTCCCCATCCTTTATTCTTTATTACATTCACGGACGTTATTTCGGCCCATTCGCTCTAAAAGAACGCACCCAAAGAAACTATAAGTTTCCTGGAATAACACCTCAAATGCGAGAATTAAAGCGTCAGCACAACCAATCCCCAGATCCACAAATTCCTTTTTTCTAAATAAAAGAACAAACCTCTAAGCTGAAATCTAATTGTCCACCGAAAGCACCCATTGGAACAACAACAATGCTCCAAACCTCCTTCAATTACTCTAATTGTATAAGCTTTATCGGATTCTAAAAATTAAAAATAGTTGATTTAAATAAATTAAAATTAACCGTTTAATGGCTGGCATTGAATAACATTCTTTTTTCGCTTCGTTTTCACTTCTTGTTCTCTCTTTTCTTTTCTTCTTTATATTGCACTTGTCTCTAGTTTTCACATTGACAACGAACCATATCGTCACTAAAAAACAAAACAACATTTAAAAAAATTTCACTTTTTTCCCTAAAGCTTAAATAGAGAAATTTATCAAGAATTAAATCAAAATTTTCAGGTACAAATTAAAAAATTAGTAATTTCAGGTGAAATAAAACCGTTTATTGGAGGCCATTAATTTGCATCTTTTTCTTCTTTTTAATTTTCTTGTTCTCTCTTGTTCTTTTTCTTTTTATTGTTAAGTTCAAAACTTCGCATATTGCCATTTGCCCTAAAACAAAAAAATATTTAAAAAAATTAATTAAAATTTTTCACTAAAAATTGGGAAATTTTTAAAGAATTTGACTAAAAATTTGATAAAAATTTTTTATTAAAAAATATATAACATCAGGTAATTTACTGGTTAAATACCTTCTACTTCGTCAACATTTATTTCTCTTTTAAAAAGGTATAAGCTTATTTACCTTTACATATAGAAGTTAAGTGACATAAGGATAGGCATTTATTAGGTATTGGTTTCTTTACTTACTTGTAGCCATTGAGTAAACTTATAGGCTAGGCATTCATTAGGCACCGGGAGGTATGTAATGATAGCCATAGGTTTAGGTATGTATAGGCATAGGCTTGAATATGTATAAGATTGAGTATAGATAAATAGGCATAGGCTTGACTAAGCATAGATTTGATTAGATGTGGATGTATAGGTATAGAATAGCTTGGGCATAGAATAGGCATAGAGTTAATTGAACGTAGATGTATAGGTATAGAATAGAATAGGCATAGGTTTGACTAGGCATAGATTTGATTGAACGTAGACGTATAGTCATAGAATTCAATAGACGTAGATTCACTAGCATAGACTTTGACTAGCCATAGATTTGACAATGTGCAGCAGATCGACACTAGCTTCCGTAGATATAGACTATCTTACCAGTTGAATTCCGTAGATATTGGCTACCATACACATTGATTACCGTAACTATTGGCAGCCGTAGGTAATGCTACCTTACAAACCTTATCATAGCCATTGATCCACTATACATTGATTCACCCCGATATTTGTTCCCATAGAGTTGTAATCTGATTCATTGACACAATGCTTAAATTGATTAAAAAATATATGAAAATGATAAGAAACAGCAATATACATTAGATAATCTAACTATCTATATAATCATGTATCAATTTTTATAAAAATATATAATTTTAGAAAATACAAATTGGTAACTTATAAGTCAAGTTCAAAATAGTCGATACAGAAATGCATTCTTAAAATTTTTAACAAAAGTGAAAGTCATAATACAAAACATAAGTTAGCATAAAACTACTCATCAGCCCATTCATTTATTCCTACCTCATTGTCCGGTTGATCTTCTTCACTGCTACTCTCATTTCTTGTTCTTGTAGGAATCTGTTGCCGAAGCACATCACCCATGGACCTTAAGGTTGTTGGTTTGTTTTCACCCAGGATTCCTAAAAGGCATTTAACAATAAGAAAATTTTTTGTTATATTTATTTGCCTCTTCTTCGCATTGCCAGCACTCTTGTCAAAGAACTCATCAAATCTTCCTTTTCTGACTCTTTCTTTGGTGATATAGGTTCTGCATTCTTTTTAACACTTTTTAGACCTGCTCCTTGCACACCTCCAGTTGCTCTTATTGCTGCCATTAAATCGGAACGGTCAGAAACTACCTACATATGAGATTGATCTATAATATTCTTAATTATACAACAAACTCTGCCGTGATAAGCCTGTTGTGGCGGTGGTGGTGGAGGCGGAGGAGGAGGAGGAAGTGATTGTACATTTGTCTGAGACGAATCTCTTGTAACCTCATTGGAAAGTGTATTGGTCGCCGTCCTGTTTTTGTTCGTTCTGCCATTATTCCCTTATCTTCATCAGTTTGCTCAATTACACCTAAAACGTTGCATAAAAATTAATCAATTTAGAATTCAGTTATAGTAAAATTCTTAAATTGATCTATAACCAACTAGTGGCAGAAAACATGGGCTCACTTTCATTACTTGATTCATTTTTCCTTATTAGAAGGCATTCGTTGACGTCAGATCGAAAAACGTTCGAAACGCTTCCAGCACTCAAACTTTTTGTATCAAAACCTAATGATTAATATATTTATTAAATTTTTTAAATATGAACCAGGCAAATCCACTGGCAAATCAAATTCAATTTGTTCGTCCAAATCATTAGACTCTGATCGAGAGTTATTAAAAACCTTCAAAAATGCTGCTTCTGCCTATTTTTATATTTTAATTAATTTACAAAAATCAACCTCATTTCCATTGGAAAATACTATGTCGCAAATAGAAGAATTCAATGTTTCAAGCCCATCTAGTAGTGAACTAGAAAAATCTATTTGAGTCGACGTATATTTTTGAGGAGTGTTTTTAGTTAAAACTTGTGTGACATAAGGATTTTGAAATTTGGAAGTTGAATGCAATGGATCTTTAAGAAAAAAACGCAAAGTTATGGTTCGTGTCTGAATTATTTGTTTAAATACGCCAAACCTTTATCAATATCAACTTTTTGTAACTTATATGTAAACATTCCAACATTTTTCTTTCGAGCCATCCTTTCCTTGAGTATAGTCAACTGGTTAGTTGTACATATATTCGTAGTCTAAAAATTGTAAGATTATATTTACTATCATATTTGGTCTTTGTTGTAGTAAAACATTACTAATGTTATTTAAAATTACAAACTCAACTGTTACATCCATCATATCATTTTCAGGAAGTAAAAAACTTCTCATTAAACATTCATAGAAAGATTTACGAAGGCCTTCACAACCAACTGCCGGATACTTCGGAGCAGAATGAAAAACGAAAACATCATCACCATTCTGATAATGGCTATTAGTTCTATATTCGGACAAAAAACCTGTTCAAGCACCGAAACCTTTTTTTCTATTACTTCTATTCTGGCAAGCTGAAAATCAATCCGCTCCTGACATTTCCTCAGCCGTCGATTTGCATTAAAAAATATATAGTTTGTATAGTCCTGCAAACTTTTCAAAGAATAAGCTATTCGTTGAATGGCGTCTGATTGTGAGCAATCAGGTGAACAGAAGCATTTCGTTTAATATGAATAAGAAAGTGAACATCTTTTCCAATACCACAATACTCGTGTATATATGAATGTACTTGATCATTTTCTAAAACAAATTGATAGCCTCCTTGAATATCAAATTCATTTATTGGCATTGAAGTGAACTTAAAACAAATTAAGTTATAAATGGTTATAAAAACTAAACAATTATTTAAAGTAAAGCTCAAACAAATAACTCTTTCCCCATACAAAAATCCCTTTGTCAATTAAAAAAGAATACCAATACTGCTCTACAATCATAAACAAGTTCATGGCCTGATGGCATTCCAAAGCGATTGGTATTTGTGAAAACTATGGTCATCAGTTCAAAGCACAAATTTCGATTTAGAGCACGTTGACCACTAAAAAAATAAAAAATATTTCATTTTAAAATGTTCACTTTTTTAATTCAACTTACTCATCAGCTCCTCTAACAAAACTTTTGCCTTCATCCATTCCACTCCCATTACGCTTAGGCATTGGAAGGCGTTGAATATCAACATCATAACGAAAAGCCTTGCGACCAGGTTCAACTTTAAGTGTATAAATTGAACAAAGGCCGTGACACTTTTGAACAAATCCAGTAGCTGGTGACATTGGTGGAGGGCAAGACATCTATTTAAATTGAATAAATATTCATTCGACTGAACTAGTGAAAATCTCAGAATTAAGAAATATATTAAATAGATAAGGAAAATATAGACAAAAACCTCTCCAGGAATTAGTTGAGACGACAAATAATCCTGATTTTGGATTGAAGGCAAAGGTGACATCATTTGTGCCTGGAATGTCCTCTGTTCAGTTTGAGAAGATGCAGATGAGCTACTCCTTTGTAGTCCCCCTGAATAAAAATATTCACATTAATTCATCTAAACAAAAAAAATACTTGTGTTCTTCCTTGTGGACCACCACCACCACCTCGAGGTTGATAACCACCTCTACCACGTTGTGGTCCTCCACCGCTACCACCACCACGATGTGATCCACCGCCGCCTTCAATAGATTTACTATTTCCTCCTCTATGACCACCACCACCACGATATCCACTACTCCCTCTCTGTCCACCACCACCTCTTCGTTGCATCACAAAATATTAAAATAAGATAAAATTTTTAATTCTAAAGAAATTCAATTCCGTTTTAATTAATGAAAAAAAAAAAGTAAAATCAATAAATATAAATAAAAACAATTGTTTAGATAACAATAAATTATAAATTACAAAATCATAAAAATTTAAGTCAGCAAACAAACTAAAATCACATTAAAATAAAATCATAGTTATATATAATATTCACTTTTTGTACTTTCTAGAATCTGGTATATCTACACAATACTCAAAGTCATAAATTTGTCCAAAAACATAATCAACATGTTTATTGTCATAAATTTCGCAGGTTCCCCAGCTCTCACTAGTGACTTTTCTGTCATTTTTAATAAATTCTTCCACCGCTTTAGCAACAGATTCCTTTTCAACTTTGTCAATTTCAGTAATAAAACGTTCAACATTGGATATATGCTTATCAATATCTGCAAGCACAATACGACGGTAACACGCCTTATGAGCGCTAAAAATTAATTATGAAAATTTACATGAAATATTTTAAAAACCTGTTTGCCGAGCCTCTAGCGTCGCGCAGAGCCCATTTGTTTCCTGTATAACTATCGATTACAAATTCGACGAAAACATGAGTGGATGAATGGGACACAAGGTCGTACTTTATTTTTCCGAAAAAAGTGCAAACCGAACAGCTGAAACTAAACCAAACCTAAAATATACAGATTTAAATATAATATTTTTCAAAAATATACGAATTCACTAGCTGCTAACCACTCTTTGTTCTTTTTAAATTCTTTTGCCTTTTCTAATAAGTCAATTGCATTATATTTATTTTCCTGCTTTTTTAACGAAAATTCTAAAATTAAAATCAAAAATTAACTGGATCTCTCTTGAATAGACGATCACGATAGTTTAAAGATTCATCAATAAGTTCATCAACAAAAGCAAAAGAGACATCAGAATTTTCATCAGTTCCTTCTAACCCAACCAATTCAGTCTTATGATTAGTCATCATCTTTGTAATTCTATTTGAAAAACTATCAAAATTTTTCAGCAAAGAATCCTTAAAAAATAAACAAATTTAAATAAAGAAATTAAATATACTTTTTTTTTCTTCTGTTTTAGTTTTTTAGGGCTTAACACCTAAAAAAACTAATATGCATTAAAAATGAAATCAAAACCGTTTGAAATCCTAAAGTTTCAGTAGAATGTTGGTCATTAGCAGAATCTTCATCTTGTATCACATTTTGGTCCTATTTTAAAATAGAGGTTTAAATATATTAAATATAAAATCAAAACAAAAATTAAAAAGTAAATTAAATTCTTAGAATTTATACATTTATTTTATCAAATAAATTTTTAAATTAAAAAAAAACCAATTTAGATAAAGCCATCGAACAAGACTGTTCTTCAGCTTGAGCCTGCTATGAATTATTGAGCTTTTTTACTACAAAAAAAAAAAACCTCAAATGTAGTAGTTTGCTTTAACTGTTGTGCAGTTGTTAAACTAGATAGACCACGGCTTTCAGATTCAGAAAGATCCTAGTCAAAATATCATGAGTTCTTTTTAGCGAAAAAATACATGTTTCTGTAATGACTGTTTAGTCTGGGAAGGTGCACTTAAGACAGGTCTTGGAGTATCAGAAGACGCCTAAACAAAGATATTCACATCAATTCTTTACAACAAAAAAATACTTGTGTTTGTTTATTCGTATCACCACCTCGACGTTGATTACCTCCCTTACCAGATTGGGATCCTCCCCCTCCAGTACCACCACCACCACGTTTTGCACCACCATTTCCTTGTCCATGCCGGCCTGAGCTGCGATGCTGTTTTCCCATCAAAAATGCAAACTAAAAATAAATTGAACAAAATAAAAATTCAATAAAACATTTGTTTAAGTAAACAACATTCAGAAATAAGCAAAATCATATGAATTCAGATGGCTTTATAAAAAATCATTAAAATTGATAAAAATCAATAATACTAAAAAGAAAGGGATGTTTAACAAAACAATTTAACATTTTTAGCAATATAAACATCAGCCTCTCTTAAAAATTTTTTCATTTCCTCATGTTGAGCCAATTCCAAAGCATCTGATAAAGAAACCCAACGAAAATCTTTATGTTCGTGTGAGAGCTCAACCCCCAGGCTTTCATCATTTGATTTTGCTAACCAATATGTGACCTTAAAAAGTAAAAATGGATCGATTAAAAAAATAAATAGAATGTTAATGACTCTGACTTAATTATGATGAATAAAGATCAACCACACAAAGTTCCTTTTAAAGTAATACCTTTTTAAGTTTTTAGTTGACATGATAAAACATCTAATGCCTGAAGTCCTTGATTAAAGTCAAATTTTGATTAACATCGATCCCCGACTCTTTCTTAATCGAGCATTTATAAAAAAAACTCATATACGTTTTCAGAAATTATTACTTTTAAAACTTTACCAACAATAAATAAATAAAAACCAAAATTAGTCACCTTAATCCTACAATAGCTTTAACATCATCAAGTGTTTTTGATACTAGATGCCTAGCTTCTTTTCCTGTACTTTCTAACATATCCCATAAAGTGTTTTTGTCATCCATCCATTGGTGATATTTTTCACGTATTGGTTGTATATGATCGCTGCATTAAAGATATTTTTCCATTAATTTAAAGATAAAAAGTCACTAAGTTAAAAAGCATTTACTCTCACTTATATTCATGCAAATTGTTTAACTTACTCAAGAATAGAAGCTAATCGAAGTTTAAAAGTAACTGTGTCTAATCCCTGACATTCTTGCACTACATGATCTGTACTCATTCCAGCAAATACTCCATAAAGAGACACCTTCAAAATATTTTATAAAATGTAATCCTTATTGTTAGTTAATTATACCAGATTGCTGATAGCAGGTCGTTCTTCTGGATTAAATGTTATTTCCGGTTTAGTGTCACTAAGAGCAGATTTAATCTTCCAAATAATTGTTTCTTTGGAATCAAGCAAATTAATACACGACTTTTTTTTAGGGTCTGATTTACTCATTTTTACAGCTGGATTGCACAAACTCTTTATTTTTGGACTTGATGTATGCACCTAACTTTTAAACGTTTGTTGTTTCATTATAAAAATGAATTAAACCTGATTTGGGATAGAAAAGTATTCTCTATGAACTTTTAAATTAAATGATCGAGCAACGTCTTTGAGAAATTCAAAATTTTGTACTTGATCATATCCCACAAGGACATCAGTAGAATGATAACCAAGAACATCAGCCGCTTGTAAAAGAGGATACGAAACTAGCCCAAACGGCACAGTTTTTGTTAACCTAAAGATAAGTATTATAATTTTTGTCATTAAAATAACATGTTACTTGGATTTGTCTTTAAATTGACTCAGTCTAGTTAGCATCGGCTTAAATACAAAATAAATTTATCTAAAAATACAAAAACCAGTGTTGTGACACTCCCTAATATCCACATTAACTCGGTTAGTTCTGGCACTCTACTTTGTTGAACAACTAGAGTTTTGCATGGATCAACCTAAAAATCTAAACATCGATATTTATAAACTTAAAAGTACTCCTGTGGAAAGTAAAATAGCCAACGTTTGACAAATATTGTTTTTAAGCTTAAATATACTTATAAAGAAAAACTTTTGTTAGAAACCTCATTTTTAGGTAAAAAACCAGTCGAAACAGAATGTAAATCCGCAATCTTTATTATCCTCCTGTCGTACTCTTTACACTAAAAACAATCATAAGAAAAATTGTATAACGTTAAAACCTCTTGCAATTTGACAAACCGTTTAAGAAAACCCTGAAGATAAAATAATAATGTTATTAAAAATAATTATGCTACACACCAAGTAATTTCCTATATGCATAGCCCCAGTTGGCTGCACGCCTGACATTAAAGTTCTCATTATTCGCAGAATGTGATCTTCACTAACATATAAATTAGAATAATATAGAAAATTTAAAATCTACAATATAATATAGAAGTTAATATACTACGTAACAATGGTAAGAGGTGAAGCTTTTTACATTTAATCAATTAGTATATATCAATCTGCAGGTCATTTATGAGGATTAAATAAAATAAAATGCACAATGCAATGAATTTCAAGTTGAATTTTTATCAAAATTGTGATTTTCAATCTTATGAGCAAACCTGTACCAAATTTCTTCAAGAGGAACTAAAGAGATACAAATCAACGTCAGGTTATCGATTGAATCAGATTCCTTTGCCTTATTAGCAATAAACTCGGCAAGTAAATGAAACTCTAATAGATTAAAAAAAATATTATAAATAAAACCTTCAATCTGGTGATTTGTAACAAACAAGCAAACCGCATCAAAAATTTCTCCTTCCTCCAAACTTTCCCATATTCCATCCGTTGCGAGGAAAAGCATGTAGTCTACTTCAGAAATATTGTACTTACTTATGTCTGGTTTCGAACTAACCATTGGCTTTAATTTTAATAAGAAATACACCATTCACGAAACAATATTTACCCTAGCATGGATATCGCCAAGAGAACGACTCAAATTGAGTACGCCATTTAATCGAGGAACGCCTGAATAGAAAAATTTTTTAAGGAGTCCACCGCAGAAGATCGAAACCCAAAAGATCGACACCCAGAAGATCGACACCAAAAGATCGAATTACCCAAAAGATCGAATCGCAAAAGGTCGAATTCCCCAAAAGATCGAAACCAAAATATCAACACTAAAAATCTAAAAAAAGTATTAAAAGGTTAAAATTAACACCAAAATAATTTAATACATTAACATAAACAAATTATATGTTTCTGTGCAAAAAATAAAGATTGTATGAAGAAAGATTATATGAGCAATGTTGCATCTATGGGACCCGCTACGTTGTTTCTTCATTTTTAGTCTATAGGCTTGGGTTCTGGCTTTAAAGGCTTTTCTATGCCCTTAACTTTCAATTTTTAATCAAATTATTTTTTTTAAATATATACTACAAAAGATAAAGGTAACTGTATACCTATGGCTGTGAAAAACAATAGAATTGCTATTTCCTTCACTCCCCTAATTAAGTTCAAAACTCCTTAATTTGCACGTTGGTATGTAATTCTTGAAAAAAGAATTGAATCAGGTTAATTGAGAAGCTTAAAATAATTTTTTTTAGATTTTTAGTGTTGATATTTTGGTTTCGATCTTTTGGGGAATTCGACCTTTTGCGATCGATCTTTTGGGTCGATCTTCTGGGTGTCGATCTTTTGGGTTTCGATCTTCTGCGTTGACCCCTTTTAAAGATCGAAACAATAAAAGATGGCTGCAAAAATTTTAGTTGTTGGTCACATAAAAACTATCTTACATTAGAATATACCCCCCAGATATACATTAAAATAATTTAAAAAAAGCATAGGTTAGTAATCATTACCTTGAACACTTAGAACAACTCCACCAGCTTCTTCAATTCTCTTCAGCTCTTCCTACAAAATCAATCAAAAAATAATAAATAATCTGACTGGATTTTCGGGTTTATGTGGACTTGAAAGTGTTTCGATTCTATTTGCCTTTAGTACAGCTGGATAAATGTGCAAATCATTATTGAACTATGTCAGTGTTTTTAAACCTATTGATGAATCTCCGCACCATGCCTGTTAATTTGAACATTAATCTCTCTTATATTGAAAGGATTATAAAAGAAAAACATACTAGATATGCAATTTTGCTCTCCTTCAGGTAGACGCAACTAGCCGTTGTACCACTTTTGTAATTCTATCGAAAAAGGAAGAATGATTTTTAGTAAATTCATGCACTTCACTGAGACAAAGAGATGTAATTCTCTCGTCAATTTTAGTAAACGCATCAAATAATAAGGTATCGTCGCTACTCCCACTTGAACTTGCACTTACAAGGCACTCCAAAAAATGCGCACTTGCATAAACTGCACATTCTGAACCGTTATGTCCTAGAAAAAACAACATTAATAAATCATATACTCCCTACAACCGTCAAAAACAGCGAAGAAAGCATCCGAATTCGGCAGATGAGAATTGATAACGGAAAAAGAAGGCTTAAGTTAGAATGATCATTTTACAGTTAAATAAATAAAGATATACTAAAATGATATGACGATCCTCCATTTTAGGCTTTCGATTTCTTTGTGAGCAAAAGGAAATCAAGTATCTTTCCCAATCACGAGGTTTTTCTAAAATTGAGTAAAAGAATTGTAATAATGAACAACAATTTGAAGAACAAACCTGGTAGTTTACGTCGGCCTTCATTCATTTCCTTTATATACAGCTCAAAACAAGCGACTACCTTGGAACACCATGAGACTGATTCCGTTTGCTCACAATCTTAAATAATAGTTAATAATGATATTGTCTCTATTGCATATTATAAAGAACAAAATATTATGTAATTTTCTACCTCTGTCAAAAATAAACTTTTCTCCCAGTTCATCTGAGAAAGTATCGATAAAATTGTAAGCCAAAACATAAGCAGACCATAATGGAAATTTTCTAGAAACCATTCTCTCGAAAAGTAAAGAAATAGCATCACCTGTAATTTTTATTTAATTTTTAAAGAAATATGAATTAAATAAAATCCCACTCTTAGTTAACCCAGATTTATTATCCACTTTATACTTATAAACCTTTCGCATCATGAACATTTGTTTTTATAAAGAATGGTCGTCGCCTCACTCGACTAAAGGACGGATCGTCAGAAATTAAGAAATAAGCTGATATTGCTTCCTTCAATAGTTCTACATCGACGTTTTTAAACAAGTCGGTCATAATCACCTGAACATTTGAAAGAAATAATTAAGCATAAAAAGATAATAATTTATAAAATAATAAGTGTAGGTAAAGTAGTACTCAAAAATATAAAAATAGTTTATAATAGAACTAGAAAATAAAATGAAAAGAAAACCCGAAAGTCCCGAATAAATATGTAAAAAACTAAAAAATATAGTCTGTATGCATAGACGGGATGAATAATAAAATTAATCATCATTTTTCTTTTTTTCTTCGTCTTTGTTAGTTAAATCTTTAACTTGTTCCAATTCATTGGGAGGTGATTGTAATTCTTTTACTTGCTCTTGTTTGTCTTGAAGATGTTCTTTAGATGCAAAAGATTTTTTCATGTCATCACGCTTTTGCTTAGCAACTTTTTTGATTGATTCAAGAACTGCAGTAAGCTGCCCGAACCCGTCTTCCATAACATCTTCACCGACCTATAAATCGGAGAAATGAATAGTGGAAATATAGTGTAATCTACATTTTAAAAAATATAATTTCAATTCTGAGAATTGAAAATACAGTTTTCTTGTTTTCTTTTTTTTTTTATTAAACAAAATTTAATGAAATACCTGAAAAAATTTGCTGAATATTTGTTTTGCGGTCTTTGCATCCGCCAAGTGTTTTATAAGAGCATATTCTTGCGTATATTGCTTTTCAGCTTCGTTTTGTACTTTTATAATAGCTTTTGGTTTTGGATCCTCGTGTTCTAGTTTATTCAGAGGAAAACATCTTTTTAAAAATAATTTATTTAAACACCGTTACAAAAATACGTAATTTCATTCTCTTTGTGCGGCATGATCTGGAAAGCAGGATGAGCACATAACTCGCTTACAAAAACTACTACTTCATATTGACATGAAGATATTTCCGTGAATGAATAAATATTTTGATGAGCATTCTGTAAAAAGTAGAATATTTACCTCTTGATATTCTCATGTAAATTAGTAATGAAATATTTTAAAAATGGTCAAATCTCTGCCTACAGCCGAAAAACACGTGTTTTTCTGCTTAGGATATTAATGACAAACCTCTTCACAAACATAAATAACTGTTGTTTGTCGCGGTTTACCATTTAAATCGCAAATTGTTCCATGTGAATACGTAACTAGAACGTATCAATATATAATGTAGTAAAAAAAATACCAGGAAAATAAGAACGCATTTCATCTCCAATTTTCTTCGTAGGTGGATTCAATTGGTCAAAATTTCTAGCTTCCTAAAAAAATATTTATTTCAAATTTACAATTATTACCATAACAGAAGCCATGCTCACATAGTTCCCCAAAAAAAATTCTGTCCTTTTCTTTGTATCTTTTTCCTCATGATATTGCAATACATAGCGTCCGTGACAAAGCTAAAAGAAAATAGAACATTTTATGTATATTGATAAACCTCATAACTCCAGTATGCTTCAAGTTTATACGAGCATATATTTTCAGCATAAATTGGATTTAGTAATTGAGCAGGGGTTGGACCAGTATAAGCCTCGACTCGTCTTTTAGACTGAATAAAATGTAAGTATTAACGAACTGATATAAGACCCAGAGGAAGATTATAACAATATCGACTTACATAGGTGCTAATTGTTGGTATAAGACATTTGTAATGCTCCTGATCCGGTGAAGTTATCTGAATTAAATTCCCCTCCATATCATTTACATGAGGTGGGAATTGCTCAATCGGTTTATATTCTATACTATACATTAATCGATCATCTAACAAGCGCAAATCAAGATCTAATGTCCCGCCTTTGCAACATGACATAAATATAGAAAAGAATAGGAACAAAAAAATACTAAATCTCATCTTAATTCAAAAAACATAAACTATTTACATACATGTAAATAATTATGAAAAAAGTTTAGGAAAGTTAAGCTTGCCTATATAAATTAAAGTAAAAAGATAACTTGTAATATTTACATAAAAAGCAAAAACGAATGAATGGAAATGCTAGGCCACGTAGTCGCCCGTGCCTAAGTTACCCGCTTTCTCCTCTTCGTCACGAAAGGTTTCGCGCTTCTACCTACTTATAAAGTTGGAAAAAATGAAAAAAGAGTTATTAAATGTGATACTATCATATATGTATTCATTATAATAAAAAAAATATAAATACATATTTATAAATAGACCCGTAGCAAAATAAAAATAGTAGCAATACCATTTCTATTATTTTTAAATGTAAAGTACCATGTAAGTATTTGTTCATTATAATCGAGTAATAAACTAGAAGCTTATTAAAATAATAGAAAAGGAACCCAACCATTAAGACAAAGTGGCATTGGACTAATTAAAATCGATGTTAACAAATACTGGTCAGATATTTTTTTCATCAATTTCTTCATAAATATTATTTTTAGTCTCTGGTAATTGTACATAACGAGGTGATACTTGTTCATATAACAAAATGTCCTCAGAATATTTTTTCCTTTTTTTTCGATGATTTTTTGAAAAGTTAAACAAAAAGTTCTGAAGATTTTGGAAATTTATTGAAGCATATTTGTTTTTGTTGTTTGTTTTTCTTAAATTATATATATTATCTCTAAATAATTGTGGATTTAGAAAACGAAGAATAAGATAAAATAAAAAAAGAAATGCCAATAACAAAGATATAGATATAACAGCCATTAACAAGGAAATAATAAATAAATTATTTTTGTTTATTCGTTTCAATGAGCATTTGTCGCAATCGCTTAAAAATTTTTAAAATGAGTTAAAAATTAAAAAATAGAAGGTTTTACTTAGTTACTTATCAGGGGTGTGCCGGCTCATCTCAATATTTCGAAAAATTTAGAATTACTCGCGTAATATTTTTCATTTTCGCATTTTTAAAACTTCACCTTTTATTTTTCATCTTTAGTTTTTAAAATCCATTTCGGCACAGCCCTGTTACTTACATAAAACAGGCCTTTCTCCTATAGGTCTGTCCTTTTAACAAAAAAAAAACCGATATATAAATTACCTTCGATTTTCTCTAAAGTTTCTCTTCTTCCTGGCTTCGTTTTGACAAAGTTTGCCCTCCCATTTTTCTGTACAATAACATTGAAAAGAATCCAATACATTTATACAAGTTCCTCCATTTAAGCATGGTTTATTTAAACAAATATCTTTATATCCACAATCAGTTCCAGTCCATCCTTCAGGGCACATATAACATGGCTCTTGTTTACAATTGGTCAATCTTTTATCACAATTTCTACCACTAAAACCAGGTGCACACTCACAGGTATAATTTCTCTCAACATTGTTTTGGCAAATTCCTCCATTCAGGCACGGTGAATTGTGTGTACAATATATCAAATCTTTTACAATAATGGTTTTTAAATATTTTATATATACCTTTTTCACAAAATTGCCCTCCTCTTCCAAAAGGACAATTACATTCCCCCGGCCTCCTACGACAAAAGCCTTTACACCTGGAGTTGGGAACACACTAAAATTAAATTTTTAACTATAAATATGCTTTTTAAATTTAATATGAAAAGTCCTAAAAACAATATTTGATTGAGAGAAAAATTTTTAATATAAAATTACCTTTTCACACTCCGCTCCTCGAAACCCAAAAGGACAAACACACTTATTTTCAATACATTTACCACCATTAATGCAGTAACACCTGATTTGTTTCGTATTATTAGGAGATTGTGATTGACCAGAACAAATTATTAAATTGAAAAATTTACAAAGGATAATACAAAATAAATAAAAAGAAGCAGTCATTCCTGGCCTCCGTAGTAAAATAAGCATATTCTTATCAAAATAATAGCAAAATTTTACCAATTAATAATAAAAATTTCGTTAGAAAAAAAATCTACAACTTCGAGATGATAATGTGCATCCTTAATGATCCTATTGGCACAAAATATCCTATTATGCTAAAAGAAGGATGAATGATAAAAATTTATATCATTTATATACTTATTTAGCACCTATCTTGAAAAAGTAAAACCAGTAAATTAACTTATGTATTTTATAATCTTTTAATAAAAAAAAAGTTGTAAGGCAAAAAACGGTTACAAACGAAACTAGATATAATTAAAGAAAATTGTTTTGAGGTATTCAAGGAATGTATGTATTGAGGGAAAAATCAAATTAAAACGTTATACGGGGAATTTACCCATTAAAAGCTGCTGCGGAATTTTAAGTCACTTCACTGCACATTCCTACGTAAATAGAAAATAATAATCTTAAATAAGTTAAGGAGAAAAAGTAAGTAGATAATTTAAAGTCAGTGTACCTAAAGATGGTTTTTTGGAATATTCGAAAAATGCGTTATGAACTTTCTTCAAAAGTAACCTAAATAATGTTTTGTTAGCTTGTTGTTTTTAACTTTTAGAAGTTTTCGTTCGCGTGTCACGAAATGAGAAGAAATAAAACACCTGCGCAGTGCCAAACAAACGGGGAAACGACAGCTTTGAAGAAATGGGAAAAGTACAACAAAAGAGGAAGAAATATACAATGCCCTAACTAATTGAAATAAAAAATATGAATTTATTTGATGGAAAATAAAAAAAACAAAGTACATATGTCTCTTAAAATAAAATTACATAAATATTCAAAAATTAATGAAATGTTTTACACTTTTTTTAAATGGCATTTAAGCGATAAAGACGAAAAGAAGTATAAATATGCACAATACAAATAAAACCCAGAAAATACGTATCATTTAATAAGAAATTCTTGGAAGATGCCAAACAAATATATAAACGGCGGACAATATACTCTAAAATATTTCATTTGTGCGGTCATTTTACCTAGTGCTTAGCCATTTGTTATGCCACTTAAAAATTAGGGAAGTAATCCTAGTGCAAATATAAATAGCGGATTGGATAAGAAAGTGAATAGAATTCCTTAACCTCTTGACATAACATCTGTTATTTTATATGTAAAAACAATTCCTTATTTGTCAAAACAGTAAAAGGAAATTTGCTCGATTATCATCCATGATGAAGTAATTATATGAATTTTCCTATCGAAAAAAATACTTAAAATATATAAAACAAGTCAGTTGTTTGTATACTGAATCAGTTTCAGAATACATAAAAATAGTAAACAATAGGGTTAGAAAACACGATATAATGAAAAATAAATGCAAACCTTATTGACTTTAAGTGTTTGTTTGTCAGAAACTTTTCAACAGTTAACAATTGACACAAGATAAATCGTTCGATAATGATATTCGAACTTCTGATATCATGCTTCATCAACTGGCATCTCTGTATCTTCTCCTTCATCCGAAAGCAAATAAGACTCACCGAAAATAGTATTTGTCTCACCTGCCTGGTTAAGTGTTGAGCACCTTTAAAAAAAA
>JARPZY010000012.1:0-10000 GCA_036172905.1 Meloidogyne graminicola | reverse complement strand
GAGAGAGAAGGGAAGAGAAGCAAGAAGGGGAGGGAGTATAAGGCTAAAGGAAGAGAAGGGGGGTGTAAGGAAAAAAGAGTTAAAAGGGGGGGTGGGGGTGTAAAAGTATAAGCTTATTTACATTTAAATATAGAAGTTAAGTGACATAAGGACAGGCATTTACTAGGTATTTGGTTTTAACTATTGATGGCCATAGAGTGAATTATCTGTAGCCATAGGTTTACGTAGGTATAAGAACACACACATATAGAAGAAGAAGGGGGAAGAAGAAGAAAAGGGACAGGAGGGAGAGTGGGAAGAAGAAGAAAAGGGACAGGAGGGAGAGTGGGAAGGAGGAGGAGAGAGAGAGAGAGAGAGAGAGAAGGAGGAGAGACAGTAGAAGGTAAAGGTATTGATTAATCCAATTATAGATACCACTAAAAAACTTCATAAACCACCAAAGCCAATGGACGAACGTAGCCGGAAACCACGTAACATGTATCCGGGCATTTATTAGAGTCTGGAAGGGGGTCATTTGAGTCTCGGAAAAGGGTCATTTGAGTGAGAGAGAGAGAGAGAGAGAGAAGGAGGAGAGAGAGAGAGAGAAGGGAAAGGAGAGAGAGAAGGGAAGAGAAGCAAGAAGGGGAGGGAGTATAAGGCTAAAGGAAGAGAAGGGGGGTGTAAGGAAAAAAAGAGTTAAAAGGGGGGGTGGGGGTGTAAAAGTATAAGCTTATTTACATTTAAATATAGAAGTTAAGTGACATAAGGACAGGCATTTACTAGGTATTTGGTTTTAACTATTGATGGCCATAGAGTGAATTATCTGTAGCCATAGGTTTACGTAGGTATAAGAACACACACATATAGAAGAAGAAGGGGGAAGAAGAAGAAAAGGGACAGGAGGGAGAGTGGGAAGAAGAAGAAAAGGACAGGAGGGAGAGTGAGGGAGGAAGAGGAGAGAAGAGAGAGAGAGAGAAGGAGGAGAGACAGTAGAAGGTAAAGGTATTGATTAATCCAATTATAGATACCACTAAAAAACTTCATAAACCACCAAAGCCAATGGACGAACGTAGCCGGAAACCACGTAACATGTATCCGGGCATTTATTAGAGTCTGGAAGGGGGTCATTTGAGTCTCGGAAAAGGGTCATTTGAGTGAGAGAGAGAGAGAGAGAGAGAAGGAGGAGAGAGAGAGAGAGAGAGAGAAGGGAAAGGAGAGAGAGAAGGGAAGAGAAGCAAGAAGGGGAGGGAGTATAAGGCTAAAGGAAGAGAAGGGGGGTGTAAGGAAAAAAGAGTTAAAAGGGGGGGTGGGGGTGTAAAAGTATAAGCTTATTTACATTTAAATATAGAAGTTAAGTGACATAAGGACAGGCATTTACTAGGTATTTGGTTTTAACTATTGATGGCCATAGAGTGAATTATCTGTAGCAATAGGTTTACGTAGGTATAAGAACACACACATATAGAAGAAGAAGGGGGAAGAAGAAGAAAAGGGACAGGAGGGAGAGTGGGAAGAAGAAGAAAAGGGACAGGAGGGAGAGTGGGAAGAAGAAGAAAAGGGACAGGAGGGAGAGTGGGAAGGAGGAGGAGAGAGAGAGAGAGAGAGGAGGAGAAGACAGTAGAAGGTAAAGGTATTGATTAATCCAATTATAGATACCACTAAAAAACTTCATAAACCACCAAAGCCAATGGACGAACGTAGCCGGAAACCACGTAACATGTATCCGGGCATTTATTAGAGTCTGGAAGGGGGTCATTTGAGTCTGGGAAAAGGGTCATTTGAGTGAGAGAGAGAGAGAGAGAGAGAGAGAGAGAAGGGAAAGGAGAGAGAGAAGGGAAGAGAAGCAAGAAGGGGAGGGAGTATAAGGCTAAAGGAAGAGAAGGGGGGGGTGTAAGGAAAAAAGAGTTAAAAAGGGGGGGGGGGGTGTAAAGGTATAAGCTTATTTACATTTAAATATAGAAGTTAAGTGACATAAGGACAGGCATTTACTAGGTATTTGGTTTTAACTATTGATGGCCATAGAGTGAATTATCTGTAGCCATAGGTTTACGTAGGTATAAGAACACACACATATAGAAGAAGAAGGGGGAAGAAGAAGAAAAGGGACAGGAGAGTGGGAAGAAGAAGAAAAGGGACAGGGAGAGTGGGAAGAAGAAGAAAAGGGACAGGAGGGAGAGTGGGAAGGAGGAGGAGAGAGAGAGAGAGAGAAGGAGGAGAGAGAGTAGAAGGTAAAGGTATTGATTAATCCAATTATAGATACCACTAAAAAACTTCATAAACCACCAAAGCCAATGGACGAACGTAGCCGGAAACCACGTAACATGTATCCGGGCATTTATTAGAGTCTGGAAGGGGGTCATTTGAGTCTCGGAAAAGGGTCATTTGAGTGAGAGAGAGAGAGAGAGAGAGAAGGGAAAGGAGAGAGAGAAGGGAAAGGAGAGAGAGAAGGGAAGAGAAGCAAGAAGGGGAGGGAGTATAAGGCTAAAGGAAGAGAAGGGGGGTGTAAGGAAAAAAGAGTTAAAAGGGGGGGTGGGGGTGTAAAAGTATAAGCTTATTTACATTTAAATATAGAAGTTAAGTGACATAAGGACAGGCATTTACTAGGTATTTGGTTTTAACTATTGATGGCCATAGAGTGAATTATCTGTAGCCATAGGTTTACGTAGGTATAAGAACACACACATATAGAAGAAGAAGGGGGAAGAAGAAGAAAAGGGACAGGAGGGAGAGGGGGGAAGAAGAAGAAAAGGGACAGGAGGGAGAGTGGGAAGAAGAAGAAAAGGGACAGGAGGGAGAGTGGGAAGAGGAGAGAGAGGAGAGAGGAGAGGGAGAGACAGTAGAAGGTAAAGGTATTGATTAATTCCAATTATAGATACCACTAAAAAACTTCATAAACCACCAAAGCCAATGGACGAACGTAGCCGGAAACCACGTAACATGTATCCGGGCATTTATTAGAGTCTGGAAGGGGGTCATTTGAGTCTCGGAAAAGGGTCATTTGAGTGAGAGAGAGAGAGAGAGAGAGAAGGAGGAGAGAGAGAGAGAGAGAAGGGAAAGGAGAGAGAGAAGGGAAGAGAAGCAAGAAGGGGAGGGAGTATAAGGCTAAAGGAAGAGAAGGGGGGTGTAAGGAAAAAAGAGTTAAAAGGGGGGGGTGGGGGTGTAAAAGTATAAGCTTATTTACATTTAAATATAGAAGTTAAGTGACATAAGGACAGGCATTTACTAGGTATTTGGTTTTAACTATTGATGGCCATAGAGTGAATTATCTGTAGCCATAGGTTTACGTAGGTATAAGAACACACACATATAGAAGAAGAAGGGGGAAGAAGAAGAAAAGGGACAGGAGGGAGAGTGGGAAGAAGAAGAAAAGGGACAGGAGGGAGAGTGGGAAAAGGACAGGAGGGAGTGGGAAGAGGAGAGAGAGAGAGAGAGAGAGAAGGAGGAGAGACAGTAGAAGGTAAAGGTATTGATTAATCCAATTATAGATACCACTAAAAAACTTCATAAACCACCAAAGCCAATGGACGAACGTAGCCGGAAACCACGTAACATGTATCCGGGCATTTATTAGAGTCTGGAAGGGGGTCATTTGAGTCTCGGAAAAGGGTCATTTGAGTGAGAGAGAGAGAGAGAGAGAAGGAGGAGAGAGAGAGAGGGAGGAGAGAGAGAGAGAAGGGAAGAGAAGCAAGAAGGGGAGGGAGTATAAGGCTAAAGGAAGAGAAGGGGGGTGTAAGGAAAAAAGAGTTAAAAGGGGGGGTGGGGGTGTAAAAGTATAAGCTTATTTACATTTAAATATAGAAGTTAAGTGACATAAGGACAGGCATTTACTAGGTATTTGGTTTTAACTATTGATGGCCATAGAGTGAATTATCTGTAGCCATAGGTTTACGTAGGTATAAGAACACACACATATAGAAGAAGAAGGGGGAAGAAGAAGAAAAGGGACAGGAGGGAGAGTGGGAAGAAGAAGAAAAGGGACAGGAGGGAGAGTGGGAAGGAGGAGGGAGAGTGGGAAAGAGAGAGAGAGAAGGGAAAGGAGAGACAGTAGAAGGTAAAGGTATTGATTAATCCAATTATAGATACCACTAAAAAACTTCATAAACCACCAAAGCCAATGGACGAACGTAGCCGGAAACCACGTAACATGTATCCGGGCATTTATTAGAGTCTGGAAGGGGGTCATTTGAGTCTCGGAAAAGGGTCATTTGAGTGAGAGAGAGAGAGAGAGAGAAGGAGGAGAGAGAGAGAGAGAAGGGAAAGGAGAGAGAGAAGGGAAGAGAAGCAAGAAGGGGAGGGAGTATAAGGCTAAAGGAAGAGAAGGGGGGTGTAAGGAAAAAAGAGTTAAAAGGGGGGGTGGGGGTGTAAAAGTATAAGCTTATTTACATTTAAATATAGAAGTTAAGTGACATAAGGACAGGCATTTACTAGGTATTTGGTTTTAACTATTGATGGCCATAGAGTGAATTATCTGTAGCCATAGGTTTACGTAGGTATAAGAACACACACATATAGAAGAAGAAGGGGGAAGAAGAAGAAAAGGGACAGTGGGAAGAAGAAAAGGGACAGGAGGGAGAGTGGGAAGAAGAAGAAAAGGGACAGGAGGGAGAGTGGGAAGAAGAAGAAAAGGGACAGGAGGGAGAGTGGGAAGGAGGAGGAGAGAGAGAGAGAGAGAGAGAAGGAGGAGAGACAGTAGAAGGTAAAGGTATTGATTAATCCAATTATAGATACCACTAAAAAACTTCATAAACCACCAAAGCCAATGGACGAACGTAGCCGGAAACCACGTAACATGTATCCGGGCATTTATTAGAGTCTGGAAGGGGGTCATTTGAGTCTCGGAAAAGGGTCTTTTGAGTGAGAGAGAGAGAGAGAAGGAGGAGAGAGAGAGAGAGAAGGGAAAGGAGAGAGAGAAGGGAAGAGAAGCAAGAAGGGGAGGGAGTATAAGGCTAAAGGAAGAGAAGGGGGGTGTAAGGAAAAAAGAGTTAAAAGGGGGGGTGGGGGTGTAAAAGTATAAGCTTATTTACATTTAAATATAGAAGTTAAGTGACATAAGGACAGGCATTTACTAGGTATTTGGTTTTAACTATTGATGGCCATAGAGTGAATTATCTGTAGCCATAGGTTTACGTAGG
The DNA here is from genome assembly GCA_036172905.1 of Meloidogyne graminicola. Lineage (NCBI taxonomy): Eukaryota > Metazoa > Nematoda > Chromadorea > Rhabditida > Meloidogynidae > Meloidogyne > Meloidogyne graminicola. The sequence continues at coordinate 4,889 of JARPZY010000012.1, read as the reverse complement.
TATAAGAACACACACATATAGAAGAAGAAGGGGGAAGAAGAAGAAAAGGGACAGGAGGGAGAGTGGGAAGAAGAAGAAAAGGGACAGGAGGGAGAGTGGGAAGAAGAAGAAAAGGGACAGGAGGGAGAGTGGGAAGGAGGAGGAGAGAGAGAAGGAGGAGAGAGAAGGAGGAGAGACAGTAGAAGGTAAAGGTATTGATTAATCCAATTATAGATACCACTAAAAAACTTCATAAACCACCAAAGCCAATGGACGAACGTAGCCGGAAACCACGTAACATGTATCCGGGCATTTATTAGAGTCTGGAAGGGGGTCATTTGAGTCTCGGAAAAGGGTCATTTGAGTGAGAGAGAGAGAGAGAGAGAGAAGGAGGAGGAGAGAGAGAGAGAAGGGAAAGGAGAGAGAGAAGGGAAGAGAAGCAAGAAGGGGAGGGAGTATAAGGCTAAAGGAAGAGAAGGGGGGTGGGGTGTAAGGAAAAAAGAGTTAAAAGGGGGGGTGGGGGTGTAAAAGTATAAGCTTATTTACATTTAAATATAGAAGTTAAGTGACATAAGGACAGGCATTTACTAGGTATTTGGTTTTAACTATTGATGGCCATAGAGTGAATTATCTGTAGCCATAGGTTTACGTAGGTATAAGAACACACACATATAGAAGAAGAAGGGGGAAGAAGAAGAAAAGGGACAGGAGGGAGAGTGGGAAGAAGAAGAAAAGGGACAGGAGGGAGAGTGGGAAGGAGAGAGAAGGAGGAGGGAGAGTGGGAAGGAGGAGGAGAGAGAGAAGGGAAAGGAGAGACAGTAGAAGGTAAAGGTATTGATTAATCCAATTATAGATACCACTAAAAAACTTCATAAACCACCAAAGCCAATGGACGAACGTAGCCGGAAACCACGTAACATGTATCCGGGCATTTATTAGAGTCTGGAAGGGGGTCATTTGAGTCTCGGAAAAGGGTCATTTGAGTGAGAGAGAGAAGGAGGAGAGAGAGAGAGAGAGAAGGGAAAGGAGAGAGAGAAGGGAAGAGAAGCAAGAAGGGGAGGGAGTATAAGGCTAAAGGAAGAGAAGGGGGGTGTAAGGAAAAAAGAGTTAAAAGGGGGGGTGGGGGTGTAAAAGTATAAGCTTATTTACATTTAAATATAGAAGTTAAGTGACATAAGGACAGGCATTTACTAGGTATTTGGTTTTAACTATTGATGGCCATAGAGTGAATTATCTGTAGCCATAGGTTTACGTAGGTATAAGAACACACACATATAGAAGAAGAAGGGGGAAGAAGAAGAAAAGGGACAGGAGGGAGAGTGGGAAGAAGAAGAAAAGGGACAGGAGGGAGAGTGGGAAGGAGGAAAAGGGACAGGAGGAGAGAGAGAGAGAGAGAGAGAGAAGGGAAAGGAGAGACAGTAGAAGGTAAAGGTATTGATTAATCCAATTATAGATACCACTAAAAAACTTCATAAACCACCAAAGCCAATGGACGAACGTAGCCGGAAACCACGTAACATGTATCCGGGCATTTATTAGAGTCTGGAAGGGGGTCATTTGAGTCTCGGAAAAGGGTCATTTGAGTGAGAGAGAGAAGGAGGAGAGAGAGAGAGAGAGAGAAGGGAAGGAGAGAGAGAAGGGAAGAGAAGCAAGAAGGGGAGGGAGTATAAGGCTAAAGGAAGAGAAGGGGGGTGTAAGGAAAAAAGAGTTAAAAGGGGGGGTGGGGGTGTAAAAGTATAAGCTTATTTACATTTAAATATAGAAGTTAAGTGACATAAGGACAGGCATTTACTAGGTATTTGGTTTTAACTATTGATGGCCATAGAGTGAATTATCTGTAGCCATAGGTTTACGTAGGTATAAGAACACACACATATAGAAGAAGAAGGGGGAAGAAGAAGAAAAGGGACAGGAGGGAGAGTGGGAAGAAGAAGAAAAGGGACAGGAGGGAGAGTGGGAAGGAGGAGGAGAGAGAGAGAGAGAAGGAGGAGAGACAGTAGAAGGTAAAGGTATTGATTAATCCAATTATAGATACCACTAAAAAACTTCATAAACCACCAAAGCCAATGGACGAACGTAGCCGGAAACCACGTAACATGTATCCGGGCATTTATTAGAGTCTGGAAGGGGGTCATTTGAGTCTCGGAAAAGGGTCATTTGAGTGAGAGAGAGAGAGAGAGAGAGAAGGAGGAGAGAGAGAGAGGGAGGAGAGAGAGAGAGAAGGGAAGAGAAGCAAGAAGGGGAGGGAGTATAAGGCTAAAGGAAGAGAAGGGGGGTGTAAGGAAAAAAGAGTTAAAAGGGGGGGTGGGGGTGTAAAAGTATAAGCTTATTTACATTTAAATATAGAAGTTAAGTGACATAAGGACAGGCATTTACTAGGTATTTGGTTTTAACTATTGATGGCCATAGAGTGAATTATCTGTAGCCATAGGTTTACGTAGGTATAAGAACACACACATATAGAAGAAGAAGGGGGAAGAAGAAGAAAAGGGACAGGAGGGAGAGTGGGAAGAAGAAGAAAAGGGACAGGAGGGAGAGTGGGAAGAAGAAGAAAAGGGACAGGAGGGAGAGTGGGAAGGAGGAGAGAAGACAGTAGAAGGTAAAGGTATTGATTAATCCAATTATAGATACCACTAAAAAACTTCATAAACCACCAAAGCCAATGGACGAACGTAGCCGGAAACCACGTAACATGTATCCGGGCATTTATTAGAGTCTGGAAGGGGGTCATTTGAGTCTCGGAAAAGGGTCATTTGAGTGAGAGAGAGAGAGAGAGAGAGAAGGAGGAGAGAGAGAGAGGGAGGAGAGAGAGAGAGAAGGGAAGAGAAGCAAGAAGGGGAGGGAGTATAAGGCTAAAGGAAGAGAAGGGGGGTGTAAGGAAAAAAGAGTTAAAAGGGGGGGTGGGGGTGTAAAAGTATAAGCTTATTTACATTTAAATATAGAAGTTAAGTGACATAAGGACAGGCATTTACTAGGTATTTGGTTTTAACTATTGATGGCCATAGAGTGAATTATCTGTAGCCATAGGTTTACGTAGGTATAAGAACACACACATATAGAAGAAGAAGGGGGAAGAAGAAGAAAAGGGACAGGAGGGAGAGTGGGAAGAAGAAGAAAAGGGACAGGAGGGAGAGTGGGAAGAAGAAGAAAAGGGACAGGAGGGAGAGAGAGAGAGAGAGAAGGAGGAGAGACAGTAGAAGGTAAAGGTATTGATTAATCCAATTATAGATACCACTAAAAAACTTCATAAACCACCAAAGCCAATGGACGAACGTAGCCGGAAACCACGTAACATGTATCCGGGCATTTATTAGAGTCTGGAAGGGGGTCATTTGAGTCTCGGAAAAGGGTCATTAGAGTGAGAGAGAGAGAGAGAGAGAGAGAAGGAGAGAGAGAGAGAGAGAAGGGAAAGGAGAGAGAGAAGAAGAGAAGCAAGAAGGGGAGGGAGTATAAGGCTAAAGGAAGAGAAGGGGGGTGTAAGGAAAAAAGAGTTAAAAGGGGGGGTGGGGGTGTAAAAGTATAAGCTTATTTACATTTAAATATAGAAGTTAAGTGACATAAGGACAGGCATTTACTAGGTATTTGGTTTTAACTATTGATGGCCATAGAGTGAATTATCTGTAGCCATAGGTTTACGTAGGTATAAGAACACACACATATAGAAGAAGAAGGGGGAAGAAGAAGAAAAGGGACAGGAGGGAGAGTGGGAAGAAGAAGAAAAGGGACAGGAGGGAGAGTGGGAAGGAGGAGGAGAGAGAGAGAGAGAGAGAGAGAAGGAGGAGAGACAGTAGAAGGTAAAGGTATTGATTAATCCAATTATAGATACCACTAAAAAACTTCATAAACCACCAAAGCCAATGGACGAACGTAGCCGGAAACCACGTAACATGTATCCGGGCATTTATTAGAGTCTGGAAGGGGGTCATTTGAGTCTCGGAAAAGGGTCATTTGAGTGAGAGAGAGAGAGAGAGAGAGAAGGAGGAGAGAGAGAGAGAGAGAAGGGAAAGGAGAGAGAGAAGGGAAGAGAAGCAAGAAGGGGAGGGAGTATAAGGCTAAAGGAAGAGAAGGGGGGTGGAAGGAAAAAAGAGTTAAAAGGGGGGGTGGGGGTGTAAAAGTATAAGCTTATTTACATTTAAATATAGAAGTTAAGTGACATAAGGACAGGCATTTACTAGGTATTTGGTTTTAACTATTGATGGCCATAGAGTGAATTATCTGTAGCCATAGGTTTACGTAGGTATAAGAACACACACATATAGAAGAAGAAGGGGGAAGAAGAAGAAAAGGGACAGGAGGGAGAGTGGGAAGAAGAAGAAAAGGGACAGGAGGGAGAGTGGGAAGGAGGAGGAGAGAGAGAGAGAGAGAGAGAGAAGGGAAAGGAGAGAGACAGTAGAAGGTAAAGGTATTGATTAATCCAATTATAGATACCACTAAAAAACTTCATAAACCACCAAAGCCAATGGACGAACGTAGCCGGAAACCACGTAACATGTATCCGGGCATTTATTAGAGTCTGGAAGGGGGTCATTTGAGTCTCGGAAAAGGGTCATTTGAGTGAGAGAGAGAGAGAGAGAGAGAAGGAGGAGAGAGAGAGAGAGAAGGGAAAGGAGAGAGAGAAGGGAAGAGAAGCAAGAAGGGGAGGGAGTATAAGGCTAAAGGAAGAGAAGGGGGGTGTAAGGAAAAAAGAGTTAAAAGGGGGGGTGGGGGTGTAAAAGTATAAGCTTATTTACATTTAAATATAGAAGTTAAGTGACATAAGGACAGGCATTTACTAGGTATTTGGTTTTAACTATTGATGGCCATAGAGTGAATTATCTGTAGCCATAGGTTTACGTAGGTATAAGAACACACATATAGAAGAAGAAGGGGGAAGAAGAAGAAAAGGGACAGGAGGGAGAGTGGGAAGAAGA
>JARPZY010000011.1:2032953-2061664 GCA_036172905.1 Meloidogyne graminicola | reverse complement strand
ATGTGTGTGTTCTTATACCTACGTAAACCTATGGCTACAGATAATTCACTCTATGGCCATCAATAGTTAAAACCAAATACCTAGTAAATGCCTGTCCTTATGTCACTTAACTTCTATATTTAAATGTAAATAAGCTTATACTTTTACACCCCCACCCCCCCTTTTAACTCTTTTTTCCTTACACCCCCCTTCTCTTCCTTTAGCCTTATACTCCCTCCCCTTCTTGCTTCTCTTCCCTTCTCTCTCTCCTTTCCCTTCTCTCTCTCTCTCTCTCCTCCTTCTCTCTCTCTCTCTCTCTCTCACTCAAATGACCCTTTTCCGAGACTCAAATGACCCCCTTCCAGACTCTAATAAATGCCCGGATACATGTTACGTGGTTTCCGGCTACGTTCGTCCATTGGCTTTGGTGGTTTATGAAGTTTTTTAGTGGTATCTATAATTGGATTAATCAATACCTTTACCTTCTACTGTCTCTCCTCCTTCTCTCTCTCTCTCTCTCTCTCCTCTCTCCCTCCTGTCCCTTTCTTCTTCCCACTCTCCCTCCTGTCCCTTTTCTTCTTCTTCCCACTCTCCCTCCTGTCCCTTTTCTTCTTCTTCCCCCTTCTTCTTCTATATGTGTGTGTTCTTATACCTACGTAAACCTATGGCTACAGATAATTCACTCTATGGCCATCAATAGTTAAAACCAAATACCTAGTAAATGCCTGTCCTTATGTCACTTAACTTCTATATTTAAATGTAAATAAGCTTATACTTTTACACCCCCACCCCCCCTTTTAACTCTTTTTTCCTTACACCCCCCTTCTCTTCCTTTAGCCTTATACTCCCTCCCCTTCTTGCTTCTCTTCCCTTCTCTCTCTCCTTTCCCTTCTCTCTCTCTCTCTCTCCTCCTTCTCTCTCTCTCTCTCTCTCTCACTCAAATGACCCTTTTCCGAGACTCAAATGACCCCCTTCCAGACTCTAATAAATGCCCGGATACATGTTACGTGGTTTCCGGCTACGTTCGTCCATTGGCTTTGGTGGTTTATGAAGTTTTTTAGTGGTATCTATAATTGGATTAATCAATACCTTTACCTTCTACTGTCTCTCCTCTTCCTCTCTCTCTCTCTCTCTCTCTCTCTCTCCTCCTCCTTCCCACTCTCCCTCCTGTCCCTTTTCTTCTTCTTCCCACTCTCCCTCCTGTCCCTTTTCTTCTTCTTCCCCCTTCTTCTTCTATATGTGTGTGTTCTTATACCTACGTAAACCTATGGCTACAGATAATTCACTCTATGGCCATCAATAGTTAAAACCAAATACCTAGTAAATGCCTGTCCTTATGTCACTTAACTTCTATATTTAAATGTAAATAAGCTTATACTTTTACACCCCCACCCCCCCTTTTAACTCTTTTTTCCTTACACCCCCCTTCTCTTCCTTTAGCCTTATACTCCCTCCCCTTCTTGCTTCTCTTCCCTTCTCTCTCTCCTTTCCCTTCTCTCTCTCTCTCTCTCCTCCTTCTCTCTCTCTCTCTCTCTCTCACTCAAATGACCCTTTTCCGAGACTCAAATGACCCCCTTCCAGACTCTAATAAATGCCCGGATACATGTTACGTGGTTTCCGGCTACGTTCGTCCATTGGCTTTGGTGGTTTATGAAGTTTTTTAGTGGTATCTATAATTGGATTAATCAATACCTTTACCTTCTACTGTCTCTCCTCCTTCTCTCTCTCTCTCTCTCTCTCCTCCTTCCCACTCTCCCTCCTGTCCCTTTTCTTCTTCTTCCCACTCTCCCTCCTGTCCCTTTTCTTCTTCTTCCCACTCTCCCTCCTGTCCCTTTTCTTCTTCTTCCCCCTTCTTCTTCTATATGTGTGTGTTCTTATACCTACGTAAACCTATTGCTACAGATAATTCACTCTATGGCCATCAATAGTTAAAACCAAATACCTAGTAAATGCCTGTCCTTATGTCACTTAACTTCTATATTTAAATGTAAATAAGCTTATACTTTTACACCCCCACCCCCCCTTTTAACTCTTTTTTCCTTACACCCCCCTTCTCTTCCTTTAGCCTTATACTCCCTCCCCTTCTTGCTTCTCTTCCCTTCTCTCTCTCCTTTCCCTTCTCTCTCTCTCTCTCTCCTCCTTCTCTCTCTCTCTCTCTCTCTCACTCAAATGACCCTTTTCCGAGACTCAAATGACCCCCTTCCAGACTCTAATAAATGCCCGGATACATGTTACGTGGTTTCCGGCTACGTTCGTCCATTGGCTTTGGTGGTTTATGAAGTTTTTTAGTGGTATCTATAATTGGATTAATCAATACCTTTACCTTCTACTGTCTCTCCTCCTTCTCTCTCTCTCTCTCTCTCTCTCCTCCTCCTTCCCACTCTCCCTCCTGTCCCTTTTCTTCTTCTTCCCACTCTCCTCCTGTCCCTTTTCTTCTTCCCACTCTCCCTCCTGTCCCTTTTCTTCTTCTTCCCCTTCTTCTTCTATATGTGTGTGTTCTTATACCTACGTAAACCTATGGCTACAGATAATTCACTCTATGGCCATCAATAGTTAAAACCAAATACCTAGTAAATGCCTGTCCTTATGTCACTTAACTTCTATATTTAAATGTAAATAAGCTTATACTTTTACACCCCCACCCCCCCTTTTAACTCTTTTTTCCTTACACCCCCCTTCTCTTCCTTTAGCCTTATACTCCCTCCCCTTCTTGCTTCTCTTCCCTTCTCTCTCTCCTTTCCCTTCTCTCTCTCTCTCTCTCCTCCTTCTCTCTCTCTCTCTCTCTCACTCAAATGACCCTTTTCCGAGACTCAAATGACCCCCTTCCAGACTCTAATAAATGCCCGGATACATGTTACGTGGTTTCCGGCTACGTTCGTCCATTGGCTTTGGTGGTTTATGAAGTTTTTTAGTGGTATCTATAATTGGATTAATCAATACCTTTACCTTCTACTGTCTCTCCTCCTTCTCTCTCTCTCTCTCTCTCTCCTCCTCCTTCCCACTCTCCCTCCTGTCCCTTTTCTTCTTCTTCCCACTCTCCCTCCTGTCCCTTTTCTTCTTCTTCCCACTCTCCCTCCTGTCCCTTTTCTTCTTCTTCCCCCTTCTTCTTCTATATGTGTGTGTTCTTATACCTACGTAAACCTATGGCTACAGATAATTCACTCTATGGCCATCAATAGTTAAAACCAAATACCTAGTAAATGCCTGTCCTTATGTCACTTAACTTCTATATTTAAATGTAAATAAGCTTATACTTTTACACCCCCACCCCCCCTTTTAACTCTTTTTTCCTTACACCCCCCTTCTCTTCCTTTAGCCTTATACTCCCTCCCCTTCTTGCTTCTCTTCCCTTCTCTCTCTCCTTTCCCTTCTCTCTCTCTCTCTCTCCTCCTTCTCTCTCTCTCTCTCTCTCTCACTCAAATGACCCTTTTCCGAGACTCAAATGACCCCCTTCCAGACTCTAATAAATGCCCGGATACATGTTACGTGGTTTCCGGCTACGTTCGTCCATTGGCTTTGGTGGTTTATGAAGTTTTTTAGTGGTATCTATAATTGGATTAATCAATACCTTTACCTTCTACTGTCTCTCCTCCTTCTCTCTCTCTCTCTCTCTCTCTCCTCCTCCTTCCCACTCTCCCTCCTGTCCCTTTTCTTCTTCTTCCCACTCTCCCTCCTGTCCCTTTTCTTCTTCTTCCCACTCTCCCTCCTGTCCCTTTTCTTCTTCTTCCCCCTTCTTCTTCTATATGTGTGTGTTCTTATACCTACGTAAACCTATGGCTACAGATAATTCACTCTATGGCCATCAATAGTTAAAACCAAATACCTAGTAAATGCCTGTCCTTATGTCACTTAACTTCTATATTTAAATGTAAATAAGCTTATACTTTTACACCCCCACCCCCCCTTTTAACTCTTTTTTCCTTACACCCCCCTTCTCTTCCTTTAGCCTTATACTCCCTCCCCTTCTTGCTTCTCTTCCCTTCTCTCTCTCCTTTCCCTTCTCTCTCTCTCTCTCTCCTCCTTCTCTCTCTCTCTCTCTCTCACTCAAATGACCCTTTTCCGAGACTCAAATGACCCCCTTCCAGACTCTAATAAATGCCCGGATACATGTTACGTGGTTTCCGGCTACGTTCGTCCATTGGCTTTGGTGGTTTATGAAGTTTTTTAGTGGTATCTATAATTGGATTAATCAATACCTTTACCTTCTACTGTCTCTCCTCCTTCTCTCTCTCTCTCTCTCTCTCTCCTCCTCCTTCCCACTCTCCCTCCTGTCCCTTTTCTTCTTCTTCCCACTCTCCCTCCTGTCCCTTTTCTTCTTCTTCCCACTCTCCCTCCTGTCCCTTTTCTTCTTCTTCCCCCTTCTTCTTCTATATGTGTGTGTTCTTATACCTACGTAAACCTATGGCTACAGATAATTCACTCTATGGCCATCAATAGTTAAAACCAAATACCTAGTAAATGCCTGTCCTTATGTCACTTAACTTCTATATTTAAATGTAAATAAGCTTATACTTTTACACCCCCACCCCCCCTTTTAACTCTTTTTTCCTTACACCCCCCTTCTCTTCCTTTAGCCTTATACTCCCTCCCCTTCTTGCTTCTCTTCCCTTCTCTCTCTCCTTTCCCTTCTCTCTCTCTCTCTCTCCTCCTTCTCTCTCTCTCTCTCTCTCTCACTCAAATGACCCTTTTCCGAGACTCAAATGACCCCCTTCCAGACTCTAATAAATGCCCGGATACATGTTACGTGGTTTCCGGCTACGTTCGTCCATTGGCTTTGGTGGTTTATGAAGTTTTTTAGTGGTATCTATAATTGGATTAATCAATACCTTTACCTTCTACTGTCTCTCCTCCTTCTCTCTCTCTCTCTCTCTCTCTCCTCCTCCTTCCCACTCTCCCTCCTGTCCCTTTTCTTCTTCTTCCCACTCTCCCTCCTGTCCCTTTTCTTCTTCTTCCCACTCTCCCTCCTGTCCCTTTTCTTCTTCTTCCCCCTTCTTCTTCTATATGTGTGTGTTCTTATACCTACGTAAACCTATGGCTACAGATAATTCACTCTATGGCCATCAATAGTTAAAACCAAATACCTAGTAAATGCCTGTCCTTATGTCACTTAACTTCTATATTTAAATGTAAATAAGCTTATACTTTTACACCCCCACCCCCCCTTTTAACTCTTTTTTCCTTACACCCCCCTTCTCTTCCTTTAGCCTTATACTCCCTCCCCTTCTTGCTTCTCTTCCCTTCTCTCTCTCCTTTCCCTTCTCTCTCTCTCTCTCTCCTCCTTCTCTCTCTCTCTCTCTCTCACTCAAATGACCCTTTTCCGAGACTCAAATGACCCCCTTCCAGACTCTAATAAATGCCCGGATACATGTTACGTGGTTTCCGGCTACGTTCGTCCATTGGCTTTGGTGGTTTATGAAGTTTTTTAGTGGTATCTATAATTGGATTAATCAATACCTTTACCTTCTACTGTCTCTCCTCCTTCTCTCTCTCTCTCTCTCTCTCCTCCTCCTTCCCACTCTCCCTCCTGTCCCTTTTCTTCTTCTTCCCACTCTCCCTCCTGTCCCTTTTCTTCTTCTTCCCACTCTCCCTCCTGTCCCTTTTCTTCTTCTTCCCCCTTCTTCTTCTATATGTGTGTGTTCTTATACCTACGTAAACCTATGGCTACAGATAATTCACTCTATGGCCATCAATAGTTAAAACCAAATACCTAGTAAATGCCTGTCCTTATGTCACTTAACTTCTATATTTAAATGTAAATAAGCTTATACTTTTACACCCCCACCCCCCCTTTTAACTCTTTTTTCCTTACACCCCCCTTCTCTTCCTTTAGCCTTATACTCCCTCCCCTTCTTGCTTCTCTTCCCTTCTCTCTCTCCTTTCCCTTCTCTCTCTCTCTCTCTCCTCCTTCTCTCTCTCTCTCTCTCTCTCACTCAAATGACCCTTTTCCGAGACTCAAATGACCCCCTTCCAGACTCTAATAAATGCCCGGATACATGTTACGTGGTTTCCGGCTACGTTCGTCCATTGGCTTTGGTGGTTTATGAAGTTTTTTAGTGGTATCTATAATTGGATTAATCAATACCTTTACCTTCTACTGTCTCTCCTCCTTCTCTCTCTCCTCTCTCTCTCTCTCTCCCTCCTGTCCCTTTCTCCTTCCCACTCTCCCTCCTGTCCCTTTTCTTCTTCTTCCCACTCTCCCTCCTGTCCCTTTTCTTCTTCTTCCCCCTTCTTCTTCTATATGTGTGTGTTCTTATACCTACGTAAACCTATGGCTACAGATAATTCACTCTATGGCCATCAATAGTTAAAACCAAATACCTAGTAAATGCCTGTCCTTATGTCACTTAACTTCTATATTTAAATGTAAATAAGCTTATACTTTTACACCCCCACCCCCCCTTTTAACTCTTTTTTCCTTACACCCCCCTTCTCTTCCTTTAGCCTTATACTCCCTCCCCTTCTTGCTTCTCTTCCCTTCTCTCTCTCCTTTCCCTTCTCTCTCTCTCTCTCTCCTCCTTCTCTCTCTCTCTCTCTCTCTCACTCAAATGACCCTTTTCCGAGACTCAAATGACCCCCTTCCAGACTCTAATAAATGCCCGGATACATGTTACGTGGTTTCCGGCTACGTTCGTCCATTGGCTTTGGTGGTTTATGAAGTTTTTTAGTGGTATCTATAATTGGATTAATCAATACCTTTACCTTCTACTGTCTCTCCTCCTTCTCTCTCTCTCTCTCTCTCTCTCCTCCTCCTTCCCACTCTCCCTCCTGTCCCTTTTCTTCTTCTTCCCACTCTCCCTCCTGTCCCTTTTCTTCTTCTTCCCACTCTCCCTCCTGTCCCTTTTCTTCTTCTTCCCCCTTCTTCTTCTATATGTGTGTGTTCTTATACCTACGTAAACCTATGGCTACAGATAATTCACTCTATGGCCATCAATAGTTAAAACCAAATACCTAGTAAATGCCTGTCCTTATGTCACTTAACTTCTATATTTAAATGTAAATAAGCTTATACTTTTACACCCCCACCCCCCCTTTTAACTCTTTTTTCCTTACACCCCCCTTCTCTTCCTTTAGCCTTATACTCCCTCCCCTTCTTGCTTCTCTTCCCTTCTCTCTCTCCTTTCCCTTCTCTCTCTCTCTCTCTCCTCCTTCTCTCTCTCTCTCTCTCTCACTCAAATGACCCTTTTCCGAGACTCAAATGACCCCCTTCCAGACTCTAATAAATGCCCGGATACATGTTACGTGGTTTCCGGCTACGTTCGTCCATTGGCTTTGGTGGTTTATGAAGTTTTTTAGTGGTATCTATAATTGGATTAATCAATACCTTTACCTTCTACTGTCTCTCCTCCTTCTCTCTCTCTCTCTCTCTCTCTCCTCCTCCTTCCCACTCTCCCTCCTGTCCCTTTTCTTCTTCTTCCCACTCTCCCTCCTGTCCCTTTCTTCTTCTTCCCACTCTCCCTCCTGTCCCTTTTCTTCTTCTTCCCCCTTCTTCTTCTATATGTGTGTGTTCTTATACCTACGTAAACCTATGGCTACAGATAATTCACTCTATGGCCATCAATAGTTAAAACCAAATACCTAGTAAATGCCTGTCCTTATGTCACTTAACTTCTATATTTAAATGTAAATAAGCTTATACTTTTACACCCCCACCCCCCCTTTTAACTCTTTTTTCCTTACACCCCCCTTCTCTTCCTTTAGCCTTATACTCCCTCCCCTTCTTGCTTCTCTTCCCTTCTCTCTCTCCTTTCCCTTCTCTCTCTCTCTCTCCTCCTTCTCTCTCTCTCTCTCTCTCTCACTCAAATGACCCTTTTCCGAGACTCAAATGACCCCCTTCCAGACTCTAATAAATGCCCGGATACATGTTACGTGGTTTCCGGCTACGTTCGTCCATTGGCTTTGGTGGTTTATGAAGTTTTTTAGTGGTATCTATAATTGGATTAATCAATACCTTTACCTTCTACTGTCTCTCCTCCTTCTCTCTCTCTCTCTCTCTCTCTCCTCCTCCTTCCCACTCTCCCTCCTGTCCCTTTTCTTCTTCTTCCCACTCTCCCTCCTGTCCCTTTTCTTCTTCTTCCCACTCTCCCTCCTGTCCCTTTTCTTCTTCTTCCCCCTTCTTCTTCTATATGTGTGTGTTCTTATACCTACGTAAACCTATGGCTACAGATAATTCACTCTATGGCCATCAATAGTTAAAACCAAATACCTAGTAAATGCCTGTCCTTATGTCACTTAACTTCTATATTTAAATGTAAATAAGCTTATACTTTTACACCCCCACCCCCCCTTTTAACTCTTTTTTCCTTACACCCCCCTTCTCTTCCTTTAGCCTTATACTCCCTCCCCTTCTTGCTTCTCTTCCCTTCTCTCTCTCCTTTCCCTTCTCTCTCTCTCTCTCTCCTCCTTCTCTCTCTCTCTCTCTCTCTCACTCAAATGACCCTTTTCCGAGACTCAAATGACCCCCTTCCAGACTCTAATAAATGCCCGGATACATGTTACGTGGTTTCCGGCTACGTTCGTCCATTGGCTTTGGTGGTTTATGAAGTTTTTTAGTGGTATCTATAATTGGATTAATCAATACCTTTACCTTCTACTGTCTCTCCTCCTTCTCTCTCTCTCTCTCTCTCTCCTCCTCCTTCCCACTCTCCCTCCTGTCCCTTTTCTTCTTCTTCCCACTCTCCCTCCTGTCCCTTTTCTTCTTCTTCCCACTCTCCCTCCTGTCCCTTTTCTTCTTCTTCCCCCTTCTTCTTCTATATGTGTGTGTTCTTATACCTACGTAAACCTATGGCTACAGATAATTCACTCTATGGCCATCAATAGTTAAAACCAAATACCTAGTAAATGCCTGTCCTTATGTCACTTAACTTCTATATTTAAATGTAAATAAGCTTATACTTTTACACCCCCACCCCCCCTTTTAACTCTTTTTTCCTTACACCCCCCTTCTCTTCCTTTAGCCTTATACTCCCTCCCCTTCTTGCTTCTCTTCCCTTCTCTCTCTCCTTTCCCTTCTCTCTCTCTCTCTCTCCTCCTTCTCTCTCTCTCTCTCTCTCTCACTCAAATGACCCTTTTCCGAGACTCAAATGACCCCCTTCCAGACTCTAATAAATGCCCGGATACATGTTACGTGGTTTCCGGCTACGTTCGTCCATTGGCTTTGGTGGTTTATGAAGTTTTTTAGTGGTATCTATAATTGGATTAATCAATACCTTTACCTTCTACTGTCTCTCCTCCTTCTCTCTCTCTCTCTCTCTCTCTCCTCCTCCTTCCCACTCTCCCTCCTGTCCCTTTTCTTCTTCTTCCCACTCTCCCTCCTGTCCCTTTTCTTCTTCTTCCCACTCTCCCTCCTGTCCCTTTTCTTCTTCTTCCCCCTTCTTCTTCTATATGTGTGTGTTCTTATACCTACGTAAACCTATGGCTACAGATAATTCACTCTATGGCCATCAATAGTTAAAACCAAATACCTAGTAAATGCCTGTCCTTATGTCACTTAACTTCTATATTTAAATGTAAATAAGCTTATACTTTTACACCCCCACCCCCCCTTTTAACTCTTTTTTCCTTACACCCCCCTTCTCTTCCTTTAGCCTTATACTCCCTCCCCTTCTTGCTTCTCTTCCCTTCTCTCTCTCCTTTCCCTTCTCTCTCTCTCTCTCTCCTCCTTCTCTCTCTCTCTCTCTCTCTCACTCAAATGACCCTTTTCCGAGACTCAAATGACCCCCTTCCAGACTCTAATAAATGCCCGGATACATGTTACGTGGTTTCCGGCTACGTTCGTCCATTGGCTTTGGTGGTTTATGAAGTTTTTTAGTGGTATCTATAATTGGATTAATCAATACCTTTACCTTCTACTGTCTCTCCTCCTTCTCTCTCTCTCTCTCTCTCTCTCCTCCTCCTTCCCACTCTCCCTCCTGTCCCTTTTCTTCTTCTTCCCACTCTCCCTCCTGTCCCTTTTCTTCTTCTTCCCACTCTCCCTCCTGTCCCTTTTCTTCTTCTTCCCCCTTCTTCTTCTATATGTGTGTGTTCTTATACCTACGTAAACCTATGGCTACAGATAATTCACTCTATGGCCATCAATAGTTAAAACCAAATACCTAGTAAATGCCTGTCCTTATGTCACTTAACTTCTATATTTAAATGTAAATAAGCTTATACTTTTACACCCCCACCCCCCCTTTTAACTCTTTTTTCCTTACACCCCCCTTCTCTTCCTTTAGCCTTATACTCCCTCCCCTTCTTGCTTCTCTTCC
The DNA here is from genome assembly GCA_036172905.1 of Meloidogyne graminicola. NCBI lineage: Eukaryota > Metazoa > Nematoda > Chromadorea > Rhabditida > Meloidogynidae > Meloidogyne > Meloidogyne graminicola. The sequence continues at coordinate 2,051,438 of JARPZY010000011.1, read as the reverse complement.
CTTCTCTCTCTCCTTTCCCTTCTCTCTCTCTCTCTCTCCTCCTTCTCTCTCTCTCTCTCTCTCTCACTCAAATGACCCTTTTCCGAGACTCAAATGACCCCCTTCCAGACTCTAATAAATGCCCGGATACATGTTACGTGGTTTCCGGCTACGTTCGTCCATTGGCTTTGGTGGTTTATGAAGTTTTTTAGTGGTATCTATAATTGGATTAATCAATACCTTTACCTTCTACTGTCTCTCCTCCTTCTCTCTCTCTCTCTCTCTCTCTCCTCCTCCTTCCCACTCTCCCTCCTGTCCCTTTTCTTCTTCTTCCCACTCTCCCTCCTGTCCCTTTTCTTCTTCTTCCCACTCTCCCTCCTGTCCCTTTTCTTCTTCTTCCCCCTTCTTCTTCTATATGTGTGTGTTCTTATACCTACGTAAACCTATGGCTACAGATAATTCACTCTATGGCCATCAATAGTTAAAACCAAATACCTAGTAAATGCCTGTCCTTATGTCACTTAACTTCTATATTTAAATGTAAATAAGCTTATACTTTTACACCCCCACCCCCCCTTTTAACTCTTTTTTCCTTACACCCCCCTTCTCTTCCTTTAGCCTTATACTCCCTCCCCTTCTTGCTTCTCTTCCCTTCTCTCTCTCCTTTCCCTTCTCTCTCTCTCTCTCTCCTCCTTCTCTCTCTCTCTCTCTCTCTCACTCAAATGACCCTTTTCCGAGACTCAAATGACCCCCTTCCAGACTCTAATAAATGCCCGGATACATGTTACGTGGTTTCCGGCTACGTTCGTCCATTGGCTTTGGTGGTTTATGAAGTTTTTTAGTGGTATCTATAATTGGATTAATCAATACCTTTACCTTCTACTGTCTCTCCTCCTTCTCTCTCTCTCTCTCTCTCTCTCCTCCTCCTTCCCACTCTCCCTCCTGTCCCTTTTCTTCTTCTTCCCACTCTCCCTCCTGTCCCTTTTCTTCTTCTTCCCACTCTCCCTCCTGTCCCTTTTCTTCTTCTTCCCCCTTCTTCTTCTATATGTGTGTGTTCTTATACCTACGTAAACCTATGGCTACAGATAATTCACTCTATGGCCATCAATAGTTAAAACCAAATACCTAGTAAATGCCTGTCCTTATGTCACTTAACTTCTATATTTAAATGTAAATAAGCTTATACTTTTACACCCCCACCCCCCCTTTTAACTCTTTTTTCCTTACACCCCCCTTCTCTTCCTTTAGCCTTATACTCCCTCCCCTTCTTGCTTCTCTTCCCTTCTCTCTCTCCTTTCCCTTCTCTCTCTCTCTCTCTCCTCCTTCTCTCTCTCTCTCTCTCTCTCACTCAAATGACCCTTTTCCGAGACTCAAATGACCCCCTTCCAGACTCTAATAAATGCCCGGATACATGTTACGTGGTTTCCGGCTACGTTCGTCCATTGGCTTTGGTGGTTTATGAAGTTTTTTAGTGGTATCTATAATTGGATTAATCAATACCTTTACCTTCTACTGTCTCTCCTCCTTCTCTCTCTCTCTCTCTCTCTCCTCCTCCTTCCCACTCTCCCTCCTGTCCCTTTTCTTCTTCTTCCCACTCTCCCTCCTGTCCCTTTTCTTCTTCTTCCCACTCTCCCTCCTGTCCCTTTTCTTCTTCTTCCCCCTTCTTCTTCTATATGTGTGTGTTCTTATACCTACGTAAACCTATGGCTACAGATAATTCACTCTATGGCCATCAATAGTTAAAACCAAATACCTAGTAAATGCCTGTCCTTATGTCACTTAACTTCTATATTTAAATGTAAATAAGCTTATACTTTTACACCCCCACCCCCCCTTTTAACTCTTTTTTCCTTACACCCCCCTTCTCTTCCTTTAGCCTTATACTCCCTCCCCTTCTTGCTTCTCTTCCCTTCTCTCTCTCCTTTCCCTTCTCTCTCTCTCTCTCTCCTCCTTCTCTCTCTCTCTCTCTCTCTCACTCAAATGACCCTTTTCCGAGACTCAAATGACCCCCTTCCAGACTCTAATAAATGCCCGGATACATGTTACGTGGTTTCCGGCTACGTTCGTCCATTGGCTTTGGTGGTTTATGAAGTTTTTTAGTGGTATCTATAATTGGATTAATCAATACCTTTACCTTCTACTGTCTCTCCTCCTTCTCTCTCTCTCTCTCTCTCTCTCCTCCTCCTTCCCACTCTCCCTCCTGTCCCTTTTCTTCTTCTTCCCACTCTCCCTCCTGTCCCTTTTCTTCTTCTTCCCACTCTCCCTCCTGTCCCTTTTCTTCTTCTTCCCCCTTCTTCTTCTATATGTGTGTGTTCTTATACCTACGTAAACCTATGGCTACAGATAATTCACTCTATGGCCATCAATAGTTAAAACCAAATACCTAGTAAATGCCTGTCCTTATGTCACTTAACTTCTATATTTAAATGTAAATAAGCTTATACTTTTACACCCCCACCCCCCCTTTTAACTCTTTTTTCCTTACACCCCCCTTCTCTTCCTTTAGCCTTATACTCCCTCCCCTTCTTGCTTCTCTTCCCTTCTCTCTCTCCTTTCCCTTCTCTCTCTCTCTCTCTCCTCCTTCTCTCTCTCTCTCTCTCTCTCACTCAAATGACCCTTTTCCGAGACTCAAATGACCCCCTTCCAGACTCTAATAAATGCCCGGATACATGTTACGTGGTTTCCGGCTACGTTCGTCCATTGGCTTTGGTGGTTTATGAAGTTTTTTAGTGGTATCTATAATTGGATTAATCAATACCTTTACCTTCTACTGTCTCTCCTCCTTCTCTCTCTCTCTCTCTCTCTCTCCTCCTCCTTCCCACTCTCCCTCCTGTCCCTTTTCTTCTTCTTCCCACTCTCCCTCCTGTCCCTTTTCTTCTTCTTCCCACTCTCCCTCCTGTCCCTTTTCTTCTTCTTCCCCCTTCTTCTTCTATATGTGTGTGTTCTTATACCTACGTAAACCTATGGCTACAGATAATTCACTCTATGGCCATCAATAGTTAAAACCAAATACCTAGTAAATGCCTGTCCTTATGTCACTTAACTTCTATATTTAAATGTAAATAAGCTTATACTTTTACACCCCCACCCCCCCTTTTAACTCTTTTTTCCTTACACCCCCCTTCTCTTCCTTTAGCCTTATACTCCCTCCCCTTCTTGCTTCTCTTCCCTTCTCTCTCTCCTTTCCCTTCTCTCTCTCTCTCTCTCCTCCTTCTCTCTCTCTCTCTCTCTCTCACTCAAATGACCCTTTTCCGAGACTCAAATGACCCCCTTCCAGACTCTAATAAATGCCCGGATACATGTTACGTGGTTTCCGGCTACGTTCGTCCATTGGCTTTGGTGGTTTATGAAGTTTTTTAGTGGTATCTATAATTGGATTAATCAATACCTTTACCTTCTACTGTCTCTCCTCCTTCTCTCTCTCTCTCTCTCTCTCCTCCTCCTTCCCACTCTCCCTCCTGTCCCTTTTCTTCTTCTTCCCACTCTCCCTCCTGTCCCTTTTCTTCTTCTTCCCACTCTCCCTCCTGTCCCTTTTCTTCTTCTTCCCCCTTCTTCTTCTATATGTGTGTGTTCTTATACCTACGTAAACCTATGGCTACAGATAATTCACTCTATGGCCATCAATAGTTAAAACCAAATACCTAGTAAATGCCTGTCCTTATGTCACTTAACTTCTATATTTAAATGTAAATAAGCTTATACTTTTACACCCCCACCCCCCCTTTTAACTCTTTTTTCCTTACACCCCCCTTCTCTTCCTTTAGCCTTATACTCCCTCCCCTTCTTGCTTCTCTTCCCTTCTCTCTCTCCTTTCCCTTCTCTCTCTCTCTCTCTCCTCCTTCTCTCTCTCTCTCTCTCTCTCACTCAAATGACCCTTTTCCGAGACTCAAATGACCCCCTTCCAGACTCTAATAAATGCCCGGATACATGTTACGTGGTTTCCGGCTACGTTCGTCCATTGGCTTTGGTGGTTTATGAAGTTTTTTAGTGGTATCTATAATTGGATTAATCAATACCTTTACCTTCTACTGTCTCTCCTCCTTCTCTCTCTCTCTCTCTCTCTCCTCCTCCTTCCCACTCTCCCTCCTGTCCCTTTTCTTCTTCTTCCCACTCTCCCTCCTGTCCCTTTTCTTCTTCTTCCCACTCTCCCTCCTGTCCCTTTTCTTCTTCTTCCCCCTTCTTCTTCTATATGTGTGTGTTCTTATACCTACGTAAACCTATGGCTACAGATAATTCACTCTATGGCCATCAATAGTTAAAACCAAATACCTAGTAAATGCCTGTCCTTATGTCACTTAACTTCTATATTTAAATGTAAATAAGCTTATACTTTTACACCCCCACCCCCCCTTTTAACTCTTTTTTCCTTACACCCCCCTTCTCTTCCTTTAGCCTTATACTCCCTCCCCTTCTTGCTTCTCTTCCCTTCTCTCTCTCCTTTCCCTTCTCTCTCTCTCTCTCTCCTCCTTCTCTCTCTCTCTCTCTCTCTCACTCAAATGACCCTTTTCCGAGACTCAAATGACCCCCTTCCAGACTCTAATAAATGCCCGGATACATGTTACGTGGTTTCCGGCTACGTTCGTCCATTGGCTTTGGTGGTTTATGAAGTTTTTTAGTGGTATCTATAATTGGATTAATCAATACCTTTACCTTCTACTGTCTCTCCTCCTTCTCTCTCTCTCTCTCTCTCTCTCCTCCTCCTTCCCACTCTCCCTCCTGTCCCTTTTCTTCTTCTTCCCACTCTCCCTCCTGTCCCTTTTCTTCTTCTTCCCACTCTCCCTCCTGTCCCTTTTCTTCTTCTTCCCCCTTCTTCTTCTATATGTGTGTGTTCTTATACCTACGTAAACCTATGGCTACAGATAATTCACTCTATGGCCATCAATAGTTAAAACCAAATACCTAGTAAATGCCTGTCCTTATGTCACTTAACTTCTATATTTAAATGTAAATAAGCTTATACTTTTACACCCCCACCCCCCCTTTTAACTCTTTTTTCCTTACACCCCCCTTCTCTTCCTTTAGCCTTATACTCCCTCCCCTTCTTGCTTCTCTTCCCTTCTCTCTCTCCTTTCCCTTCTCTCTCTCTCTCTCTCCTCCTTCTCTCTCTCTCTCTCTCTCTCACTCAAATGACCCTTTTCCGAGACTCAAATGACCCCCTTCCAGACTCTAATAAATGCCCGGATACATGTTACGTGGTTTCCGGCTACGTTCGTCCATTGGCTTTGGTGGTTTATGAAGTTTTTTAGTGGTATCTATAATTGGATTAATCAATACCTTTACCTTCTACTGTCTCTCCTCCTTCTCTCTCTCTCTCTCTCTCTCTCCTCCTCCTTCCCACTCTCCCTCCTGTCCCTTTTCTTCTTCTTCCCACTCTCCCTCCTGTCCCTTTTCTTCTTCTTCCCACTCTCCCTCCTGTCCCTTTTCTTCTTCTTCCCCCTTCTTCTTCTATATGTGTGTGTTCTTATACCTACGTAAACCTATGGCTACAGATAATTCACTCTATGGCCATCAATAGTTAAAACCAAATACCTAGTAAATGCCTGTCCTTATGTCACTTAACTTCTATATTTAAATGTAAATAAGCTTATACTTTTACACCCCCACCCCCCCTTTTAACTCTTTTTTCCTTACACCCCCCTTCTCTTCCTTTAGCCTTATACTCCCTCCCCTTCTTGCTTCTCTTCCCTTCTCTCTCTCCTTTCCCTTCTCTCTCTCTCTCTCTCCTCCTTCTCTCTCTCTCTCTCTCTCTCACTCAAATGACCCTTTTCCGAGACTCAAATGACCCCCTTCCAGACTCTAATAAATGCCCGGATACATGTTACGTGGTTTCCGGCTACGTTCGTCCATTGGCTTTGGTGGTTTATGAAGTTTTTTAGTGGTATCTATAATTGGATTAATCAATACCTTTACCTTCTACTGTCTCTCCTCCTTCTCTCTCTCTCTCTCTCTCTCTCCTCCTCCTTCCCACTCTCCCTCCTGTCCCTTTTCTTCTTCTTCCCACTCTCCCTCCTGTCCCTTTTCTTCTTCTTCCCACTCTCCCTCCTGTCCCTTTTCTTCTTCTTCCCCCTTCTTCTTCTATATGTGTGTGTTCTTATACCTACGTAAACCTATGGCTACAGATAATTCACTCTATGGCCATCAATAGTTAAAACCAAATACCTAGTAAATGCCTGTCCTTATGTCACTTAACTTCTATATTTAAATGTAAATAAGCTTATACTTTTACACCCCCACCCCCCCTTTTAACTCTTTTTTCCTTACACCCCCCTTCTCTTCCTTTAGCCTTATACTCCCTCCCCTTCTTGCTTCTCTTCCCTTCTCTCTCTCCTTTCCCTTCTCTCTCTCTCTCTCTCCTCCTTCTCTCTCTCTCTCTCTCTCTCACTCAAATGACCCTTTTCCGAGACTCAAATGACCCCCTTCCAGACTCTAATAAATGCCCGGATACATGTTACGTGGTTTCCGGCTACGTTCGTCCATTGGCTTTGGTGGTTTATGAAGTTTTTTAGTGGTATCTATAATTGGATTAATCAATACCTTTACCTTCTACTCTCTCTCCTCCTTCTCTCTCTCCTCCTCTCTCTCTCTCCCTCCTGTCCCTTCTTCTTCCCACTCTCCCTCCTGTCCCTTTTCTTCTTCTTCCCACTCTCCCTCCTGTCCCTTTTCTTCTTCTTCCCCCTTCTTCTTCTATATGTGTGTGTTCTTATACCTACGTAAACCTATGGCTACAGATAATTCACTCTATGGCCATCAATAGTTAAAACCAAATACCTAGTAAATGCCTGTCCTTATGTCACTTAACTTCTATATTTAAATGTAAATAAGCTTATACTTTTACACCCCCACCCCCCCTTTTAACTCTTTTTTCCTTACACCCCCCTTCTCTTCCTTTAGCCTTATACTCCCTCCCCTTCTTGCTTCTCTTCCCTTCTCTCTCTCCTTTCCCTTCTCTCTCTCTCTCTCTCCTCCTTCTCTCTCTCTCTCTCTCTCTCACTCAAATGACCCTTTTCCGAGACTCAAATGACCCCCTTCCAGACTCTAATAAATGCCCGGATACATGTTACGTGGTTTCCGGCTACGTTCGTCCATTGGCTTTGGTGGTTTATGAAGTTTTTTAGTGGTATCTATAATTGGATTAATCAATACCTTTACCTTCTACTGTCTCTCCTCCTTCTCTCTCTCTCTCTCTCTCTCTCCTCCTCCTTCCCACTCTCCCTCCTGTCCCTTTTCTTCTTCTTCCCACTCTCCCTCCTGTCCCTTTTCTTCTTCTTCCCACTCTCCCTCCTGTCCCTTTTCTTCTTCTTCCCCCTTCTTCTTCTATATGTGTGTGTTCTTATACCTACGTAAACCTATGGCTACAGATAATTCACTCTATGGCCATCAATAGTTAAAACCAAATACCTAGTAAATGCCTGTCCTTATGTCACTTAACTTCTATATTTAAATGTAAATAAGCTTATACTTTTACACCCCCACCCCCCCTTTTAACTCTTTTTTCCTTACACCCCCCTTCTCTTCCTTTAGCCTTATACTCCCTCCCCTTCTTGCTTCTCTTCCCTTCTCTCTCTCCTTTCCCTTCTCTCTCTCTCTCTCTCCTCCTTCTCTCTCTCTCTCTCTCTCTCACTCAAATGACCCTTTTCCGAGACTCAAATGACCCCCTTCCAGACTCTAATAAATGCCCGGATACATGTTACGTGGTTTCCGGCTACGTTCGTCCATTGGCTTTGGTGGTTTATGAAGTTTTTTAGTGGTATCTATAATTGGATTAATCAATACCTTTACCTTCTACTGTCTCTCCTCCTTCTCTCTCTCTCTCTCTCTCTCTCCTCCTCCTTCCCACTCTCCCTCCTGTCCCTTTTCTTCTTCTTCCCACTCTCCCTCCTGTCCCTTTTCTTCTTCTTCCCACTCTCCCTCCTGTCCCTTTTCTTCTTCTTCCCCCTTCTTCTTCTATATGTGTGTGTTCTTATACCTACGTAAACCTATGGCTACAGATAATTCACTCTATGGCCATCAATAGTTAAAACCAAATACCTAGTAAATGCCTGTCCTTATGTCACTTAACTTCTATATTTAAATGTAAATAAGCTTATACCTTTTCAAAAGAGAAATAAAAATTGCCTGGAAACAAATTACAGAAAATTCCAGAACTTTTTTACAACCACTACCTTTACTACAGTACACCCTTACAATTTTACATTCTTACACCAGCCTTCACTACTTTATATTTCTTACTACCGTCTCATTTATTACATCCCTTTTAAACTCACTACTTTTTACTGAACCTTTACACAGTAACATTTATATCAATTACAGCATACTTTTTACCATCCGTCACCTTTACGAACATACACCTTTACCGTTATTTTCATTCACACCTTAATGATACTACAACGCTCCTTACTACCGTACACCTCCTCTTTACCCCCATACTGTATTCACATCAACTCCTCCTTTGTATCTTTCTACTGTACCTCCTTACTTGCCCTTTTACCTCCAACTTTCTCCCTTTCCCCTTACCTTAACTGCCTTTCCCCTCCCTTATTGCAAACACTTATTTACTTTTCCTTATTTCCCTTCCACACCTATTTGTTTCCATCCCTCACAAACTCACTTACTTCCCCACCACTTCCACTTCTTGTCTCCTTTACATTCTTCTCTTCCTTACCCTTTCACTTCCCTCCTTCGAACTCTTTCACCTACCGAAATACAAACACTTACCTTCTTCACTACTTCCCTTTTCTCTTTATTATTCTACTTCATACCTACAAGCTTTTAATCCCTTCAACCACTTCTTACCCCACTTTAACTAAATACCATTAGACAGACAAAGATATCCTTACTTGCCTGCAGCCTATCAAATACTTCCCTTTCTCTTTTTATATATTTCCACTTTTGGGCAAATTTCCCCTTCTTACCGTACACAAACCACATCCTTTTGAACTACACCACAACTTACAGCTACTTCTCCTCTACCTTCACTTCCCTCATACATACTATTTTTGTAATTATGCTATTTCGCACACCCTTATAACAACTTCATGCCCTCAGGCATCAGAAACCACCCATCCTTCCCCTTGGATTTCCCTTTATTACATTTGAAACCCTTTGAATTATTGCACAGGTTGTAAACCTTTCACAACAAATGCCATTCTATTCTTCTCTTCTCTACCTTTCAGTCTTTTTTCCTCTCCTTTTCTCTGCTTTTCAGTCTTTTTCTCTTCTTTTTCCTCTAACCTACACTACTTCGCTTCTTTGCAAACCTGTCCCTTTACATCCAACTCTTGCTTGAACTTCTTCTCACCTTTGAACAATGCGAAAGCCCTGGAAAAATTACAAAGATCAGAATTTGTACAGAAAAATAAATAAAATTAACTGAACCACTTCTTTCTTTCAGGTGTTCATCACATTTCCTTCCTGCTGCCTAGTCTGCTTTGTGCCATTGCAAACGCTGATCTGCTTAATTTAATTAACTCTAAATATTTATAACACAAACCTTTCACAGAACACTCCGATCACTACACCACCACCATAACAATCCAATCCCTCCAGGACATGCACTTCTCCTCTTACATCCCCAAATAACCTGTCCCCTTGTAATCTTGCTCCTACTTGCTCTGGAGCAAAACCTCCAGTAATTGCTCATCTTTTGCCTGTAAAAACAAATATAAACAAACTAAACTTAACAAACCTGAAAACCATACGAATCTCCACCTGTAGCATTGTTAAGGCTTTGGAACCACTTCCTTCTGTTGTTGACATTGTAGAGCATCTTGTTTGCACACCTGTAAATATAAAAAATATTAACCTGATTTGACGAAAAATGCTGTAAATTTGTCGCTTTTATACCTTTTCATCCCTTACTACAAAAACCCTTATTCCTCCCCTAAACCCTCACTAAATGCTCGTAAAACTATAAAAGACAAACCTTGTTCAAACACTTCATTACTCTTCTTTAGTTTCTTCTAATGCTTCACATCCTGTTCTTCTTTCTCTTCCAATTCATTATGCTTCTGTGCCTCTCCATGCCTCCAGAATTACCGCAGAAACCTGTGAAAGCAGCCAGACGTTCCTTCTCACATCTCCACGTTCCTTCTCTTGCTTTGCGCAAACATCTTCAGCATGCTGTGTACATGCCTGGAAAAACAACATGTTTACTGGGTTTTATTGAAACTTCTCCTGCAAGTGAGGTGTCATTCAACCATGTTTGCTGATTTTTCCCCGAAAAACATAGGTTTTTCCCCTGTAGTCTTTGTTACACTCCCGGACGTTAATTCGGTCCCTATGCTCTAAAAACTCTCCCAGAGAAAACTTTAAGCTTCCTGGAATGACACCTCAAATGCTAGAATTACAGCATCAGTGAAAAACAATCCCAAGGCCCCAACTTCTTTATGCTAAATAAAAGACAAAAATCTACAATGTTACATTAGATTGTCCAGTGAAATTCACCCATAGACAATCAACACAGCTCGAAAAACTCTTCGATTACCTGACAACCTTTAGTCCCTTTTTAAGCTTGCAAACTTTTAAATTACAAAAATATTTTATTCATAAAAATTTAAATAAAACGTAAAATTCATTCCATACACAATTAACATTTCTTCGTTCTTTTTTGAATCACAATTGCTGCCGTTGCGTAGCCAGAGTAAACACAAACAGAATTAGCCGTGGCTCGACAAACTTCCTCGGCATCGGAACGCAATCCATGAGCAATGTTCCAGCAACCGTGTAGACCCGATCCAGAGAACTCGACTCGCCAAAAGACCTGATCCAGAGAACTCGACTCGCCAAAAGACCTGATCCAGAGAACTCGACTCGCCAAAAGACCTGATCCAGAGAACTCGACTCGCCAAAAGACCCGATCCAGAGAACTCGACTCCGCAGAGAAGGTTCTGAGAACACGGGGCCCTTATCAAAGAAGGTTCTGAGAACACGTGGCCCTTATCAAAGAAGGTTCTGAGAACACGTGGCCCTTATCAAAGAAGGTTCTGAGAACACGTGGCCCTTATCAAAGAAGGTTCTGAGAACACGTGGCCCTTATCAAAGAAGGTTCTGAGAACACGGGGCCCATCATAAGTTGACCAGAAGCACCGCCCTCAAAAGCATTCTTGTCCGAAGTCGTTCGGAGCAGCGTAAGAGCTGCATCTCAGCCACAATCAAATTCTAAACATTATTCATAAATGCATAAAAAAATTAATAAAACCTGTTAAACTCTCGAAATTGATTGTTTGAGGACGTGGAAAAAGCCAATGCACGTCCTTAAAAGCCTCAGAAAAATTCACAAATCCATGGCTAGAAGTTCTGCTGCAGCAGCCTTCCAATTGTATAAGATTCATCAGATTCTAAAGATCAAAAATAGTTGATTTAAATAAATTAAAATTAAACCGTTTAATGGCTGCCATTAATAAATTCCTTTTTCTCTTCTTTTTCCTTTTTTTGTACATTGCGGACGTAGAAAAAAGCCAACGTCCTTAAAAGCCTCAGAAGATTACATATCCATGGCTAGAAGTTCAACCGCAGCTGCCTTCCAATTGTATAAGCTTCATCAGATTCTAAAGATCAAAAATGATTGATTTAAATAAATTAAAATGAAACCGTTTAATGGCTGCCATTTAACAAACGCTCTTTTTCTCTTCTTCTTCATTTTTTGTTCTCTCTTTTTTTCTTATTTTTATTGTTGTTTTGCATCTTCGCACATTGCCATTTAGCCATATCGTCACTAAAAAAACAAAAAATTACTAAAAAATTAAAATTTTCCCCTAAAGACTTGAATAATAAATTTACAAGAATTTAAATCCAATTTAAAGTAAAATTTCTTTCTAAATTAGTAATTTCTCGTATAAAATAAAATTAAAACCTTTTTATTGACGGCCATTATTTAAATATCTTTTTCTTCTTTTCCACTTTTTGTTCACTCTCTTTCTTTTCTTCTTTTTATTGCTCTTAAGTTGTCTCTCGTTCGCACATTGCCAATTAACCATATCGTCACTAAAAAAACAAAAACTTATTAAAAAATTAAAATTTTCCCCTAAACTTAAATGAGAATTAAATCAAAATTTTAAAGTTAAAAGTTTAAATCAGAATTCAGGTATTAAATAAAATAAAATTAAACCGTTTATTGGAGGCTTTATTTACATTTCTTTTTCTTCTTTTCCATCTTCTTGTTCTCTCTTGTTCTTTTTCTCTTTTTATTGTTGTTAAGTTACAACTTCGCATATTGCCATTTGCCACATTGTCACTAAACAAAAATATTTAAAAAATTAATTAAAATTTTTCACTAAAAATTTGGAAATTTATAAAGAATTTGAATAAAAATTTGATAAAAATTTTTTATTAAAAAATATAGAATTTCAGGTACTTTAATGGTTAAACACATCTTCTACTTCTTCAACATTTATTTCTCTTTTAAAAAAGGTATAAGCTTATTTACCTTTAAATATAGAAGTTAAGTGACATAAGGACAGGCATTCACTAGGTATTGGTTGTTTACTATTGATAGCCATAGATTAGATATGTATAGGCTACGTAGGTACAGGCTTGAATATAGTGTACAGGCGTAGGCTTACGTAGGCCATGGATTAGTAGATGTATAGGCATAGGCTTCACTGGGCATAGGTTGACTAGATGTAGATGTATAGGTATAGAATAGCATAGGCATAGGTTTGACTAGGCATAGATTTGATTGAACGTAGACGTATAGCCATAGACTTCAATAGACGTAGATTCACTAGGCATAGACTTTGACTAGCCATAGATTTGACAATGTGTAGCCAATTTGACGCTGGCTTCCGTAGATATAGACTATCTTACCCGTTGAATTCCATAGACGTTGACTACCGTACACATTGATTACCGTAACTATTGGCAGCCGTAGATAATGCTACCTTAGAAACCTTATCGTAGCCATTGATCCCTTATACATTGATCCACTAGATATTGGTTCCCATAGAGCTGTAATCTTATACATTGATAACCCATACGCTCAGCTACCCTAGACATTGCTTCACTTAGATTGATGCTTCTAAACATTGATTTGCTATACAACGCTTCATTAGAAAATGTTTCACTGAGGCCGAGCCAACAGGCATGATCTTTATACATGATTTTTTAGGCAGAAACCTTGACCTAGACATCGATTTATTTACTTGTCTCATGTACCAGGATCGTCATAACTTTCACAAAATACAAAATTTCATAGAATTTCCTTGCACTTTCCGAAACCCACTTTTGACTCAACTATACATCTTTAATTTTTTTTATATCGACTACCAGACAAATTTTTAGTTTGCGCAGATGCGAAAATTAAAAAGAAAACCAATTTCGTTATCTTAACTACTACAAAATTGTATTGTAAACACGAGAACACTGCCAAATATATTATGTTTTCGTCTTGTAAAATCTGGAATGTCTTACCTACGCTCAACTTTATAACAGCCATAATTTGTTTCATTATCCACTATTTTTTACATACAAATACTTAACAATCTATCCTTAGTTGGATTCACAATTGGGAGGGACTAAATGACAGGTGTGACAACACCACATGGGACTACGCTATTTAGGAGCGACGTTTGAATCTCTACTATCGGAGATGAGAGAAAAACATGGCCATGATAAATTTAATCGTCACACAGTTATAGCTTTACCAATTGTACAATACTTTTAGTTAAATGAAACAATTTTCCCAAATAATTTTCTACCAATTACACAAAAATTATTCAAATTTTCAAAATGCCTCCCCGCGCCTAAGTAGTAGTGCCGCATTTAACAGAAAATTCTTTGGGTTTAAGTGCAAACTGCTGCTTAAGCTCGGTTATGTGCATATTATCAAATTATTTATTATTATTACTAAACAAAAATGAACAGTAAATTTTATAATAAACTTATCTTATTTTAAAACATCTTGCTATGTATGTACATCATTCAGATACTCTTTAAGTATATCTCTTGTACGATTTATGAATTGACTGCATTTTTTCCGAACATATGCTCAAAATTCCTAGGCCTAAAAATTAACTAACTTTTCCTACATTTCCTCCGAAAATTAATTTTTCGAGAGTGATTGGACAGATGCAGTAAAGTTCCAATGAGCAGATCGATCGAAAAATAAATATGGCCAACTGTTTCTTCCCAGCATTTATTTATGTCAATACATTCTCTACTGATTCCATGTCGCAAGCATTCCTTAAACAACATTCTCACTTGTTACTTCCCAATCAGCTTACCGATTAAATAATAACAAACGCGTCGGGATGCCCAGAGGCAGAAAATTTTTCTTACTTACATATAATGGCCTCTATTCCTTCTTTATTTTCTTGCCATTTCTTTAGCTACCGTTTTTTTTCTGTTTCCACAGAATGAGAGATATTGAAAATAGCTTCAGTGATTTCTTGTCAGTTAGCTTTGTCATTCATATGCTTTTTATATAGTTTCCTTATTAAATTTCATATTTATAGCATTTTCATTAAATAGAATAAATTTACATAAGACGTCTAAAAATGAGTAGTCGTGGTCATTCACAAGACAGAGCCCTCTCTCAAGAAAAGGAAACTCCATTTGCTGGATATGGAGATCGTGTTGGATCTGGGGTAGCCTATGCGCCTGCGTTGTGGAGGGGTGGAGAGGTAAAAAAACCCTTATTAAATTCAACAAATTTCGTAATTCAAGTTGGTTACTGACCCATCATTGGTTACTAAATCTCTGAAAACAAGACGTTTCTACTATTCTCCAATTGGCGACGGTATGAAGTATTATCCCACATTTATCTCAACATTTAAACTAGGTGTTGTTGCCGCAGACGGTGTCGAATTGAAACGAATACCACCTGATTTAACGCCTAAAGTTGAAGTAATACAACAAAGGGTAGTTGAGCGTGCTCATCCTGGAAAACCAGGCTTGAAAGTTTCTGAGAAGACTTGGTCAACTGGAGGTTAGAACAAAAATTTACACATTTCAAACTTATCGAAATAAAAGGTGGAGAATATGATTCCAATTTGGCTTATGGAGGCAGACAATTAGGAGCAGCCTCACCGATTTCAGATCGTCAAATGCACACACCGCATCCAGATTTAGTTCCATTTGATAAGTTAATAGATCAAACGGGCCCACCCAGTCGACCTCCTGCTTCTGAACAACAAATTCCATTTACAAAAAATGGCATCCCAAAAGATAAATGGACTGCTCCAAGAGAACAACCAAGCATCGGTCACCCTAAAAATAATATGGATAGTGGACCAACTAC
The DNA here is from genome assembly GCA_036172905.1 of Meloidogyne graminicola. Classification (NCBI taxonomy): domain Eukaryota; kingdom Metazoa; phylum Nematoda; class Chromadorea; order Rhabditida; family Meloidogynidae; genus Meloidogyne; species Meloidogyne graminicola. The sequence continues at coordinate 2,036,224 of JARPZY010000011.1, read as the reverse complement.
TGGAAGGCAGGGACCTGGTATTGTAGATGGAAACCTTCGTCAAGATATTGGCCAACCATATGTTCCGGGAGCTCCTTCAACACAATCAACGCCAGGGTTCGGTCCAACAAATACGACAAGCAATTATATACCAGAATTTCCTTCTTCTGGGCGTTCTAGCGGTAATTTTTTAACAAAATAGACTTGAGATTAGGTCAGACAGAGCGAGGCTTATCCTAATAAATCTAATTTACGGTTTCTATTAAATCTAGTCTAAGATTTTTATTAGTATATACTGTAGAAATAAACTATGAATGGGGATTTATTCCACAATAATAGTTAATTTATGAGTTATGATAGTAGATTTAGCATATTTCTGGGATAGTTTAGCAAACCTATATGAGCCTGGCTACCGCTATGAGATAAAGAAGGACTATAAAGTAACGAATCCGAAAGAGTTGATCCATCAGTATGCTACAGGAACTCCCGTGACTATAATAGATCCAAGCATAACAGATACAACACGAACAATCACTCGACAACACTATTCACAGACTATAGAGGAATCGTAAGTAACTAAATTCACAAAGTATTTCGTTTTTTCTTAGATTTGGACCATTCCCACCTTATACTGCTGGTGCGAACGTTCCTACACCGTTGAAGTTTGCACGCCAACTAAGGGATGAAAGTAAGCATAAATATTTACTATGTCTTGATTTGTTTCAAGCAATGACAGATACACAAAGACAAGCAAATATGCAAAAGGAATCATTGGGTGCTATTGCTAAAGATGCACAGTTTGAAAATCGAATCGCGGTAGAAATTTCTGATTTAGAACTTTTAGATTTTGTAAAAACTTTAGGAAATCCGTAACTCTACTAGTCGCCAAATCTCACCTAACCTGACAGATCATTTTTCTGGTTTTTAGATGGTGAATCAAAAATATTTTGAAATTGGAAAGGAATAAGTTGAGGCATAATGAAAAATCATTTATTTTTTTTAAGTTTTCATTTACTTTAAGATTAACCCACCTATTCAAATATGTAATTGTCAGATTATTTCAAATAAGAGTTCTAGCTTCTAAATTTAACTTCTACAATTTGGACTTTTTTCCTTGCAAAACACTGACCAACTCTGCGATAACATCTTAAAAATATTTTTAAAATTAATCAAAAAAGCGCGAAAGAAATCGTGTAAAAATTTTCCAGAAATTTTTAATAAAAAAATATACCATTGCTGCTTTCAAAGTGTTTTGCGCCTTTCATATCACAGATTTTATCCCAATTATCAGCCACTAAAAAATAAAGATAATATACATTTATGCATTCTGTTAATTACCATTTTCAGCATTAGCATTGTCAATAACGAGACCTTCAGATCGATAAAACTCAACTTTTAGACATTATATTTAATTCAAGAAAATATTTATATACTTGTCCCATACCAACCCGCACCAGCCTCAAATATTCGTCCTGTAGAATTACAACTTTCATGTCCGAGATACACACAAAGGGGTGTCACAAATTCAGGTTTAAGTGCTTCCACCAAATCGTCAGGCATTATTGTCTGAGTCATACGAGAGCCAGCTGTCGGAACCTTTTTAAATTAATAAAAAAATTTTATCCATATACTAACCAAAACATTGCTATTAATATTGTATTTTAAGCCTTCGAGAGCAAGAGATTTTGACAATCCGATCAGCCCCAACTAAATTATTTCGATGTAAAATTTGATGATTTAATCAACCAATTACTCATCTCAAACTAACTTGGCTCAAAATTTAAGAGAAACTTTAAAAATACGCTTAGTCCCTTATCTAATTTTTCAGCTCAATTAATGTTATAAAAAGTTCAGGAATATAACCTTTGCGGCAGCATAGTTTCCTTGTCCAAAACTTCCATATACTCCAGAATTTGAAGAAATGAATAATAAACGACCGTATCGCTGGTCTCGCATATAAGGCCAGGCAGCTTTTGTGACTGAGAAAGCACCCTAATAGATTATTTTCTTTAAAATAAATAGAATATCTAAAACCTTTAGATGAACTTTAATCACCAAATCTGAAAAAATAAGTTATATTGGTTACAATACAACTTTATTACAAATTAACTCTAATTTTAATTAGATTATGTATAACTTAAAGACTCGAGTATTTTGTCTTTATTCTAATGTTCTTTTTTTCAATTGAATATAGTCATTATTTAAAAATTTAAGATAACATACCCCAATCTAACTCAGTCATTTTGATAAAACTAGTGTCTCTAAGAATTCCAGCATTATTGACCACAACATCTTTATTTAATGAAAACTAAGCACAATATATACTAACCAATCCTTCCGTAATTATTTATTGCAGATTGGACAATGCTATCACCATGCTCCACACTAACAAAATTTTAAGTCAACATACGCTCACATATAGTGATATTAACAAAATATGGATCTATCACCAGGAGTCACTTTTAACCTCCAAATATTAAATCAAACCTATCATAATTTGCAACAGCGTGCCCTCCAATAGCCCTAATTTCGTTGACCACTTCATCTGCAGCTAAATAAAAAAACAAAAAAAATTGAGGACCCTTTAGCTGGAAAATATTCAATTAAAGCATTACCTTAAAAACAAAAAAACAATAGGCATCTTTTCCTATTTTTATTATTAAATTCGATCTAAAGTTCTCAGTAATTTTTCTAAACCTGATGCAGAAGCTGAATAACCATGAGCATCACCACCCAAATCGTTCACTTCGAAAAAATTAAGTTATACAAAGCATATAACAGACCAATAACACTGGCTCCTCTCTTAGCAAATTCAAGTGCATAGGTTCTACCAAGTCCACGACCGGCACCAGTCTTAAATAATAATTTTTATTAAAAACTTATTTACTAACCACAAGAACTACACGTCCTTTAAAGCAAAGAGCATTCATGCCAACAATTAAAAGAATCTAGAAAAACTTCTGGACTAACAATAAACTCAACAGTTATGTTAGAGACAATTCTTATAATCAATGCCGAAAACTTTCAATAAGATCGGACAATATTCCAATTAAATGTCTAATATAGTAAAGAAAATAATATGGAAAAATAACCATAAATAAGCTAAAATAAATATAAAAAAATTTTTTCCTATTCATTATGAGAAAAAAAGAAAAAGTTACAAATCAAAAAATTATTGATTGTTCTTTTATTTACTCTCTTAAGTTGTGTTTTTATCTCTAAAATTAATAATTTTTAGAAATAAATTTAAAAGAATAAACAAACAAATAGAAGAAGTACTTTGCAATAATTT
>JARPZY010000011.1:1845655-2032853 GCA_036172905.1 Meloidogyne graminicola | reverse complement strand
ATTTATATATTTCTCATTCAATTCTGTTGCACATCTTCTTTGCCATTCTTACCAACGTTGTAAAAAGACGTGGGAGGCAATACAGCCCTTCGGCCATCCTGAATAAAAATAAACTTGAAAGAAATAAACAATTCACTCTTCCATAATAATAGTTGTCGGCTATTTTTCGATGAATCCCCTCCTCCGTTAAAGCAGGTTCAATACTTCGACTAGATTGTGTATTAGGGAAACGTGTATGCGTCTGAAATTGGACCTAAAATAAAGTTTTATCAAAACTTGGTTTAGTAAGCACCTCACCGCCCTCTTTTAACAGACCATGTGGAAGTGGCTTTCGTTTCACACCAAGAAAGAAATCACGAATCCATGCAAAAAGCGGTGTCGAATCCTGATTTTTTACACTCGCCGATGCTAATTTTGGCAACTTGCTGGTCATAAATATAAAATTCTAAAACATAAATTATTTGGAAAATATACATGAAAAAGATATATAAAAACAGATTATGACATAATAAATTCAAAAAATATTAAACAAAAAATAAACTATGATATATGAATACAATGAATATATAAAGGCAAATAAATACAGTTGTATGTAAAGTTCACAGCGTTGCGTCAAACAATCGATCAATAATCATTTCAATCGTTTCGGCATCATATTTTAGCTGACTGTCGGTTTCAAAAAGTTCTGAACATTCAAGTGAATTTTTCTTGTTAAATTCCACAAAAGGGTATAAAACAAGATCCTTTATTCTGGTCCGAACATTAGCAGCAGTTGCTTGGTCGGTTATACAAAAAATCTTTTGCTGTTCAACAATTGCATCGAATTCACGAGTAAATACCTGCAATATTACACACAAGCTACATTTTTAAATTAAAAAATACCGTGAATACTGATTTCACTGAACGTTTTTCTTCCTCGTTTCCAACATCAGCGTTAAAAACTTCACCAATTCGAGACCAATTATTCAGAAAATGCATTAGGTAATTCTCCACCTCATTTTCAAAGTTAGTAGGAAGTGCTTCTTTATCTCCTTGAACGAGAGTGAGCAAAGTCCTTTCGCGACTAACCGTCTGGCTGATGTACTGGAAATTGTTTATTAAAAAAATCGATGACAATGAAGGATCATCATATGCATTGCTTTTCTTTTGTAGATTCTGGCTGAGTGACTTAAGAATTTGTACTAAAATAAGAATTGAATTAGTTAACCTAATATAATATTACCAGCCAAAGCACCTGGATTCTCGTGACTTTCAGAGCGCTGAATTAATTGATTAAGCAGTTTTTGTTGTTGAGCCAAAACTTTTAGTAGATTCAGTGTTCCGCTAGTTATAGGATGTACCTAGAATTATATTTAATAATAAATGGATCGTGACAAACATTTCCATCTTCTGGCAAAAAACGGCCACCAATCTGGTCTTCTGTATGATAAAAACTTATAAACCCAATAGAACATAAATTAAAAACGTAAACCATGTCTTAGGATCTAACGAATAACCTGACAATCGAGTCCGGTAATCTTTAATTAATTGAATTGATTTTCGACATATTGCAGATTGTAGAGAGGAAAATTGTGCAGATTCCCCCAAATTCTAGAAACAATATGTAAGTATTGAAAGAAAAAAAACTTCAGAAAGTGATGCCAACTGATTAGTGTGTTTAAGCATGAAAGAAGCAAGTGGCAAGAGAACAGTAAAACTTCCGTCATAAGAATCTACAACGCGAAGTGATTGCCAAAAGACTCTGCCCAAACATGCTCTAACTACTTGTCTTAATACTTCAGCCTCAACACTAACATTTCCAAAAACTACCGAGCTTAGCTCCGTTTCAAGTTGAATCAGTACAACAGTAGAAGAAAGCATAAAGAGGACGACTGCTATTGCGTTATCTTAATGTTACAAACTATAATATGGAGCGGTAATTTAATGTTAATGCATACCACGGTGAAGTTGATCACTAGAGTCAGCTAAAAAATAAAAAGAATTTTTCAAATTTATTTTTAAACAAGACCTATTCTACAAGCCGCTTTCTTCAGAGCACTGAAAATAAATGATTTTATGGTCAAATATGAATTTAAACAAGATTCTGAAGGCAATTGGTGCAAACTGTCGAATCCCGATTCGTTCAATCTGAGCACCAAGCTCATTATCTTTTTTACTTTCAACTTTATTTTCAGTTGATCTATTTATTTTTTGCCCCCAAATAACTTTGTCACCAATTTCTTTGTTTTCCAAAAGCTTTTGGTTTTCATCAGAAAGTTTTTTTTTAATTTTAAAATGATTTTCCGATGGTCCACAAATGATATTTCGCCAATTTTCCCCGTTAATTATACGACCAGAACATTGTTCTGCTTTCTTATTTCTACAAGAACGAAATTAAACAATAATTGAAAAAAGGCGAAACATAAAACAAACAAAAAGTCTACAATATTATACTCAAGTATAAAGAAACTTACGTCTTGACAAAATTCCCGTTTTTGACTCGATTATTAGGTCCAATTTGATTGGCAATAAATTGCAATGGCTTCTTAAAACTGAGAATCATTTGCAAACATTAAAACTTACCATCATATTCTCGGCTCGGAGCTGTGAATACATTTGGATGCACTGCCGCTGTCCATTTGAATCGCTGTATTCCAAAAGCCAGTTTGCAATTTGGTGGATTTTTTGAATGTCACGCAGTGTCATGAATGAACCCAATCGAAAAGATGGCATTTCTATTTTAATTAATAAGTTTTAGTATATAACTCGCAATATTTTTCATTACATCATTCATCGTGTACTAACAATTATAAAATGAAATGCCGTAAAAAACTATTTAAGGAAAATTTTGTATCATAAAAATTAGATAATTTAGGACATGCCATAATCATCATCTAGGCATTCAAACAGCTTTTTAGCATCCACTGGGACACAACTATATCTAACAAGATTAGAAAATTCTGCTTCGATGTTTGCATAGCCAATGTCATAGATCAACTTCTGAATAAAAAAAAAAGAACATTAATCCGAACTATTATTCTCACTTTTATAATAAATGTAATTATCTAAAAAACCTTACAACGTGTTCCAGCTTGTTCTTATAAGTAGGATGTGTAGAAAAAAAAGCAATTGCTTCCTTTAATGTTCTCATTTTCTCGAGATAATCATCTAAAGCAAGCATAACATTTCCATCCTAGAAATATAGGTTGTATTCTAACTAAAACAAAAAAAACCCTTATTGTATTTTCCAGTGCAGTAGTTTTTCCATGGAATTGAATTGTTGCGTCTACAGTAGCAAGTAACTTCCGAATATCTAAAGTTCGATTGATAATTGAGGTTATAAAATATATAAAAATATATAACTTTGTTGTTCTCGTTGAATTACACTTGACTTCGTATAAAGTGTTGCAACATTTGCCGAAAGCGAGTCTATGCGCTCCTGAAAGTTACTCAAAAGTGTACATACAGATTGCTGGATCTGATTTGATTTATTTAGTGCTTCTTGAAAATCCCTAAGCCACTCTTCATCCTAAAAAGAAAAATATGTATTATCATGAAAATAATGATTCGACCCGACATAGCTGTTGATTCAAATCTACAAATGACAACCCACAATAAGTCATTGGAAAATAAAAAGACGACTCAATTAAAAGACATTATTTATAACTTCAAATCAATATAAAACTAAGAAATCAAATCCCACCTAAACGTAGAATCATCGGAACCGCGACTAGTCGGCCTTTTTCACATACTTTAATCTTGTTTTTGCCTCTGGTCTATTAAACTTTGTTTTCGATTTAGATGTAACTAATGGAAAAAAAAGAAACTGATTGTCCGATTAATGATATAAATGAAGATCGTATTGAAAATGCTCTTAAACAATATAATGAGGTAGGATTAAAATTCTTATATATTTTGTATATTTATATATTAAGATAGAAAATAACAGTCAATGTTTCAAAAATTTAATAATGTCTGAATCAAGATTAGCCGGGCTTAGAGGGTGAGTAATTACTTCATTCTTTACCCTACAAGGTTAATTCAATTGATATTTTGGGGCTTTTTCCATATACATTAATGATTCTACCCTTATCACACTTGTGAACATCTTTTTTATTTTTTTAAAAAAATTCAGCTCTCCAAGTTTTGAAAAGCTATTAAAAGAAACCGCTACATGCAAAAATGTTCCAAGAGGCGGTAGTGAAGATTCAAGGCCACATAAAATTTGATATATATTATATATGTATATAAATACAAAATTTTATTTAAATATACATTTGCTTTTAATTTTGTTTTAAATTATTGGTTTTCCAATTTTATTTGCTTAATTTTATTTTGTTTAAATAGCAAGTATTATATTTCGGACCTGTTTACACGATTTGATTAGGTTAATTTTTAAATGTTACTATTTTTTCATTTTGAGGTGTTACTTAATTTTATAGATTGGTGAAAGCCTCACTGAGATTTGTGTAAGCTGCTGATAACACTACTCGATGACTGCCCATAATAATTTAAGCGATTATGAGGTTAGAAGGACCAGATTAACTTTGTATTTTTTGTTAGTTTGATGATGATATAAGTATCACATCACCAAAACCAAATAGCAATTCACAAATTGATTACAAAAAGGGACGAACTCAATACGTATTAATCATTTAGTTTTAAATACTTTTATTATAGAACTCTTTGGAAGGTTCAAATGATTACAAAAAGCAGGCACGCGCACAACATAATGTAATTTTCCTTTATTTTAAAAATATTAATAAGAATAATACGTTTTTATCACTTTTTTTATTCCTTATATATAATTATAATGCGAAAATTTTTATAGGGTAAACTATGCCAATTCATTATATTTATTTCTAGGCATTGGAAAGACGTCGGCGTGACAATATAAAAGATGTAATATTATTATAAGTAATAGAAATTGGCTGAAACTTAACTAATCATTTTTATTAGTAGAAAATATAGCCAATTTAGATGTATTGTTCTCTGAAGGATGGAATTCCTGATTTCTCTAGTGATCGTGTAAGATTTTCATGTTATGTTCGGGTTCTTTACATTTCCGGAGATTTTATATGATTTTTGGTTTCGTTTAATAAAGAAAAATATTTTAGGCATCTCGAGCTCAAATACTGAGAAAGGCTTATGAAACAATTAGATCGGGAAATTCTGAATTAAAAGAGCTCAACCGAGATGTAGAAAAGATTGAAGAACTTAACCAGCAATTGCGGAAGCAGCTAGAAGATCAATCTAAAATTGAGCGTTAAATAGGGTATGTAATGGAATTCCTATTTCATGAAGGTGTATCGTATTTCTCAATTTTCAAGTAACAATCCAAGCATTATTTTTTCTAATAAAATTAGCTAGATCTGTTGGTTTGATATTTTCCTCTAAACAATATACTTCTCATCTTGAGAGACAACCAATAGATCATCTAAAATACCTTTGATTTATATAACGGTTATGAGGGAAAATAAAAGGGAATCAAAATATTTTGAGAGTTTTAGCGCCAATCCCGACCCCGCTCATCTAGGTGGTGGCGGCAAACCTTTAAAATATGAGAGTAGCAAAGATATGGTGAAATGATCGATCGACGAGGCCAACACTCTGAAAAGGGCGGCAGACTTCTTATATTCTTGGCATTACCCTACGGGTAGAGCAAATCCCCCACATATTTTAAATTTTGAAACACTGCTTCATTGTAAATCCATGACAAGCTGTTTGATGGCCAAGTCGGCATCCTTTGAGTTATTGCTTTCCTCTCACTTCAAATAAATTCATAGGGCAGCCGAAAAGAGTCAAGCGTTAAATGTCTTTCATTTTTCTTTTGCTTGGAGATATCTTGTCCTGCCTTGGAATATTTTCACTCAAATTTTGTAATTTTCTAATTGTTTTTATAAGAAAGCCACAATTCAAAATTTTACAAAGAAATTATAATGCGGTGAATTTATTTTATAATTGCTGACAGTCGCAGGAAAATTAAAAAGCTTTTCTCTTAGATTTTCCGAAGTAGGACAGCTGCTTTTTTCCAAAATATAGCTGTTGATGTTCGCGCAAGGTCCAAGGATAATAAAACAACAATTCAAATGGCAACATTACAACGAGTCAAAGTTTATCAGCTAAGCCTTTTTAACACATTATATACTTTTGATTTTTAATAAAAATTTTAAATAATATATGACGCCCCAATTAATCATTTTAATCGATACTTCGATAAATTTGGGTAGTGCTGTTTTTTTAAATGCAGCTTGAATTATTTGTATGATCAAAATCGATTAATTTCTTACTTTGTTTGTAGGTACAAATATCCGCACTCTCTATCTATTTTTTAATTGAAGATTTTTGTGAAAAGTAGCCATTTGGAGTCTAGGGCGGGCAGAGGCGGAGCAAGGATATTTTTTTTTCTTATTAAATGAGAAGAGAGGGACAGCCGGGAGAAAGCATTTTAAACAAAAAATTGCAGTAAAATTTTTCTATCTTTTTTAAGTTTTCAAGCATGTTGTTTTGGCACTTTCTTAGCTCATACAATTATCTATGACAGATTTGGCAGACATTTATCTGTAGAATATTCGGGACACTTAGTCGCGTGCTACTACATCGAAATAACTTCCGAATTTTATTTAATTTTTTACCGATAAAATGCGTGTATCGAGCTGCATCAAGCAGATACACGAAAGTTCTTATAACAGGGTTTCGGCGCTTTTTTGTAAATTCATGTTATAATCTTTGCCACATCTTATATAATTTTTTTAGTTTTTTTTGTTAGCAATGACATACCAACCTTCTCAGCAACCTTTTTTTGCGTCACCACTTCCAACAGTTTCAAATATTTATCAGAACTCGTTTTACGGGGTTGGCAGCTCTAAATCAAACGATCTTAACCTTCAAAATCATGCATTGTATCTTCATTCTCAACAACAGGATATTGTTCAACGTCAACAAATTCCAATTTCTGACGATTTTCAAAGTTCTGAATTGAATACCAATACTCAAATTTCATTAAATAAGGTTTTCTTTTTTAAAATACCTAAGACTCGAGGCATATATTTTCATTTTCGGTGACTTTGAATTTCCAAACCTACAAGGGCAAATTATAGTTGTTTTAAAAAATGTTTTTAGTCAATAGATGCGCTCATGCCTACCACGTCCACTAATGACGACTGGAAACTAATTAAAAACAAAACAAAATTTTCTGATTACGAAAGACAAGAGAAGGCCGTCCCAGTTCGGCATTACAAACGGAAAAAAAATATGGAAGAAACCGAGGAAAACGATGGACCAATTAAGAAAACGTGCAATAGATTGGTTAATAATGAGACATTGTCAAATGGTTTTATCACGGACTCTCATGAAAGTATGATTTTTTAGGCATTTAAAATTTTATTTGAAATTTAAATTATGTATCAAATAAACTATATAAACCTAGGCCTAGAAAGATTACAACCTTCTAATGAAAACCTCCTACATGAATTTTCTAACAGCAACTGTAATTTTAACTATTTCGAACAACAAGATGAACAAAGCAGTTATGATACTGAACGTTTGACAACAGCAACAATTGGCACGGATGAGCCAACTATCTTCCCGTGGATGACTCGCGTGCATTCCTCAAACGGTGAGCTAACTAATATTAAAAAACTGCCACTGCCAGTCGCTATTTTTGGGGAATAATTTCTTCTTTATTACTTTTCTTATATTTTACTGTAATTCTCATCAATCTTATTTTTTTCTTTTGTCTTTTTCATTTTCTCGTCTATTTCACCATTTCTAAAGATGTTTCTGCAAGGCCGGTTTTACTTAACTCCACCCTCCCTCAAACGACAACGTTTGTTGAATCGATTTATTTTGATTTGATTTTATCTTGATAAAGCGAAAAGTTATTTTTTTAAACTAAACTCCTTTTTTCTCACTTTCTAATATAAATTGTATTTGGTCAAAAACAGTAACTTAGTCTGATGCAGAAGGTCTCCTAGATTTGAGGAAATGCTTCATATAATTAATTATCTTTCCGTATCTATTTGAGGGACGTCCTTCCAGGCGGAGAGGAATATTGCCGATGTATTCTCTATTGGTAAACTCTGTTAGGACATAAACAATCCAATTTTCTCTACTCTCTTTAAATTATATTTGAATAATCTGGATTCGAATGTCGCTGGGTGGCTTACAACAATTAATCTTTACTCTCTTTTCCATCAGCCGCATTTATATTTATTAAATATTTTCACCAACGATTTTTTGCCATCTCAATAATAACTAAATTTCCTTGTTTAGAAATATCAATATGTATATGATCTAAATTTATTTAACTGGTAATAATACTATTCATTAACCAAATTCTTTTATGAAATTCTTTGGTTATGTTATTAAGATTTATTTATCATTTTTTATATAATTCTTACACAAATAGAATGACATGACCAATAAATAACCCAACACAATATTGGAATGATTTACAGCATAATGTTGTTGCTTCTTCCTTTTCCGTTTAATATCAGATCCTAATCTGAATGGCCATTTGGCCACCGTTTGCGATAATTTTTTTTATTCTATTTAATTTATAGCCAAACAAAAATTTAAGGAAATGGGTCAACCAAACTTAATTCCTCTCTTGAAAAGTAAAGAATATTTAAACTAATATTAAGCATACTAATAATAATGTAAATATTTTCATATTCCTCTCGATTTTCTTTTGGGTTTATCGAAATTTGGATTTTATATAAAATTACAGATTATTTATTAACGGATTAGCAAATTTACAAATAAACTAAACTAGCTATTACAACAAAACATATACAAATGTACTTTCGTGATTAATGCCGATTCTCGGCTGATATTTATCCAATAGATAAATCAAAAACGGCTTTAGAATAGTGTACCAGTTAAATGGAAAATGACAAATTTTTGAGAAAATCCTATAAAAATATATTTATAAATGTTGATATGAAATATCAACTGATGTTTAAATTTACTTATGCATATTTTCCGAAAACTCTATTATTGTTTTAAATTTTATTTTAAAGGTTTGATACGTGGCGAGAAACGACAACGAACGGCTTATACACGAAATCAAGTACTAGAACTTGAAAAAGAATTCCACTTTAACAAGTTATATATTTTCGCTTTTCAATGTAACATTTTTCATATTTAGATATTTAACTAGAAAAAGACGGATAGAGATAGCGCATACTCTTATACTTACAGAACGGCAGGTTATCCATTCTAGTTACTTAAATAAATAACCCATTTGGTTTTTATTTTTTCATATTCTCGTTTTAAGATCCTGTATTATCTATGAAACATTACTGCTGTAAATCTATTTTTATTTATCCTCCAAGGCCATTTAATAGTTAAATACAAAACATTCAAGTAAATTCATCTTCAGGTGAAGATATGGTTTCAGAATAGACGGATGAAGCACAAGAAGGAAAGTAAGGATCATCATCAGTTGGTTCATCAACAAGCTTTGAGTTCGGCACTTGCACAAGCACAAGTGGCTGCAGCTGTTCAACTAGCTATACAACAGCAAAGTTCTCTAGATCATTCAAACACGTTCCATTCACAATCATCATCTGGTACAATCATTCAACAACCAGAAGTAGAAGGAGGGGAAATGAATGGAAATGATACGGGTAGTCAGTTTCTATTGGGGAATAATGATTGTATCCAAAGAAGCTGAGGAAGTTTTCGGTCCCTCAATTTTTATTGTCACCCATTACTAATTCCAGCCAGCTTTTTTAATATTTTAAAAATGGTACTCTTTTAGTTTAGGTCAGCTAACCTTTGAATCTTTTTATTCTCTTTTTGTCTTCCTACAATGGAGAGTAAACGCAGTCAAAGGGCAGCTGACGTAAAATACAAAGAGTTGTCCATGAAGTATTATATCCTTGGGTGCATATCCTTAACATAATTATTGAAAATAATAAAGCTTTTTCATTTTTTCTTTATTTTTTGGCTTCTATCCCAGACACAAAGGTTTTTATAAAAAGCAATTTTTGATTAATGCTATTATATTTTTAACTTTCATCACTACCTATTGTAATTTAAACTGAATAAAAATTTCTGATACCCTGTATATAGCATATTGCTTTTAGTTAATTTTAAATATATCAATTATAATCGAAATTCTTTTCGAGTTTGTTTAAACTTTATCTCAAGCTGTGAAACCTGATGTGGTCTTGTTAATTTTTGTGTGTTGCGTCATATTATACGGTGCAGCAATTGCGGGTTGCAAAAATTCTCCAATCTTATTTAATATTTTGAAATACAGTATTTTACAGCCATCTTATTTTTTAAACCTTATTTGAAAAGATAATCATTTTTTTTATTGTAATCTGGAAAATTCTAAATTATTTTGCGCTAGAAGAAAATAACTGTTTATTAAATTATATTATTAAGACAAGGATTAACCTTTGATACTTTTTTTATTACGAAAAAGACAGTGATTATGGCCAACCATATGAAGAACGTGATAAATAGTTAATGGCTTGAGCGTTAATATCAGAATCATTGTTAGATAGGAGACTGCAATTTCTAAAGCCTTTGGCAAATGGATTAGTTTCAATTTTTAGCTCCGTAATCTGTAAGGAAATTTTAAGGCAAATTAAGAAAACTAACTTGGTGATTTTGATAAGCCGTCACCACCATAAATTCGGTCTCTGGGAAAACAAAAGTCTTCTTATGAATGCCAACTTTATCTAATTCTTGACCCAAAAACTTTTCGACATGCATTATCAGGTGGAAGCGAGGTTGATAGCGATGCATGGAGTGAACAATTGCCTAAATAAAATTTTCTTGCTTTCTAACAAACATTTAATAAATCTAAATGTAGATATTTAGTTTATGGATAAAACCATTTACTCTCTTCATCTCTTCTTTACTGACTATTTACAGCTTTATGAACGAGAACATATGTATGAAAATAAGTTGAAAATGTTGAGTCCTATATAAATCAACCACTTGTGGATTTATTTTTAGCAATGAAATAGAAGGAAACAACAGATTTTGGCCACTAACATAATTTGTCGAGAAAAGACACTTTCGTTTAATGCTCGTAAACACTATTACGCAAAGTTAACCAAAATACTTAGACTTATATGTGGAATAAATTACATGATTATTTATGTCCATTGCGAAGAAATCAAAAAGCATTGATTAGTTTTTTATAACCTTATTCAGTTATTAAAAGCATTATTAAGCTTACATAGCCATTTTGGTCTAGAGGATTGTTTGTCAGTTTGATTTTGTCGAAAGATACAATAGATTTTTCCCAATGTGCTCCACTGGCAGGAGAATCTATAAATTTATTTTAATTCTTAATCGTTAATATTCAAACCTGGATGAACTTGCATTCGAGCAGGAAACTTTTCTGCCTCTCCTGTTTAATTTTTCATTTCTGTTAATGCTATATAATATTGACCTGAACCGGTTACAATCCATTTTGAATTGTGGAAAGAATAGCTGAAAAAAAAGTTGATGTAAAAAATATTATACAGAAGGGGACGGATTGTTTTTTTGCACTTTATGAAATATTTTCTTTTAACGGGACATACTCTCAAATCAGCCCATTCCTTACAAGGCCACTCTGTCGCAAAGTCATAATTTAATTGAAATTTCCGCCGATTCTGGTACCATTTACTGTGTACACCAAAATCGTCCAATTACACAGGAAACTATTGCTTTACAACAGAGTTGCCTTGCGACAGAATGGACGTGTACCTTCTTTAATAATACTAAATAACGTGATACCGATAACGTTTCTGGTCAATACAATGAAAATCAGCCATCAATGAATAACTAAAATGTATGAAATTATTACATAAGTAGTATATTAAATTAATAATTTAAAAAAAAACCTTTGATTAGGATCTAGACCGTAAATTGAACATTGCAATTTAGGAAACATCTAAAATTCTGACACTTATGTATGCGGAAAAGGACGATTCAGTATCGCCGATTCAGTATAGCCGATTCAGTATCGCCGATTCAGTATTTGCCGATACAGTATACGCCGATTCAGTATTTGCCGGTTCAGTATCTGCCTTTTTTGGTGTATACTGAACCGGCAAATACTGAATTGGCGAATACTGAATCGGCAAATACTGAATCGGCGATACTGAATCGGCTATACTGAATCGGCGATACTGAATCGTCCCCCACCCTATGTATGCATATTAAATTTAAAAGTACTCGTCTGCCATTCCTGGTCACTATCATTTCAGTGCCGATAGTATGGAAACGCCGCCAAAGCCATTTCCCCTCCAAATAAATTTCTGCCTTTTCTAATGTTTTCTCCTGTTTCGTCATACTAATGGATACATTTCGAGGAAATTTTGTTTTCAAAATAGATTCGATGGAAAAGTCGCGAATGCACCTCTTTCTTACTTGGATTTCTGTCATATCCTAATGTCAAACTACATAAATAGTAAGCTAATTTTAACCGGGAATATCTGGCAAGAAAAAATGAATGACTGAAGTACGTTTTCTTTCATCTTATATTCTTCTAACATTTCCTTGAATATTATTAACATCTGGACAACAAAAAACCTCATTTCTACGGTAAATCTTCAAAATTAAATGATCAACGAAGGTAAAGAGGATCTGAAAATTTGTTGGTGATAAATCATCAGTGATTTTCAACATACATAATATGATGACGTATTTAATTACTTTTAAGATTTTCTAAATTAATAACTTTTATACATATGTACTATGCCATTTTATCCTTATTAAAAAATTTTTGCGTTTTCCACTTGCTACTACGCTTTATACTACATATCCTTTCCTTTTTTATTCTGGTCTAACCCAAGTAATTTCTTTCATTGCTTTTTACTATTGAGTTTTTGGGCCACGCGCATTTCTTTTATACCACCAATTCCAAACCACTCGTCTGGCTAATAAGTTAAAAAATAATGAACTTATGTACTATTTAAAAAATAATGTAGTTCATAAGGTTGTAGTTTTTACCAAATTCTGCGTTATCGAAATGAATCAAAAATTTTCGAACCGTTCCGGTTATTTCGGTTTTATATACCAAAATCCTATTTATTAGTTTATATGTACATATATATACCAACTATGAGAAAAAATAAAGCATTTATTTATGCTAAAGGGCATTAAAAAGGGCAACGATAAAAGGCCTCAATAAAATATTGTTTGTACACTTATTATGCACACGTTTTCTTTGCTCCTTTGTCCCTTATACTATCATACTTCGATTCAGTTTTTTACATTATGTTAATCAAGGTAATAAAAAATAAACTTTTTTATATGTTACATTGTGCATACCAGGGGTGTGCCGTTAATTTCATTAAACTCCGGAAAATTTAGAATTTGGTTTCATTTATTATTTTTCATGTTTCGGATTTTAAAATCCGTTTCGGCACACATTTGGTACATACATATTTATTTATCTATATATTTATGTACTTAAACTACTTAAATATTTTCCTTTAAGAAGACGTTGATTTGAGTTTCCTATTTCCTGTTACATAAGTATTTTCTCTATTTTATAATTTTAGTGTTCCTCTTTTCGTATTTACGTATATTTATATGCCAATTGATTTGTTTTATTATAGACGCTAAACACCTGGCTCTTAACCTTTTTTAGTGCATAAATTTTATTTACATATATGCATTAAATTCTGATTTTACTGAAAATATATATATGTATATTACATATGTCTAAATTTGTTTCGACAGCTATTTAAAATAATTCTTATACAAGCTCGATGCCGGTTTTTGTCTGAATATTAATTGTTGATTGTTAATAAATAAAAGGTTTCATTTTCAGAAAATTTATTTTAAAAATGGCTGCCATCAATACACTGCATACTCAACAGCCGCCATCTCAACAACAATTATCAACAGCGTCAGCTGATATTTCGCAGAAAACTGTTGAAGAGGTTCATGGACAAATCTTCGAAGTTAGTCCCCGTTATATTAATTTATCTTATATCGGCGAAGGTGCTTATGGGATGGTTGTGTAAGTTATTTTGAATTGAAATAAACAATTATTTCATTTCAGTTCTGCTCTTGATACCATTACACGGGAGCGTGTAGCAATAAAGAAAATTTCTCCTTTCGAACATCAAACATTCTGCCAACGAACACTGCGGGAAATAAAAATCCTCTCTCGCTTTAAACATGAAAATGTAAATTATTGGTTTTACTTTATTTTGTAACCTTTAGATTATTAATATACAAGCTATAATTCGCGCTCCCAGCATTGAGCAAATGAAAGACATGTAAGCTTTCATTTCAAATATTTACCTTCAGCATAGAGTTTATCGTCTAAACTTTTTAATTTGTAGTGAATAACACCTTTGAAATATTTTTAATAGGGAGTAAAAGAGATCGCAATTCTATAGCTATTTTTTCAGATATATCGTACAATGTCTGATGGAAACAGATCTATATAAACTGCTTAAGACGCAACGCCTTTCGAACGACCATATCTGTTATTTTTTATATCAAATTCTACGTGGCCTCAAATATATTCATTCTGCAAATGTTCTTCACAGGGATTTGAAGCCTAGTAATCTTTTATTAAACACAACTTGTGATCTCAAGGTATAATTGTTCATCATGATAGTACTTATTTGGTATTTGTTTTAGATTTGTGACTTTGGACTTGCTCGTGTTTCCGATCCCGAACATGACCATACTGGCTTTTTGACTGAATACGTAGCTACGAGGTCTTCATATTTTTATTCACTTTGTTGATTTTAATAGATGGTACCGAGCGCCAGAGATAATGCTTAATTCAAAAGGATATACAAAATCGATTGACATTTGGTCTGTCGGTTGTATTCTTGCTGAAATGCTAAATAATAGACCACTCTTTCCTGGGAAACATTATTTGGATCAATTGAATTTAATACTAGCTGTTGTGGGCTCACCATCACAGGAAGATCTACAATGTATTATTAATGAAAAGGTTATTTATAATCCAAATGAATTTAATTTCCAATATTCACCTTAATTTATTAAGATGGAGCTTTTTCTTTATAATTTAAAACTAAATAATTGCCATTGATTTGTTCATATTTCTTTCAGGCTCGTGCATATCTTCTTTCCTTACAACCTAAAGTCAAGCAGCAATGGACACGACTGTGAGCCTATTTATCCTTTTATTGATCTTTTTTTTATAATTTTTTGTTTTTTAAGTATTTTTGTTGAATTTATAGTTACCCTAGTTCGGACCCACGAGCCTTGGATTTGCTTGATAAAATGTTGACTTTCAATCCAAATAAACGAATTGGTATTGAGGAAGCTCTAGCACATCCATATATGGAACAATATTACGACCCAAATGACGAGGTTATTTTTAGGGGCAGGGATATGTTAAAGATTGGAATTTCAAAGGTGTTCAATATTGGCATATGGGAAAATATTCTTTTTTAATATAATTCTGAATACAATTTTTTAGCCATCCTGTGAAGATCCATTTACATTCGAAATGGAATTTGACGATCTCCCGCGCGAAAAACTAAAGGAGCTAATATTTCACGAAACTGAAAATTTCCATCTTAGTCAGTTAGCTGCAAATTCATTTAATGCTCCCATACTGAAGACACCAACTACCGAATCATAGTAACAACAATGTCAAAGAATTACTTGTATTACTCATTTTTAACATGTTCACAATACGTTCTGATCTTGACCTTTAATAGTATATCTCTTCAGATATGGTCAAATTTATAAATAAAATATTAAAGTTAGTTTTTAATTTTAAATCAATAACATCGGATAATTATAAAATTTTTGATTGTTACAAAAAAGAATTCTTAATCAAAAAAATAAATTCATTCGCCAAAAGCAGTTTCCTTAACATTGATATTGTTTATACGTACCACATTAAGTTCATGGCTTAACCCTAAAATATAAATATGTTTCATTTAGCATTTCCTCACATTGCGGGTTATTGATATACATAGTATTGAAGTCGTACGAAATTTCGGGAGACGTTGTTGTCTAAACGTTTGTGTGTAATCTAATTTATCAAGTAACAAACCTTTTCAATAATAGTTGCATTGACGTGTACATCCATTGGATCCAATAAAGGTCTTCCAACTAAAGTAAAATCAGTTCCCCCGACCAGAAGGATCTTAAAAGAAATATTTGTGCGAAAATTATGCTAACACTAACCTTCTCAAACTTTATTTCGTCCCCAACATCGACTGGAATATTGTGTTCTATGTGGATCAGATCATCCTGCATAACTTTGAACTGCCTCTAAACATTTTACAACCTTAAAGAACTAATAATAGTGAGAAAATACATTTTGAACGTAGACGACCGCAAAAAGTCTATTTGTTGGGTCAGAAGTCGCGCTATTCATCTTTTGTACGACAAAATCCCTTTTCTCTTTAACCATATAGGCCTCAGGCTCAATGACGTTCTTAGACTGCAAGTCACTTTGAACTTTAGAAGCAGACGATATCCCATGTTTAACAAACCTTATACAAGAAGATGGTTTGAAAAAAGAACTTATATTATGCATATCTATGTATTACGTTTTTAAATGCTGGCTTAATAAAAAATAAAAGTATTATTTAATGACATGTAAGCAAATGAGTATTCAAATACAAGTTCATAATACATTCTTCTATTTATTAATTTTGGGAGCAGACAATTCTACCGCGCGGCAAATCTACCGCAGAACTATAACTTCATTGGACTTCTCATCGAGACAAATCGAATGGTACCAAATGCCGCAAGATTCTAAATTATAAATGAAGTTATAGCTTCGATGGCTTGGCCGCGCGGTAGATCGAGGTATACCCATTAATTTTTTCTTCTACGAAAACAAGTTGTATATGCAAGAAAATCCTTTTCAAAAAGATCATTCGCAATTTGAGAAAATTTCTTTTTTTCATCGTTATTCAAGTTATTATAAAGTTCTTCTAGTTGTTCTTGTGTGGCTTCCTCGGAGTCATTTTTTAGCACACTTGGTAGTCCATGTGCAAGCAAACTTCTGTCCAATTCTTCATTATCAATTGTTTGATATTCTTTCATCGCGGAAGAAGCTACTTCGTTGAGATAATCTGGCTCGTCATCTGAGTCAAATAAAATTTGTTCATCGGGACTTAAATAAAAAAAATTGACAATCTTGCAAGCAAAATTGGATTAAGTGCTAGTATATGTACTTACAAAATATGCATTTATAGTTACCTTATTTCAAGTGGAATCTCTGGATTTATCTTATTTTCATCCAATTCTTCTTTTTCGTGACTTTGCATGTACTATAAGTTCTTTATATGTTTAATAGGAAAAAAGGTAACTAACTTGTTCAAAGGTTTTTGAGGGTCTATTAATTGTAGAAGCTCTTTCCTTGTCATTTATTGAATCCTTCTAAATTTGAGAATTTATTAGAATATTTAAACCAATATAAGATTACCGATAAATTTTCGCATTGTATTCTAAAAAATAATTCAGAACATCCTAAATGTTTTTTGCTTCTATAACATCGAACGGAACAATATAATAGTTGGCACTTTGGACATTTGTATAGTTCTTTCATAAGTTTTTCATTAGGACAAAATGAGCAGCTTTTAAAATCAATTATATCAATAAGGTTTGAGTCTTTATCCATTAAAGTTACTAAATAGTATAATAAATAGAATAGGATCGGTAGGTTTTTTTGGTTTCGATTTTTAACAGAAAAAAGACCGACAATAATTTAAAATTCTAAAATAAATCGAAAGCTTTAATAAATTTCTAATCGATGTTCAGACTGATATTTTGACTTTAAAATGGCTTATTATTTTTTCCAATATTTTTATTTACATTTTTATTCTATTTATTTCTAAATTAAAGTAAAAAATTTCCACTTATTGTGCATCTTGTCTAATTTTTTAACCGACTTTTTGACTTTTTCTGAAGATTTTTTGATTTTTTCGGATTTTTTTTTTCTGGTTTTAACTGTTTGTCCGATCTCTAATAATAAATATGTAGAACGAAAGCAAACAGGGGGGTGTATTTCTTATCTTTCTCTGACCAATCTACAGATTAAAAATCTCACCGTCACTAATTATATACACCTTTATTGATTTCAACATATTTTAGATATATTTGTAAGAATTCCATACTTCTATTTTTAGAATGAATTCTTTAACTTCAGAAGCTCAAACTCCTATTGCCGCTGTTGCAGTTCATCCCATACAATCAGATAAAATTTGCCTGGGATTCTTAGACGGCGAAATTACTTTTAACAAATTCAAAATTTTGAATGATTCTGATAAAAATGGCGCACTTTCTGTTTTGCTTGAACAAAAATGGAAAAGAAAGATGAAAATGTCGATAAGAGCTATTAAATTTTCCGTTGATGGATCTTTTCTTCTTGCGACGGCTTCAAACAGGCAGGCTTTTTGATTAGGAATCAGATTATAATCATTTTATTTTAGAGGGCTTTGCTTATTCGAAACAGATACTGGTAAACGATTACGTTGTATTAGACAAAGTCACAGAAGTAGACCCAACGAGATTTCACTATTACATTCATCTATTGGTGGGAACTTGCATTTCGCTACAGGTGCTGAAAATGGGGAGGTATTTTCATAATGAAATGTGTTAACTTCATAGTTTGGTTACATTTAATTTAAGATAAAAATGTGGGACTTCCGCTTGGCAAAGCCGCAAATTGCTGTCTTTAATGATCAAGATGATATAATAAGTTTAAAACTTTTTTTTTCATTTATATTTATCAGATAGTTTTTCGACGTGGAAAAACTGTTTGTTGTCTGCCAGTGGAGATGGGACACTTGCTGCTTACGATCTATATAAACGAAAAATGAGAGTTTGCTCTGAAACTATGCACAGCGAGTTACTTTCTTTGACTGTTACGAAAAGGTGGAATTTTACACAATGTTTTATTTTCTTTTTACAGATTTACTTATGTAGGTGCAGCTGATGGATATATTGAGGTTTTTAATAATGGTGAATTTGGGAATATAGTTGAGCGTATTGAAACCCCATTGATTATGGGTGTTGAACAGTTGGAAGAGTTAAGAGATGATTTACTTTTGGCAGCAGCTTCCACTCAAGATGGAATAAGGTGATTTACATAAAGATGCTTTTTTTTTATCTTGATTTTTATCGATTCTAAATAATCAGGTTTATACATGTTAAGCCAAACAAGTCACTTGGAGGGATTCATTATCCGTATGGAATTGATTTAATGGTTAAAACCACTGATTTTGAATTTCTTTTGATTACAAGCGCAGATGGGACCAAATTAGACGCCTTTAACTTGGAAGACTTAGTGCAAGATGTTCCATATTTACGTGCACAGGATATGCATGAGATTAAAGATAAAGAGAAGCAAGAAAGAATACAAAGGTCACCAAAAGTCACTGAATTTTTTAAAGATATGCTTGATGAAGAAGATGAAGTTGAGGATAGTATTGAGCAAGATTAAATTATGTTACTTCGTTAAACTATTCTAAAAGAATTAGATAACTTAATTCTAGATGTTGAGCTTTATAAAAATAGCAAAACTAAACGGAAGGTATAATTTAACTATTATAATAATCCAAATTTCTTAAGGGTGTTTTTGCATTATTAACAACCTGATTTTTCATTCTGAATTTTTTAAATTTCTGACAAGTATTTTTTGTTTTGAATTTTTAAGTAAAAGACAAGTTGTTTTCAATTTGCGTTTTTAAAATAAATTTAATAATCTTCGACAAGCTCTTGACGTAAAAATGGGTCTAAGAAAATAGGAGTGTGGTAAAGTAATTTGGCTTCAATGAGAAAAATGAGAGAGAAAGTTTTCTAAGTTATTTTTTCTGCAATGTTTCTTTGGCTTTTTTCGGTTATCTAAAAGAATAATATGTATAAATATGGTAGAGTAGCATCCAATTTTTATTTATATGTTTATTCTTTAGTAATTGTCACTTTACTTTCGATTATAGTCAAAAGAATTATGCAAATTTTTGTTTTATCTTGTTTAATCTAAACTATGGATAAGTTATTTAAGCACTACACGTATCAAAAATTTTTTTAATTATTTAGTTTAATGACCGATTTTTCATTAAAAAACACCATGGTCTGGGTCTTAAGATTTTTTTGGACTTTTTTCTTAATATTGACTTCAACTCTTGGGTATCCTTCACGAATTCCTATACGTTAGTTGAATATGATATTTTATCCTATTTTATTGGTTAAGAATCATTCTCAACTGCTGGTGATTTGGCTGCAGTTCTAGCGGTAATTTTTTAGATTTTAATGATTTTTACTTTGTTAAATGTATAATTTAGTTGAATTCTACCGTAAATCGCTTAAACTCGGCAACGCCAAGTACGTTTCTACTTGCACATAAAAATCGCCAACTTCGAATGGCTGTGGATGACAGCTGGGGAATGATTACAAAAGGTTAAAATAGGTCAATACAAATACAATTTAAATTAGTTTGCTCCGAACTTCAATCTGGGTTTATGTTGATGCTTATGGGAGAGAGTAGTGAAAGAAGTCATGAGGCTTATATGTCTGTAGCCAATGCTTTAGAGATTCCATTGCTGAATTGGGAGCTGTCACCACGTACTTTCATGACTAATACACCCAACAATTTTGAAGCAAGCATAAAACCTCCAAATTCACAATTATTAGCAGATTTATTCCTATTAAAAGGCTGGAACAGTTTTGTTTATCTTTACGATGTTGATATTGCTAGCAGAGGTGGGATTAGTGCTCTTAATTTTTAAAAATATGAATGTTTCCAGCAGCGCAAAACCTTCGCATGATCTATTTACAATTAAATGAACGATCAAACAATTCTATAAGCTCGGAAATGTTTCAGTTGCCAAAAGACGTTGAACAATTTGGTGAGTTCTTACGTCTATTTAATTTGAAACGATTCAACTTGAATGTTTCTCAACATATCGTTCTTGATACTGCAAACACATACAGGTTTTGCATAATAAAAGTATTTTATCATATATTCTTCAAGGCAGCAACAACTGTTACAGGCAA
This sequence comes from Meloidogyne graminicola, assembly GCA_036172905.1. Taxonomy (NCBI): domain Eukaryota; kingdom Metazoa; phylum Nematoda; class Chromadorea; order Rhabditida; family Meloidogynidae; genus Meloidogyne; species Meloidogyne graminicola. The sequence continues at coordinate 2,011,901 of JARPZY010000011.1, read as the reverse complement.
TACGCTCAGCACAATTCAATCAACAAAATTATCATTATATTGTGGCAAACTACGACTTTCTGGTAAATACATTTCAATTAATTTTCTTTATTTTTAGCCATACGACGTTGAAATGTTTCAACAGGCATTAAAATTATCTAATACAGATTGAACTTTTAAATTAAAGGGCAATATAAATATAACTGGTTTTCAAATTATCGATAGAGAAAATCGTGAATTTGCTCTCCTTAATCGTCAAATCGAATTGGCAATAAAGGAATTGAATGAAAAACCAGATTTAGACTTGGAGGTAATTTTGATTTCTCAATGTGGAATGATTCTCAATTTTTTTAGACAAGGCTTGCATTTGTGCATGACGCCGTTATTGTAGCAAAAGGTTAGTTTTATTTTTAGCGCCTTTTGTAAGAAGTTTTATAAAAATTCTAGCTGCGTTTGATATGACATTACGTAAGAATGATTCTCTTTTCAGAAAGAATTTCCGCCATGGTGAACTTTACAATCGAGTAAGTTTTAAGCTTAAACTAGATTGAACTTTGAAGAATTTCCCTGGAATTTATTGTTACCCAAGTATGGACAAACAAAATTCAAACAGGCCATTTTTGACGTTTGAGCACGGCCGCTCTATTTCTAAAGCAATTAGCAGCGTTTGTTTTATTTTAAATATATATTAATTAATTCTTATTAAAAACAAAAACATTAGTTAAAATTGAGTGCTTCGACTTCGGGCACACTTAGTGGACAAATTGAGTTTGATCGCAATGGCGTGCGTAAAAACTTTTTGGTCACTGTGATTGATCTTACATCAGTTACTAAATCTGCCTTCAACAAGAAAGAGGTAATTTTATTTCTTGGTTGTGAAATAGTATATCACAATGTGAGCATTTCATGGATACATATGTTAAATATTTTTATAGCTTCTTATTTGGCGACATTCATCAGGTTTCTTAAAGGACCGAACCGAAGCTCATTGGTTTTTTTAATTAAATAACCATGTCAATCATTATTCCTAGGCGCCAACAAACGCAGCATTCTCGTGCAGGCGGTCACTCCGATGGAGGACCTAAAAAGATCGTACGCATTGTAACGGTTTACTGACAAACAAAATAGATAAGATTGAATTATATATTTAGGTCGGAAGTGATCCTTTTGTGATGTTGAAAAGAGAGTGTGATCCTGAAAAGGGGGGAAATCAGGCAAAATTTTAATGAAAGCTTTATACCTTATATTTAGAATTTGAGCGAATGTAAAGGAAACAACAAATTTGAAGGATATTGTATTGACTTATTAAATGCATGTTAATTTTTGACAGTATTGTATTTTCAGTATTTTAGTTGTTACATGAACGGATAGAAGATTTTAATTTCGAGATTTCAATTTCACGAGCTAATCAGTATGGTGCTAAGCAACCCGATGGGAGTGAGGATTTTACTATTACATTTTTTTAATAAAAGGAAAGACTGTTCCTGTTCATATTTTTCTATCATAATTTTTCATTTTGTAATTTTCTACATTTATTTATTAATAGGAGGAGTCTTTTCTATTCATATAGTGACAATTTTAATATTATACATTTAATCTTAATGTTTTTAGGTTGGGACGGAATTAGTAAATGATTATTTTAACAAACTATCTCAATTCTTAATTAATCAGTTGGTCACCTTCTTCGAGGTGAAGCTGACGTTTCAGTCGCTTCACTAACAATTAATCAAGTGAATAAAATTACCAAAATGTTCTCATATGATTTTTCAGGACAGAGAAAGAGTTGTCGACTTTTCAAAACCTTTCCTTACAACAGGAATTAGGTTTCTATTTTATTTTATTATTTTTTTAATTTTATTTTAGTATAATGATAAAGAAACCTGACAAGCAAGGTATTATTTCCCCTATTACATAGATTCGTATATTCTTTTAAGAATTTTCCGTTTTTTCTTTTATGGCGCCTTTGAGTAGCGAAATTTGGATGTAACCTTTATTTTTACAAAATAAGAATAATATTTTAAAAGGTATATAATTTTTGCTTATGTTGGCGTTTCGGTTGTTATTTTTTTGGTCTCTCGCTTTTCTCCATATGAATGGCGAGTTGAGGAAATGGCCAATGGCGGTTTCACAATCTCAAATGACTTTTCTGTATATAATTGCATGTGGTTTACTTTAGCTGCTTTTATGCAACAAGGGACAGATATTTTACCAAGTTATGTAATTTAATTACATAAAAGTCATACTTTTATTTTTTCGTTTTTAGATCTATCAGCGGTCGAATTGCCTCGTCTGCGTGGTGGTGAGTCTAATAAACATTAATAAATTTAATTTCGATTATCTAGTTTTGATCTATGAGTCGTAAAATAGATAATCGAAAGTTGCTGGATTTTTAAAAAATAAAGAGTTCATATCTTATTTCAGGTTCTTCACTATGATTATCGGTGAATTTTTTCATATTTTATAAAAAAGATATTTTTAATTTTTGTTTCGTCTTATACTGCAAATTTGGCCGCATTTTTGACCTTAGAAAAGATGCAAGCACCTATAGAAAGTGTTGAAGATCTAGCAAAGCAAACAAAGATTAAATATGGGATCCAAGCCGGTGGCTCGACTGCTCAATTTTTTAAGGTTAAATTGCAAAATTTAATTAGGATGTACTAATATATGCTCATTCAGTATTCATCTGTGCAAATTTACCAACGAATGTGGCGCTTTATGGAATCACAAGTTATTATTGCGCTTTAATCTCAAGCGTATTATTTTAAAAATTTAAGGTGCCTTCTGTGTTTGTAAACTCGTACGCCGAAGGGTGATTATTTATAATATATTTCTGTTTATTATGATCAACAAAAATCTATTAAAGGATTGAACGTGTTCGTACACACAAAGGGAGATATGCTTTTCTATTAGAGGTAAGAAATAACTTTTCGTACAAAAATTATCTACCCTCTTGGCACGAGTATTTGCTAAAGAGGGATAAGAAAGTATATAAGAGAACATTCTTTTTTTGCTATGAAGGCTACAGCAAATGAATATGCAAATACCAGAAAGCCATGTGATACAATGAAGGTTGGTGCAAATTTAAATAGCGTTGGCTATGGAGTTGCTACGCCTTTCGGAAGCGAATGGAAGTCAATTAGTGCATTAAAAATTTAAACCATTATAATAAATAGGGATGTAATCAACTTAGCTATATTGGCGTTGCAAGAATTGGGCGAGCTTAAAAAGCTTGAAAACAAATGGTGGTACGACAGAGGCCAATGTGATCAAGGAATCACGGTTTTAATCAAGCTAAAATAAATAAAAATATTTTCATTACATAGGATGGGTCGTCAGCCAGTTTAAATTTAAGTAAAGTTGCAGGCATTTTTTACATATTGATGGCCGGGATGGTTTGTGTTTATTTTGGCCAAAATTAAATAAAATAATCAGATAGCATCCATGATAGCTGCTTTGGGAGAATTCCTTTATCGCTCAAGAATCGAAGCAAGAAAAGGACAAATTACGTCTATGGTTGATTCAAAACTTCAAAATAAAGTTAATTTTTAGCAAAATCTACGTGACTCACTTTGCGATCAGCTTAAGCTTTCACTCAAAGGTAACGCATTAATAAAGGAAGGAGAGGCTCATGAAATGTTGAAAAAACAGAAGGTAAGCCAAATCCTAATTAATCATAAGAAAATCTCAAAGATTTCTTCGCTGCTTCCCGCAAATTACTCGGATCCAAACGTGCAACCATTTACTAGAACAGGGGTACTTAATTCAACCCATGTACCTCCTCCATACTCAAACAATCTTGATGGTAATATAGGAGACTCTATGAAAAAATGCGAACAACCCCGTCAGAAAATTCGTCAACCTTATAATACAGCTGTTTGAAGTCTAGAATAAATTTAGAAAAAATTTTTATTATCAAAACGATAAAAAAAAGTCATAGAATAACCATTAATGAAAATAACATTTTTTGAGGTGGAAATCACAAAACGCGCTTGATTGCTGGACCAAAAATAATTTTGTCACTGGAGGACTAGACCCTAAAATAAATACCATTATTTAAAATAAAGCTAGTAAGATTACTATTCGTTCTGGTGCAATATCTGGACATTTCCAATTATACAAGTAATACTGCAGGTTCCCATCGCCAATGCCAAATTTCAATTCCTCAAGAAAATTCTTGTTCTCCATCAAATCGAGAGCATTGAAAACATCAAAACCCATCTATTCAAAATAAATTTAGAATTCTTAAAATTGTAAAACATTTTTAGCAATTATCAACGCATCATTTATCAGTTTATTTAAAGGAACGGACCCAGCAACGTTGTAAAAAGAATAAGCGGCTCTGATTTCCTTGTGTAAAGGATTGTGAACGATCGTCGAAGGAAGACAATAAAAGCTGATAAAATCAGTTACCTGCCCGTTTTTCTGAGAAATTGAATTTAATTACAGGAAAAATATGGAACCTCAATTATGTAAGAATATACTACATCTTCCCTTGACATGAAGAAATGTTCAAACTCCTCAAAATTAAAAATCGGGCAAATATCAAATTTCGTTAAGTATTCCGTGAGCAGGTTGAAAGCGCTTTGCAAATATCCTTTTTCCAGAGGTTTGAGCGGATAGTGCGTAACCTGAAAATTAACTTAAATAAAAACAAGGATAGTAATACTTCTGGAAGTCGATAAAGTTTGATTGTCCGATGAAGAGTCATATTCTTCCCAAGATGTGAAAATCTTGTTTCAATAAGTTTCTTAGGGTTTAGAGACCGATGCCAATATCTTTACCAAAATCTGATTATGTATTATTTCGTACAAACCTGCAAGAACCAACCGGTTTAGGAATAATAATTCCGGCAGTAAAAGTAGCTTGAAATATACCACTAAGATTAACTCTTCTTGTGATTTCACGAATGAGAACAGGTGCCAGCCTTTTAGCACGTAACTTTTTATGCACACATAAGAAATTAATCTCAACCATTTGCACTGTCTTATCATAAATTCGTATAAGTGCAGGGATTGCAGCAATAAAAGCTAACAATTTGGAACCAGCAGCGCGAACACCACAGTGCCACTGAGCGTTCCAACCCGAGGGCATTAGAGCCCTAATATTTTAGAATTTTATTATTAATAGAAAAGTAGGTAACCATTTTAAAAAATCCTTCCCATAATCAAAGCGAAACATATTCTCATCATCCTCTACATAATTTTCATTGAGGAGTGTATACAATTCATCTAACTGATTGTTTGACAGCAGATCAACTTCTGACCACAAAAATGGCTCTGGCAATGAATAGGGTTCTTTTCGAATCTTCTCTACATCAAGCGGAGCTTCAATGAATGTATTATCCTCGACTTTCGCACCTTAATAAAATGTTGTAAAATTAAATTTATAAAAACCAAGTCCTGGAACTGGTTGTGTTTGCCAAAATTGATGTTTACTCTTAGTTTCGTCGTCCATATTGAAAGACTAAAATTGATATATTATTTAACAACATTTGGAGAAAAACTCGGAAAATAACATAGGAAAGCTTTGTAATCCTTTTAATCGCAAGTTTTATCGCGAATAAATTCTCTAATTTTTACTTTTTATCTATAATCCAATTTATTCTCCATATTGATTCCAATTAAGATTCTCATTTATAAATTTCTTCGCGTTAAATTGGTTTTAATTTTTTCATAACTCTAATTTTATAAACCTATTTACATAATTTTCTGCAGTATTTTATTAGATCTTTAATTGGCAGGGGCGAGCGAAATAGATAATCCTAAAAAAGCAAGACGCAAAACGCAGCGAAAGTCCAAAAACAACGCAAAAATGCGATGCCCCCGCCCATATTGGGGGACCTTCTTACCAAAATACCTTCTACACATTAGAATAAAAATTCCTTCCAGTTCATAACTCAAAAACGTCAAATAAACGGCCCGTGGTACATATAAATGCTCTATGTGCTTTAAGTCATAATGTATCAGGGTCTAAGGTCAGTAGTTGGTTGTTAACAAAAATAATGGAAAGTAGTTTGGTAAGAAGGTATTTTCCTGACAAGATTAATTAAACCTGACTAATTAATTATTTTAGTTTCATTTATTTATTTGACAACATTCTAAGATTTGAGATGAAACAAATTATTCAACTAACCGCCTTCACTTTATATAATAAACAACTTAATTTCAATAAAAAGCTGCTTGAATCGAACATGACCTTGACAAAGATGACATTATCAGAATTTGAGCCAAGGTTTGAGTTTATCTTAAAAATTAGGCTTTGGATTCTAATCTTTCGGAATTCAATTTGACGGTCTAGGTCAACACATCTTAACTGAACGTTTTTCTCTAATTTTTATATTTATTCTTTTATAATTTTCTTGCTTCAAATCTTTCATGGTTTTAAGTGTTTATACTTTTGGTTTTGTTCTTAAGGACCATTACTGGTCTTCCATTTTCTCAAAAATGCTCTTTTAATTTTTTTTTCACATTTTGCCCATTCAATCTCTTAAACTTCTGAGCCCATAATTAATCCGTGGTAAATGTCAAATTCATTTTAGCAGTATTCTATTATTCTGTTTTTTTCATACCAACTCATTTATATTTTTAATTTTTACTTACTCACAAATAAGGTCATTCTGCAATCTCAAAATTAAAAATTTATGAATTTTCTTCTTTTCCATATCCAGCTCTTCTCTGACTCCTCGATTTTAGCTGTTATTATTGCCACTATTTCCAAATGAATGGTTCAATAAGAATAAGTTCTTTATTTATCCAAGAATACTGGCTGGCATACTTAATTGTATAGTGCATATTCTTTTCATTTCTTTGTCGCTTCTTAATATTTATTTTTGCCATTGCTCCTGTCATTTTTTAACTTCCACTCACATAGTTGAAAAGAGAATTTACTCCTACATAAGATATCTATTATTCCCACCCTGATTCCTTGTTTATTATCATCTCATTATTATTGGATCCAAAACAAGTTAATAATAAATGTATAAATACTTATTTTTCAGTTGTAAAAATGCCTTTTTAATTACATTTTACTCATATTAGTAAATGCAAATTCTGAATGAATGCTGACTAACGAACATCTGCGCTTTTCCTTGCATTCTCCCATCTCCCTCAATTTCCGATTTATTGTTCCTCTTTTCATTTATTTTTTTCTATTTTCGTACTCCCATTAGATTTACAAAATTGGATTACAAAAATGTTGACTTGTCTTTTTCTTTTTTTAACACAACTATTTATTTTAATAATTCGTGCACCAATCCATTGCCACTTTTTTCACAACAGTATTGTTAAACACCGAATAAATGGAGTATCGACGCTCAAAGTACCACAGCATTGTTTAGTATGTAATCTTCTTTTTCGATTTAACAAATCTTATTTTAGTCCTATTTATTTGACTTTTCCTGAGATTTAATATTTTTTACCAATCGCTCTAACATATAGGCTATAAATAGAATCTTTCATTGCACATTAATATTCTCTTGTTTTATTACTATTTAAGCTAATTTTGACAATTGCACTGATTTTCCGAACAAATCCTATCATTCTTAACAATATAAGCTAAAATATATTTTTTTTAGCTAATTGGTTATTTTTTACTCTTCCAATTTCAATTTATTATATTACTGCGCATAATTATAGTTTACCCTAATAATTGTATATGAAAACATAGGTTTGTTATAATATTAATCTTTTTTTAAAAACTTATTTATGCTACAGCTACTTAAAATCAGCCAAAAAACTAATAAATCACGTTTTTATATAGGTACCAGAATAAATGTTTTACTTTACAATTGCATTTAATTGCAATAAACAATTGTGTTTTTTTACTATCTTGTTAAACCTATTCAACTGCCTTTCTTTTAATTTAATTTTAAGTAGCTTTTTTTTGTCCCCATCGCTTTTTTGTTACTTGTCTCACCAAATTGTGTACTTTTTTCTTTAATCGCAAAAATTTTTCAACAGTTTTTTCGTCCACTTGCTTCCAAATTCTGGCCTATCACTAATTGATTTATGTATTTATTTTTCTATTTTTTCATTCTCTTATTACCAACACTCTGGTCTTCATTCATATATATTTATTCTAGTCATTCTTTCATTGAATCATCGGTTTTTCATCCTCCTCTTTGAATACAAGGGATGGACGTGGCGAAAAAGAAAATGTAAAAAACCAAATCTTTTTGAGAGATTTTTTATTATTATTTTATTTTCTACACATCAACAGTTTGACGTTTTCCGCACTTAATTTACTACAATAATTTCCTTTTTTGTTAATATTATTTTTAATTTCCTTCTAATTTATTAATTTTTTCTAAGTTCTGAAAAAATTTATCGTGTTTTTATTCTTTTTGCTTCTTTAATTCTCAATATTTTCGTGACATAAGTTTTATTATATTTTTTTCCATATGACTGACTTATCTTTCATAATCTAATTAAAATCTCTTTGTAAATAAACATTCTAGATTTTTTTTTATTATCTCAATGTTTTCTTTTTTAAATTCTTAGTTATCTAATGGCTTTTGAATGAATTCGCTAAAAGTGATTGTTCCAAGAAGAGGAAAATGAGGAAACGCATTAAGTAATTAATGGTTATCGTTACAAGAGTTTTTTAAATTTTTTTGTTGTAAACAGAAGAATCACACTAATATTTTATTCTTTTTGCTTTTTTTTTCTTGAAATTTGCGTGCAAACTATCCTTTACTTCCTTTTTCTTTTTTGCAAGAATTTTTCAAAATAAGTGCATCGATTTCTAAAAATCTTTCTTTTTACTCTCTGCTTTTTCTCTTTATAGTCTATTTCTTAGTGCCAATCTTTATGGTAAGCAATTTCCTCTATACATTTTTTAATCTTTTCTTCTCATTTGGATTTTTTGCCAACTAAATTATTGAGTAGCCAATGTTGAGATTAAGGAATTTTCATTGTCCACCCTTTCTTTGAAAAAATTTTCAATCCCATAGGAATTATGTATCTTTCACCCGCCTTATTTCTTTAACTTCTTTTTACCATCAAGTACTATTTAATGCTAATTTATTTTTATCATGAGTCATTTCTATATTGTTAATTTCTTTTGTTAATATATAATTTCTGAACACTGCATTTTACCACTATTTTCCATTAAATATTTAACATATTTCCCAAATTCAGTTCATTTTGCATTCTAAAGATTATATTGAACAAAATCATATGTATGTATTCCTTTGCATCATCTTCATTTAATTCTTTGTGACATTTTTAAGACTAAGAACAAGCTTATATTACTATGACTCAACAGCAGCATAAAAATAACGTTTTGGAAGAAAGTAACGCTGAAAAGGTAATCTTATACTTTAATTATAATGTATTCCTCTTAAAAACACAGGGGCTTTTGTAATTTTATTTTAAAAAAACTAATGCTGAATTTTTTATTACTTTTTTTTTATTGAAATTAGATTTTTTATTCCCCACGTTTGTATATTTTCTCAAATAGCCTATCTTATTCCAAGCACATCTTTTTATTCTTTATTTTTTAAATTTATTTTTTTTTAACTGCTATTTCATTATTTTTTATTCTTTTTAGAAAAAAGATGTGAAATTTCTCTTATGTATTACTTTTAAACAAAGTTTTTAACCTAAAAAAACATCTGGAGCTCCGTTATTTTAACTTAAGTTAGGTATGTTTTTCTTTTCAAACCTGCCATTTAAAAAAATCAACCTTGCAACTGCTCTTTTTTTTTTAATATTTTTTTTCTTACGATCTTAAAGAAACTGGCTTATGTTTTTGCCGGATTTTATATAGAAATATAGAAGTCCGAATGAATTTATATGTGGTTTATGAAAAGTTATAGTGAGAAAAAAGAAATAAATAATTCGCGCCGATAAACATTGATGGTATTTGGGTAAAAAAGAAAATCGGGAATGTGTCATAATAGTTATGCATGTATTTATGATGGTAGTGGCGAAATATTCATATTCTGCTATTTGTATGTAAGTACAAACAAAATTTCATTGTCCAACCAAAATCAGAAAATTCCTAATTCTTAACAACTGTCTTTTTGAAATGTTTACTATGATTGGGAATTAGTCAATCAATAATTGTTCAGGATAGAATAAGATTGATAGAAAAGTGCAATATGTTATCTTTAATATTCATTAATGCATTCGGAATTTAGTATTCTTATCATTAACGAAAATAAACAAAAAATTAGAAAGATCTTAAATGAAAAGGGGTAAGCAGGTTAAATCGAAATTTATTTCTAAAATTACAAGTTCTTCCCAGGTCAAGGTCTCACATTCCTCGCACTTTATATCACCAAACATCTCTATTTCAATTAAGCAAACCTTGGCAACTCCATCGTTGCAAATGTCTGTCATCGCTTCTTCTCTCCCATATTCTTCAACTTTGCGGTCGATTGCTCCGCCTCTTGAAAATAAAAAAAAGGACGAAGAGAAAGACACACCCCGACAGACTTTCATTACTTCTTCGAAGTCAGCAAACCAACAACAATCAAACAACCAAGCCACATCACCTTCTGTTGTGGTAAGGCAACGTCCTGCTGTTCCTCCAAAACCATCGCTCGATATTGTTCGTTTCAGTATGGCGCAGGCAAGAGGTATAATATTTTATAGCTAGGTACTTTGTGATAAAATTACTTAAAGTGATAAAATTACTTAAAACTGGGTTGAGATATTTAAATATTTATTGTTATTTTTAGATGATATCGATTTGGACACCATTTTGAATGAACTGCTTGAATTAGAAGAACAACTAAGTGGTGAGGCTGGTGATCGTCTTGTTATTGGTCTTCCAACATTACCATTAATGGCGCAAAAACCATCAGACCTCCCTAAAGATTTGCAATCATTAGAGAGAACACCTTTACCACTTTTAAATAATCAGCAACAATCACGTCGTGTCCAATTTCAACAGTGTATGATTTAAATTTTATTATCGATTTTGGATTTTTTAGGTCCCAGTTTCCACCTTCCCCCTCAAACGAGCGGATTGGATTTTAATGATTGTAATATTCCGACCGATACTGATTCAGCATTTGGGGATTCTTCTTCAACTGAATCAGCTTCTCAAATGCCTTCTGGTGTAAATGTTTTGCTTCCTCCTAAGAATGACTCTAACCGTACTTCAGAATTTTCTAGTGCTGATAGTTTTTGTGGTTCATTGATCACACCTTCACCTATCAGACAGGTAATCTTTATTAGAAAAACATTAATTCCATTTAAAAATTCACTTTTTTTTCTAAAACATTTGTCTTTTCAGCATTTTCGGTGCTAATCTTTCTTCCAAACTAACTGAATCATAGTTATTTGCATTATACCTTTTACTTATTTTAGACATATGTTTTTAATTTTATTTTTTATGTCCTTTTTCTGTTCGTTCTTCCAATATTTGAGTTAGAAATGACACCGCTGCTTGTGTAGTTTCTATGTTTGTTTCTTACATTGAGAGTAAAAGAGGATTATTTTTTACATATTACCTGTCTAGTATTTCTTCTGCCAAATGACCTGTAAAAGATGAATGGCAACAAAGAATATATGTGTAGAGGGATGGACATTTTTTTGTTAGATCTAATAAATATCTTAAATATCACATTTAAATTATTAAAATAATAATGTAACATATATTAGTAGCTTCTACTCTTGATTGCTTTTGATTTTTTTCTTTTTAGTTTATTTTGTGATTTTCAGATTGTTTTGAATGAGGGGTGCATTCGAAATCAAGATTGTGCAATACATTATCCCACTTCCTCATCGGTAGCAAGTCAAAGACCATCCTCTTCAACTGGTTCATATAATTCTTCAATTATAACGACTAAAGATGAAAATAAAAAGGCTCAAATACGTGAGGCATTGGAAAAGATGAAGGAGGCCAAAATGAAAAAGGTTTATTAAAAGTGACAGGTGTATTTTAAAGGTTGCAGGTTTTTGTTAAAATTTTTCTTGAGGATGGGACTCAACGTGGCATTTTAATTGATGAACGTTGGACTGTTTCTGGTTTGGGTTTTTTATTTAAATAAACAACTAAAATTTTCTCCTTATTTTCAGAATTAATACGTCAGTTGGCATTGAAATTAAATTGTGCAATAAGTCCTGAACATGCAATTGTTGAAAAGTATCCAAAATTACTCATCAGTGAGTTTTTATTTTTTCTGTTTTTAATAATTTGATAAAATAAGTGATTAATTCCAATAAAATGTAGAACATTTATAAACTAGTCTTATTTTGGTCATCTTGCTAGCTTTATTTAAAATATCTTAGAATTTAAAAATAATAATATGGTCAAACAATAACAAGAGACAGATGTCCAATAGGGAAACTGGATTAGCTTTATTTTTTTTAACTAGGAAAGGATCGAATTTCTTTTTTTTATTAACTAGAATGGTAATATGTATGTAGTTTAGGCCAAATAAGAAAATATTATATGTTAATATACAACTCATTTACCTAATTGAAAAAGAAATTTCAATGAAAATAAAACATAATTAAAGATTAAAAATTTCGTAACAACTAAAATTTTTTTCAGAACGTGTTTATGAAGATCATGAGTTTGTCGTTGAAAATCTTGAAGAATGGGGTGAAGATTCGCTTAATGAACTACATTTTGTGCGTGTTCCGAACAGATGGTCACTTTTTCATTCTCCTCAGCAATTTCTTCTAACGAATAAAAACCGGTTAGATTTCCCTTCTGCTGAACGTCTTGCCGAGTGGGATTCGGAGATGAAAAGAAGATTGCTTAACTATTATATGGGAGAGGAAACAGGAGGTTCTGCCTGTCGAGTTCCAGAATTGGAAGGGTGGCTTTTACTTAAAGTGGATGGAAAAAAGTCATGGAAGCGTCACTTTTTTGTTCTTCGAGCTTCAGGCCTGTATTATGTATCGAAACCTGGGAAGGCTCGTGGACCGACTCGTGATTTGCATTGTCTCATGAGTGTTTTTAATAATCAGGTATTCAATTTGTGGCCTACAAATCCGACTATTTCATCTCATCTACATTAAAATTAAAAAAATATTGTAAATAAATCTTAATAAGTTAAAAGTATAACGCCATATGATTCAGAAATATCCAAACGAGGTAAAACAAAAATTCCTGAATAGTATAGTCGAATTGGGTAGAGCCATCAATTTAACTTTTTTATTTTCTGAATATTTTCAAGGTATATGTTTGTACTGACTGGCGTAAAAAGTACAAGGCGCCAAATGAATGGGGATTTGCAATAAAACATCCACGAATTCAATTAAAAAGCAGTAAATTTGTCAAATATATCTGTGCTGAGGATGAATATACTTTTATTCAGTGGATTAATGCTCTTCGTATTGTTAAGGTTTGAGAAATTTTTATAATAATTCCGATCAAATAAATGTTCTTTGGTAATTCCTTTTACAGAACGGCTTCTCCTCTCTCTACAAAACATTTTGCTCTTTTCATGCTTCTAATGAGTGTGTTGATTCCTGTTCTGTTCGTGTTGAGATCCCCAAAGTATCAATGCAGAATTATTCTTTTGGTTATTCAATTGGTCTTGGGACACCACCTAATAAGCCTTCACATATTTCTGCGTCTCCTTGTTCAACACCAGGATTTGTTGGAAGTCCAGTGGCCACTCGTGCTGACATTTCAAATCCTCGTCCTATTCGAACATCTGATTCACATTTCGGTTCGCCGTCAAACCAAAGCGGCAGAATCGCGTTTGAGCAGGTTTAATTTTTATATTTTGTTAAGAATTAATTTTCATATATACATGTTAGGATTTTTGCAATACAATTAAACGCCAATCAAAGCTCACAAATTCTGTCGTTTCTCAACAGACCAAAAGTAACCAAAAAAATTATGTTCTTTCGTCAAAAGATGAATATCCTTCTCAACCAATTGATAACATTGCAAGCAAAATAGATGAAAATGATTCAGATGAAGTAGACGACGAAATATTTCCTCCTCCACCATCTTCACTTACATCATCACCAATTCATGTAAGTTGCATTATTTCCATTTCGAACATCTCATAACGAACTATGAAGTATTAATGAAAAATGCATAGTCATAAAACCTAAGAAGTTAAAAGACAATTTTATTTATTGTTAGATTTTTCATTTAAAAATATTTTAACTTTTTAGCATCAGCATAGGCAGTATTTTGATCCTCATTCACCCTTATCTATAACAAAATTGAAGGATTCCAATTCACCATTTACATATTTAAATCTCAATAAAACTCCTCCGCCACTTCCTCCAAAAAGATCGGTAGGAACTAGATTACAATCAATTCTGATAACAAATGATTCTCCAGCTTCTATTATGAAAACACCAAATCAGATGGATTTGATGTCTGAATTAACAAAAGCAACAAACAAACAAAAAATTATTCTTGAGAATAGAATTTCTAATGCCAACAATTAGAGTTATGTTAAAAATTAAAAATAGCGTCGAGATTATATTTTTTTATCTATCATTGATATTATTTATTTAACTGTTTTGTTGCGCATTAAAATGAAGAAATTTTTAAAAATAAAATTTTTAGTTTTTCAGATTATTTTACATTAAAGTCTTTAAGAAAATAATTTAGACACTTGAGAAAAGGAAATATAGTGGTTACAGAGAAGAAAAGGTAAAGAAATAGTGAGGTTAGAGAATGAAAGAAAAAAGAAGTACAACGTTAGAATTTTATAAGAAATTTATGGACTGCTACCTATGCATTAGTTCTAAGCAGATTTGAATGTAATAAAGCAAAATCCTAGGGGAAGTTGGGTGGGTGGTTTCTGATGCCTCAGGGCATAAATTTTGTATTTTACGTGTGCACGTAGTTTATAGTTAAAACGATCAAAGCTGAACGTAAACAAAATTTTGACAAGACTAGTCTTACTAATGCTTGTCCCTCCAAATTCTAATCAATTTGGGCATAGGAGTAAATTTTTGAATTTTGTTTATTAAAGAAAATTGAATCAGAATTATTCGACAGGTAGTAAGTTTCACTAATTTTTCCCATTATATTTCCTTATCTTTTTTTCTCTAAATAAAACACTAATTAATTAATTATTTCTAAACATCAAAGTAAAATTATTTTACTTGTAAATGTGTAAAAGTTAAATTCAATCAAAATACAGTAAGAAAAAGCAATTTATTGTTTAGCACTGAACTAGATTTAAAGTTGTTTGATCGCTAAGATTGCCTACCGTAATTAAATGATCATTTGATTAAAGAAAATGGAAGTATTTTAATCAAATTTGTTTCCCATCTGTTTTATTGCATTATAAAGAGATTTAAAAAAGAGATAATTTGAAAAAAAAGATAATTTGATATATATCCTTGTGTTATTTAAAAAATAAAGAAATTAAGATCAAACGTGTAAAGGTTCTTTGAAGTTTTGCAGCACCAAAACAACTTTTTTCTTACTGTATTATTGATAACTTAAACAGTTAAATTTCAATTTAATTTGCATCACAATAAATCACAATAAATTAAAATTTAAAAAATAAGCTGAAAATAAAATATTTGGAAATAATGTTATAATGTCAATAATAAGAGATTTAAACTTCTTACTAAATGTGCAATAATTTCAATTGTATTTTAGTTTAAAAAAAAAAATCGATATATCAATTTATTTTGCAAAGAATTGCAAATAGATGAAGAAATTTGATTAAAATACTTTCATTTTTGTTAAACAAATGATCATTTAAGTACGGTAGGCAATTTTAGCGATCAAACAACTTTAAATCTAGTTCAGTGCAAAAAAATAAAGTCCCTTTTCTTACTGTATTTTGATTGAATTTAACTTTTACACATTTAAAGTAAAATAGCTTTAACATTAAAGCTTGGAAATATAATTAATTAGTGTTTTATTTAGAGAAAAAAAGATAAAGAAATATAATGGGAAAAATTAAATGAACTTACTACCTGTCGAATAATTCTGATTAAATTCTCTTTAATAACCAAAAAACCTATGACTATTCTGTTGTTCGAATCAACAAAAATCATGCAGTACTGAAAATGAAGAATTCAAGCATATAAGCCATTTTGTCGCTGTACAATGTAACTTGACTGTTTTAACTATAAACTACGTGCTCACACATATCTCACAAAATTTATGCCCTCAGGCATCAGAAACCACCCACCCAACCTCCCTAGGATTTCGCTTTATTACATACAAATCTGATATGAAATATTGCATAGGTAGCAATCCATAAATTTCTTTCAAAAACTTCACGTTGTATTTCTTTTTTCTTTAATTCTCTAACTTCACTATTTCTTTATCTTTTCTTCTCTGTCCTCATTATATTTCCTTTTCTCAAGTGTCTAAACTATACTACACAATGTACTTTCTTCTAGTGAAATAAGAAAAATCATAACAGTACAAATGGATCAGCTTAAACATTTCTGATAATCATATTAAAATTTCAATGTACTAAAAATATAAGAAATTTATTTGAAAAATTAATCAAAAACGAACAAAATAAACTGTCCTAATTTGTACAATCGAAATATAAATTTAAAAAACCGTGACCGACTTACTAATCAATACGGTGACTCATCTTTTTATATAAATATTCTATTTTTTACATTATAATTTTGTGATAAAATTTAATTTTTTCTTCTCTATTTTTTAATTAGCTGTTGTGATGTATATTTCCAATTGACCCAATTGCCGTTTTCATCACGTTTTGTATTTTGTTGTTGATTGAATGGATATATAAAATGACCTCCCGTTGAGTCAGTTTGAAATTTATACTTTGACCATTCTGGGATGTAGAGTCTGTTAATTTGCAAATGATAAAAAGGCTAAAAATTTTAGTACATATAGGTAAGGAAAATCTAAAGATTAGACAATATAAATGAAAATTTCATTAGTAAATTATACCTAAAACAATTTTGCCTTCGTACACCAATTGAGATTTCATCTTCATATTTTTGCCGACGAAGTACCTCAATGTTTTAAATTATTTCAATAAACTTAAATATATACTGCATAATCGGGAAGACAAAAATCGTAGCAATAAGAGCATGACTCATCTAAATGAAAATATTATAAAGACGAAAATAAAGTAAAAACCATTTGTATAAAGAGAATGTTTAAGTAGATACCACTGTACATTTTGACAATCTTCAATTTTATCAGTAAATTTCCCCAAAACAAATGATTGATCCACACGTTCTACCATGAATTGCCTTTAAAAACAAAAGTTATTAAAGCATCAACCAGACCAATATTCCTGCCAACCGAACTGAGTATGCACCTTTAGAGAACGTAGAATAAAATACATAATCAATTAAAAATGTAAAATAAATACTTATTGATAGGCTAATGATTTTAAAGCTTATTGTTAGGAGAATCTTGCACGAAAATATTAAAGGTAACTTTTTACATCTTGAAACGTTTTTCCCAATGCATTCTTCACTGTATCCATATCTGGTAAAGCATTTGTATCCAATTTCATTAAAAAGCAAATCGTATGCCTCCCGATATTATCTGTTAAGGAATGATCAGCGATGGCAATATATCCCTGGAAATTAAATGTACAGACATTTAATCTTCGTTAATGCTCTAAATTTTATGAATTAAATAAAACAAAATCTAACGAGAATAAGAATCAGTATACATCAAATACCTTTTCGAAATCAACAGCAGTAAAACTATTTGATTTGAATGGAGGATTACCAACTAATTCAAAATGCACTTGTGATGAACTACTCAAATGAACGTAAAGCCTACTAGGGGGTTTATCCGAGACAGCTTGTCGCTGGCATTCTTCACAAATAGGAGGATATAGCCAAAATGAAAAATTAGACTTTGATAGAAAAAGTGTTGAGAAAATGAACCAAAAGATGAGGAGTAATAAAATGAGAAGAAGAAGAGCAAAAATTAAAATAGCTACGAGACGAGGAGTCCATTCTCTTTCTCTTAAAAATTAATTAAGATTTTATATCGAATCTAGTAACCTCATTTGTCTGCTTAATTCAATAACTGATCCCTTCAATCTGTCAAGTGAACTATCTCCTTTACGCATTTGTTTGCCAAGTCCACGAATTTTTTCAGACCAAGCCGCTCCTTTTTTTGACCTACCAGAAATTGTTGATACATTCAATTTCTGTTACATTTTTTAATAAGAAATTATAATTTTAAACCTCATTCGAAACATTATGAGATTCCTGCATTCGTCGATAACTGTCTTTACGTTGAACCGAGCTAAACAATTAGCAAAAATATTAAAAAAATAAAAACCTATCAGATATTGGACTCTTACGCCAAGATCCTTCAGGAACAAATGCATTTTTAAGTATACCGGAAGGACTGTTTTGGAATTGACCAGCTATTTTTCCATCCCCATATGGTTCAACGATTCGTGCCAAACCAGCTTAAGGATCAGTTAAAAAGAAATCATGATAAAATTTCCCACCGTAAGTTTGTATTTCTTGCCTGTCATATTTATTGATTGAAGTCGAACGTTCTGGTGTTGACTGATGAATCGGAGGTGAAACAGGAGGCTGGGAAAATTCACCAACAGATGTGTTATAAAGCAGTGAAGGATCACGCCCAGCATTTCGTTCGCTGGTAAGATCAAACCTAAAATATTAATAAATCTCATTTGCGTTAAACATAAATACCCTTGTTCTATGTCATCTCTGCTAGTACCTGTAGATATAAACTTTTCTGTAGATTCCTTTACTGAAGAAAATGGTTGAAAGGCAAGTACTTCTTCATAATTAAAAAATAAAATATGGCCAAATATAAATTTTACTTAAGAAAAATTAATTCTAACTAAAGCAAGACCAACCGGTTGACGTTAGTGGTCTAAATAAAAAAATGATTCTTAAATAAATGGGAGAAAACAGACCGTGTACCTTCTTCTAATGTTCGCTCAATTATTTCAATCCGTTCAATCTGTTGGTGTCGTTTACTTTGCATTTTTAGAAAAAATTTGGACAGAAATTATTGATAGAATAAAATTAAAATTTTAATTTGGCGAAAGGAAGAGAGAATGGATGTATATAGAGAGAACAAACCAATGCTAGTGAATAGGCATCAGAGCTTTTTTCTTATAAATACATAATATAAATTTAATAAAAATAACTTTGAATAGAAAAACAGAAAATAAAAATTAAAGGTTAAAGAAATCCAAGCCAAAAATATTGAATCAACAACAACCACTCATTTTGGTTCACTCTAATAAATCTTCCTTCCCGTGTAGAAATTTACATCGATTTCCGATATAAGTTGTAGCTTCAGGCGGCAACACGCACAACGGTGTGTAAATCAAAACTGGTTGTAAGGAATTATTCTCACATAAATGGACAATCGCAGTATATATAAAGTGGGAAGAGATGAATTTGAAAGAGGAAAAATAAGAAACGTTAAAAAGTATAGAAAAGTTAAATGAGGATGGTAAAAGATTAAGAGCATTATGGAAAAAAATTTGCTTAAATAGTTATAGATATGTAAACGACTGGAATTAGAAAGTTCAGAAATATCATGAAAAATAAGTTTGAGAAGTGCACATTACTATTTTAAAAATATTATAATGTATTAAACTCAAAATAATGATAAAAATGACCTAATTTTTAAAAGGATTGTCACACGAAGCAAAATTAGGTCTATTTCTTGTAAATTACACGAATAAACTTAAAAGATGTTTAAAAAACTAAAAAAATAAGAATTCCAAGGTGTAGAAAATAAATATCACTAGAATATTTAACGTCAGATTCACCCGAAAAAAATATCTACCTACTTAATTTTTAAAACAGTTTATGTTTCAACAAAGCCACAATAACAAAATCTCATATCATAAAATAAATCACCTTCAATTTAGTACTCCCCACGCGCTAATTGACGTCGTTGCTTCTTCTTTGATTCTTTCTTGACTTTAACAATGGCCCCGGCAGGCTTTGAGACAACTTCCTTCTTTTCCGTTAAGATCACTTCGATGTGGCAAGGCTATTTTTTAAATTCGAATTAAAAATTACATTCAAAAAAATAAAGTAACTACTTAATAACTAGCAATATATAATAAATATAATAACAAGCTTGTAGCTAAAAAAAATTACCGAGCTCATGTAAGGATTTATGCGTCCATGAGCTCTATATGTACGTCGGCGCATTTTGGCTGCCGCTTGCACAACAATGTGGTCAATAACAAGATGGTCAACATCAAGACCTTTAACTTCAGCATTGCTTTCAGCATTTCTTAATAAAAAAATATTGACTAAAATAAAAAATAATACCGCAGGAGTTGTAACAGAAATTCAGCAGATTTCTTTGGCCAACGTCCCTGTGTTGTTCCTATAAAATATATGTTTAAAACAAAAGAATTAGTATAGATCTAAAGACTAATTCTTACTAAAAATATACATAATTCTCTTAAGAAGTATAACTATCTCATAATATTATTAAAATAATACCCCAAGCCTTAGCTTGAGCCTTCCGCCCGACACCACCATTAAAGTGACGGAAAGGAACAATTTCCTTCTTTTCCTTTACATTCTCCAAGAATCGAATTGCTCTCTTCAGTGGCATCCCTTTTATCGCTCTAGCTGTCTCATGTGTATTTTTAAAATGGACTCGTAAATCTGAACCACGAGCCTTGCACGACTTTGTATTATTGTCTGGGCGTTTGCAGTAATGTACCTTGGTCATGATTTTAAAAAAATAAAAAGAATATATTCACATTAAAAATAATAAATAGAGATGTCTGTAAGCAAACGATGATAACATGATAAAAATGTGAAAACAAATTTATGAAAAATGAAATGAAAAAAATACAAACTCATATCAATTCTTCTTAAAGCCATATTTCTTTCTTTCATAAAACAAATCTGTTTTAGCACAACCCAGGTTAACAATCTTCGGACATCCATCTCTATCTTTTTCCATTATTGTGCATTCTTTGCAGTAATATGCATCACTCGTTCCAGGTCCACCACAGATAACACAACGACCCTAGAAACGTAACATTCTGAATGTTATTACAAAAACCTGATAACTTCCATAATTACATTCATCACATATACGAACAAGTGTACAAGGCCTTACATAAGAATCACAAATCACACAACGACCATCACATTTGTCACACAACCGACCGATGGCTACTCCCGGTTGTTTACCTGAAAAGAAAGATAAATTGGGAATAAAAACAGAATGAACTTACGACAAAATATCAAGTCTGGATGATGTTTAGCCATTATTATTTTATATAATTATCTAAATTTCTGAAAATTTCTCAAAAAATAATCTGAACTATCAATCCAAAAAAATAGATGGCAAGAGAAAATAGTGCGCTGAAAGAGAATTAAACAAAGATATACAAAAAACCAAAAATCGATAAATGCAAATTAGAGTCATGGATCATAGAAAAATTAGATAACAAATAGACATTTTTGAGAAATCTTGTTTTAAATATCTAACAATAGAAATAAGATTTATCATGAACGGCAAGAAGTTAGAATTTTTCATTCATTTTTGATTAAAATTGAGGGTGCTTATCATTTGTGTTAAATAAATTATCAATTAATTTGCGACCTCCTTTCAATAAAAGCCCTTGAACTCCTTTATGTATTTGTTCATCTGAAATAACTAACGGGGATTCAGGTAGTTGTTCATTACCAACAGGCGACTTCTTAACAAGTTTTGACTTAAGTCGTTCCCATCCTGATTCACTATTTTCAGCGTTCACATATCCTGTAAACCATTTAAATTAATTTTTAAAATTGTTCATAAAACCTATCAAAGGTCCATTAGGAATTGTAGGTCTAGATTCGTCTTTTTCTTTTATTGATGTTAATTTATTATGGTTAAGCCATTCGCTTCTACCTTTATTGGTAAAAAGCCGACCATTTGGTGAACGCGAGGGTATTGAAGAAGAAAGTAAAACAGGAACGGAAGGCCCTGATGGAAGTGAGCAACGGAGAACATTTTTATTGTCAGCAAAAGCCTTATTCTGTTTGATTACCACATGTTGAAAATGAGGGTCATGTCGAAGGTAACGAAGAAATTCTCGATTTTGAATTAACAAAGCAATCTTCTCATCATCTGCACAGAGATCTCTAAAGAATATCTTATCATTTAGATACCAAATTCCAATAAAAAAACCTGACCAGTCCACTTTCAGTTACATGTTCTTTGTCATTTATAATATCTTCTTTTTTTCTTTCATTTGTTTCTTCTCTCATATTTTGCAAAATACGAGACGAGGATGAAGGAGAAGAATTTTCTTCAGCACTTAGTTTTAGCAATTCATCAATAGTTTGTGCTACATTTCCACCATATTTTCTTAGTACTGATTCAATTAAATGCTTATTTAAATCAGGAAACATTGAAGAAAATTGCGACATTGCCTGGAATTGAGTATGATTATATAAAGATCATTGAAAATAAAAAAAAAAAACCATTTCAAAATTGAGCACGTTATCTTCGTCTCTGCTCATTTCGCCTATATTGAATCAATTAATGTATCATAAAAAAACAATATTTTGAAAAAATCTACTTGCTTAACTAATAGGAAAAGTATAACTTTTTGAAAATCAATTAGTGACAAAAATAGGTTGGAATCAACTCATAAAAATAATTCACTAAGAAACCCTCCTTCTCAATAATTTAGTGAGAAAAATATAAGAAATAAAACCTGACTGTATGACGTGCACTTGTAAATCTCTTCGCTTCTTTTCCTTTTAGAAGTTTTTTTCTCTCCTCATTTCAAAACAAATGTCCTTCATAGAAAATAAAATCTTTAAGAAATACTTTGAATTTATTGAGTTATTAAAACCTCATTCACAATTAGAAATTAATGCGACAACAAAATATTTATCATTTAACATTTTTAAAAGACTAATAATACAATTATGTGATTATAAGAAAAATAGCAGGACTAAACTATAAAAATATAATTTTAATAAAAAATCAAAGAGTTATTGAATATGAAAAATATAAGTGGATTAAATTTGTGACTAATTAAAAACGAAAAAGACAAAAAAATATTTAAAAAATTATTAAATGTACAATTGTCATTAAAACAATGACATTTTTATTGAACAAATAATGGAAGGACTTAAAATTATAAAGAAGGAAATACATAAGCTCTCAAAATTGACTAAAGGATTGTCAGGTAAAGATGTAAACTACATATAATTTATTTTTTTTTTTTTTAGAAAAAATTTAAATATGTTTCAGGGATAGAAAATTTTTAGTTTACATTTTTTACCTTCTTTTGGGGGCAAAAAAAAAGCTAGAAAAATACTATACTTGGCACCACAATGAATGAAATAACAATTTTTCTAGTTAAAAAGAAAATAACTTTCTCCCAAAAGATAAAGCTCTATTTTAGGATTTTCCAAAAATTCTTTCATTTCAATTAAACACCATTATGGATTTAATTGGAATATTAAATGTAAAACATTATATAAAATAATCCTGACTAAATACATAATATTCTATTTATTTACGATTAGTAAGCTCATCTAGTATTTCACAACCATAAAATAGAATAAAATCATTAACCTACTAACACTAATGCTGAAAAAACGAACAATGATGTTGTTACAAACATTAACCAATAAAATGTTCTATGAGTTTTTCCAACACTTCCACCAGTAAGATGTTCTTTTTCCCCTTGACTAGTTTCTCCTTCCTCTTCGTCTTCTCCAGTGTGTTCATCATACTGTTGATCTTGTTGGGGTTGATCTTGTTGAGAATCACGCTGCGAGCTTTCCTGTTTCTGAAGACAACTAAATTCACAATCAGCTAGTTTATCAGCGTGAAGACCCTAAAAAGTTACATTTTTATTAAAAATTGACGAACATTTCAATAATAAATATTAGCATACTTTGAACATTCCAATCAGAGACCGACACATAATCAAAGAAGCTTCCTCCCGACAAAGACCTGCCATCGCTTCCATGTATTCTTGTAGTTTATTATTCAATGCACTACAAACTTCTTCATCTGGATGATCCAAAAACTTTTCGCTGAGGTATGTCCCTGTGATTTTTTATTTTAATTATAAATAGGTTATCGTCTTAAAAAACCTGCGCTTATAGTCATCTCTCCAATACGTTCTCTTGACAAACAGGGTCTGTGCTCACTGAGCATTTTCTGTCCTTCTTCTGAACATGCAAAAGTAAGCAAATAGTAACTCTAGATTTTTAGGAAATTAAAAAAATATATATTAAAAAAAACTTTAAGAAAACTGCCCGAATTCTTTCTGTGTATTAACAAATCGCTGACTGTGTTACTGGCAGCTACAATTTCTGAATGATTACATTCGTGTTGTTCTGGGCCTTCATCCTAAAAAATAATTTGGAATTAAAAATTTAGTTAATCTGCATTTATTAAATAAAATTTGACCAATTTACTAAACGATTCTTTAAAAATTCCCCAAATTTAGTAATTAAATTGCAAAAATTAAAGCTTGCATCTGTCTTAGCTAATGCAACCTTTTCCACATAAGTGGCCAATTCATTCCCCAAGGAATCCTTCCCTTTTCTCCTTTTTGTGGTACTACTAATCTTGATACTGATTGATGGATGAAAAAAAGAACACATTTATGCAACTATTCCTCCTTATTTTTTTTATAGAATAAATATTATATTTAAATATTAATGTATTTCAAACTCCAAACATAATTTTAATATTACATTTTAATAAAAAATAGTTTAAAAAATTTTCTTATTACCTGAATACATTTATCCAATTCTCTGAGATGTTGACATTGATCATTGTTGATTGTTACAACATTATCTTTGAGTTCATAAAGTGTCCATGTCCATTCATCAAGAATTTCAATAAAACATTTTACAAGGGTAACATAATTGCATCTACTCTGAAAATTAAATATTTTCAAAATAACTATTTAAAAATTATAAATCTCAATTTTGGTATTCTATATAGAGTATCAATTTTTAAAAATAATAAAAGAAAAACCTCAGCTTCAACAAGTGGAAAAATCATCAAAATAAAAGTATAAAATAATAGCGATAAACTAAAAAATGACGATGAAGATGTTCCTTTAAAAAAGCAACTGGAACGATAAGTTGATATCCTTTTTGGATCAACCATTTTTATGGCAATAATCTGACGTTGTTTTTACTGGTTGTAAATAGGTTGTAATAAAATTAATACAAGTATTTTGAATTCACTCTTCCTTTATAGGCAAAATGGCGTTTTGGCAGTAATTGTTGCTTAAGGTAAGTTTATAAAAAGAAAACGGTTTTTTCCTCTTTTATAATCTAAAAATAAAATTATGAACTCAGGAGATTAATAAAGGAAAGCTAAAAATAATTTTAAGTAGTGAGTTTTGATGTTTTAAATTTACAAAAATAAATTTTGGTAAAATTAATGCAGAAAATCTATTTATATTTGTTATGCTGAACAAAATTTAAAAAATTGACAGTGAAAAAAAGGAAGGAGCAATTGGAAAATGGCAAACATAACAAAAAATGTAAAAAAAAAAAGAGAAAGCAATCGTTGTCGGAAGTGGCCAAAATGTCTGGAAAAAAGTGAAAGCATAAACCGCGCGCTTTTTCATTCTTCTTTTTCTCTCTCTCACGCAATAAACAACAAGCAATGGAATGCGCTGTTATAGAAAGGTTTAAGAAGCTGTATACACAAATATATATTGAAAGACAAACAAAAACAATACAGCAATAAATATAGAAAAGAGAATGCCGTCCTTTTTAGAAGCGAAATGAACAACGTCCAATTGCTTTTTTAGGATAAATTTACGTGAAAAAAAAATAGTGAAAGTTAAAATGGATGAAATATAACGAAAAATAGATAAAGAAGTTAAATCCGAAAATAGTGTCAATATAAAAAATAGGAATATAAAAAAAAGAGTGTACGTATCCAACACTAAAAAGAAAATATTTAGTTTCAGTTTGCGTTAAATTTCAAAAAAATCCATTACATACAAAACTATTACATATGTTAAAAGTGTATGTATGTAAAATCTACTTTTTATATTTTCTAAAAAATTATTTTTAAATCATCCCTTTATTTTTATTCCCATTGGTTTGAAAATGAGTTTTTTTTAGCTTTCTTATACTAAATATGTATATGTAAGCAGGTGTCGAAAATAAATGAGAATGAGGTATAAAAGAAATTCTACTAATGGAATTCTGAAAGATGGCTATAATATGAAAAAAACTAAAGGTCAAAAAATCCCAAGTTTAATTTTAAGCTAATTTGAAACTCTCTTCTAAAATATTAAAAATAAGAATGGATAAAAAAGTTCTGTAAGAATTGTTAAGGATTTTAAAATTCAGATATTTTGCTAAAAAGTAGTAAATTTATAAAAAAAGAAACGAAAATCTAATTTACTGTTTTCCTTATTTTTACACTTTTAAAGAGCATTCACAAGTTCCAACAATGGATAAATTGGTGTAAAACTGGTCACTACTTAATAACAAAACCAAATTTTCAGAAAAAGAAGGAAAAGACACTCCCAGTTTTATCCAAAGAGAGTTAAAATGAAATTTTCAATGATTGCCAAACCTTTTTCCTTTTTCGAAGTAAGGGAAAATAGAGATAGAATGAAAATTAAATTTGCAAATGCGCGAAATTTATGAGAAACTCGGTAAAAAAAATATTTAAAAGTAAGAAATGTTCTCAAAATTTCAATTAAGAAAAAGCAATAGGACTCCAGCTGTTGCACCATTCTATATAATACAATAATTATAAAAAAAATTACGGAAAAAATTGAGAACTGTCAACAATATTGGAAAGAATAAAATGATAATAATTTTCATTTTTCTTAATAAAAATAATAATTCAAAGAACATTTTACTTTTGTAATTAGAAAAAAAACTTTAAGATAAAAAATTGTTTAAAAATTTGTAAAAAAATAACAGTTAATTCCAGACTATTTATTTTTGATAAAACGGGTTTTTATAATAACGTCCTCTTTTTTATTGCTAAACTATAAAAAATAAATTAATAAAAAAATAAATAGTAAGTGGTAGTGTGTAAACTCTTCTCCCGTTTATAATTGAAGCCACACAAAATCAAAATGGAAAACAATAAGGTGTGTATGCGTAGAGTGAAAGTAAATAAATTATAAAGGAATCTATTTATGGTGTCATTTTTGGGGAGGAATAATACAAAGTTTATATGAATTTACTAAGCCCAAACATATAAATAAAAAATTGTAATATTTAGAGTGAAAAACAATCAGTTTATACAACTGAAAAGTTAAAAACTGAAAAAATTATGAATTTTTTTGATATCAAATAAAAATAAAGTGAGTTGATGGAAATATTGAAAAAGCTTATGCACCGTTCATTTTACGAAAATAAAGATAAATATTTGTCTCTAAATATGCGCAAGTATTGACTACTTGACATGGTTAAATAAACAAAGAAAATAAGAGGAAATAAGCCATTTTAAAATCTATAGCTAAATAATAAAAAGATGGAAATGCTTAATTAATATTTATTGAAAATTAATAAAATAATATTAAAACTAAAGAAACAATGTTTTTGTCTATGACGGATAAAAAAAAAAGAAGAAAAAAAAATAAGAAAAAAAAAGAATTGCGCAAGATTTGCCAATAAATTGGAGCAAGAAAAAAACAAATAACATGTTCAAAGTCACCCCTTTAATCCATCTCGTCTCCTTGGTTCCTTAGGAAGAGTTATAAATAAATAAGACTTTTAGATTAATATATATGCTATATTAAAGTCACCCTGGTTATTGCAGTAAACTAATCCGCGTTCTTCTCATTAGAAAGAGTTGCGTGTTAAATAACACAAAATAACTATTTATTCGACTTATTTTTCTACTTTGGTAATCTTTAGTGGAAGAAAAATGAATCTTTTCCATACAATAAGGATGTCCTTCTTAGACTTTTCCTAAGCATTATTTCTTCTTTCCTTGATGTTTTAAATATAAAAAAGGAAAGTGAGGGACCGATTTTAAAGAGAAAGCGGCTAATTGCTTATAACGGGACAAAAAAAAGAATGCAAGGGAAAAAGTACTTTTCAATTGAAGAAAAGCGGCATGAAGAAGGCGGAAAGAGAAAGAATGGCCCAGGGAGAGGAAATCGATTCTCGACTGGCTAATACAATGAGGGAAACTCAACACGCATTCATAAAGATGCTATTTAGTTTCAATTTCAAAATTAGTTTTTTTGTAGATCTACTCAAAAAACTAGGCATGATAAGAAAAAAATTAATTTTTTGAATAAAAAAACATTTGATGTGAAAAAATAAAGAAAATAAATCATGTAAATATGAATAAAAAAATTTTTAAATATAAATAAGATTGTTAATGAACTAATTTCCGAGTTACTCAGAGATAAAAAAAAAAAGTTAAAATTATTTATAACTTTAAAAATTCAGAAAATATGTAAAATACATAAATAAGTAAAATGGAAAGGCATAAAGCAACATAAATAAAGAGAAAATAATGCAAAAGCAGCAACTCCTCGTAAAGTATTGAGAAAAATAAGGTTAAGGTATAATATGTATAAAATAGTTGTCCTTATATTGAACCTTTTCCATGGAATGTACGTTTGAAAATGTTGGGGAGATTTAGTTACCTCCATCTATTTACTATAGACCAATAGAAATTTGTGAAATGCGTAGTCGTGTGAAATATTTTTAGGGAAATAAGAAAAAAAGTGAAAATTCAATTTTGATTGACTGACTAGCTGACATATTGTGAATTGGCACAAAAAAAAAGTAAAAATGTGTGGAAAAATGATGAATTATTGAACAATAAAAATTGATAAAAAAATATTGTTCTAAAATTGTTTATTAAATATGGCAGATATTGTCCCAATTTTTATTTGTTTGTTGAATTTTTTCGAGGTCAGAACCATAAAAAATTAAATACCTCATGTCTAAAATTATCCTCAATGGGAATGCATAAATGTATTTTTCAAAAATTGAGCAATAAATACTATTAGAGCGCGATTATTTTACAACAACAACGAAGCAAAAATTTTAAGGATATAATAAATCTTAACTAAAAATGATAAATAATAGGTTGTTTTTATTGAAAATAATAATTAAAAAAAGAGATAATAAAATTAGATGAGTAAGTTTTAATTTTTAGATTAAGAATTGGGGAAAATAAGCAAAAAATTAAGGAATAAGAAAAAAAAATTAATTCAAATATTCCTTATAATTTTTCATGAAATTTTTTAAAAATCAGTATATTTTATTTAAATGAATGATGATAAAATGATGAGATACGTACTAATGGTCGTTCCATCAATTCATCATCTTCTATCAATGCAACAATTGTTTTTATTTTTTGGTTAAAATTAAAATAAATATACTAATCGTCAAAGAATAGAGGTAATTGCACTTAGAAAATAATAAAAGTAATGGATTGGAAAAGGAGATTATTTTCAATTCTTCAGTAAGGATGGGTGGTTTCCCATCAAAAAATATTATGTGTTCGTTCTTGATGGTTGAATAATTCATAATCCTTTATTTACGTATTTTTCTAAAGCTATACAGCGAATTCTTGATCAGTAATAGTAAAAAATGAAAAAACGTTAAGAAAAAGATAAATATAATAGAACCAAAATTTCCAAAAATTATTTTATTTCTAAATCGCATAAATAAAATATGAGAGAACATAAGATATTTAAAATTAAAAAATGAGGGGAAAAAGCCTATTTTAAAAGCATTTTTAAGTGCAGCAAACAAATTGAAGGAGTTGTTAGTGTATTATTTAATCGTTATTAATGACCTTAAGAAGAACAAAATTGAAAAAATAGCCGTTCGAACTACTAATTGTAACCCTAGTTGAGAAGATGGTCCATTCATTTAAAGAATAAAATTTACATCAATTTAGGCCCAATTTTCCCTATTCAGTTTTTTGACAAAATAATGGCCATTTCCTTGTCAATTGGATTAATGGAAAGGGTACGAAAGAACAAGACACTCATATATATGCATGAGAAAAGGAAATCTTGAGTAAGAAAAAAGAAAAGGGGAAATTAATTGTCGGGTATAAAAAGTCGATCATTTTTATTTGTAAATACAGAAAATTTTTGACCGTCCAGAGGAAAGTAAAGCGCGGAGAAAATTGAACGAGGACGAAGTAATGAAAGATAATTTTTAAAAATAAATAAAAATATCGAGAATTAAAAATTGTTGATAATAAAAAACAAGTACATAAATAAAGTTTATGTTTAATCCATTTTCCTCGTATTTGACCACTTGTTGCCATTAAATAAACCCTTTCAAGTTTAAAGACTTTTGCACTATAATCTAGTTTTTTTCTCGTTAAGACTTAAATTTCCTCAACTATAATTTCGATTTATATTTCAAGTAAACAGATGATGCATTTTATTTTTGATCAATTCAAGTAAAAAAAAAGAAAGTTTCTGTCTTTTGCAGTAAAAAAGTAAGAATATTTTATGCCACACAAAGTTTAATCTAATCCCTTAATCACAAATGTTAGTATTACAAATTATCTTGTTCATCAACATTATTGTCAAGAATATAAATACTACTTCATCACCTAATGGACGGGGAACAGTTTTTAAAAGAAAAGAAAATTATCAAAGAAGGAATGACAATTTTGATGAAAGATCACTTGAAAGGTAGTTTTATTTAAAATTTGCCGAATAAAAACAATAAAGGACGCTAAAAAAATTGCAAAATGGTCGACTTGTCTTATTAATATGTAAGGGCAAATGCTTAAAAGAAAGAGCTGATGTAAGTATTTAAATGAATCAAAAAAATTTTACAAATAAAGATAGCCGCTTGGGTAAACGAATACAACAAAAATAATATAAAGCTACAAAATTTATATAAAGAAAAAAATGAGAGCAATAAAAGAATTACAACAAATATTTCAAAATCAACAGATTTAGGATTTCATGTTCACTACTACCAAAAATCGTTCCCTATTAACGAAATCGACAAGTCAATAAGGAAGAGTTCAAGACAAATAGTTGCTTTTTATGCGGCGGATAGCAAGGTATTTTTAAAAATCATAAAATCAGTTGAGAGAAAAAAAGTTAAAGATAAAAAAAATTCAAAAGTCAAAAATTCGAGAGAAAATCATTTAAATTTTAAGAAAAATTAAGCTTAATTATGTATAATTCAGGTGTTCCAAATAACAGATAAGCAACTTGCACAAAAAGTAAATAATAAAACAATCTGATTATTTAAAAAATATGAACCTTAAAGGAAAACTTTCTTCACGGGCTAAAATCTTACGAAGAACCAACAAACATCATACAATTAAAAGATGCAACAGAGGTTGATGAATGGCTTAATAGTGAATGCAGTGGAGAAGTTTCAAGGCGCTCACGAACACAAACAGTTAAATTTAAAAGCAAAATTAAACGTTGATTATCTATTTTAGGTTCTTTTAGCAGTTCACGATATTGTATGTTTTTTTTCTATAAATTAAAAACTCATTCTCTTAAAGGGAATAAATTAATGACAGAAATTCTTTTAAATAGGAACTATGCGCTGAGCCTTTACTAAAAAACTTCGCTCGTTCCTACATTGATAGACCTAATTTTGTGGCGCTTGAGTTACGTCGCCCTCTTAGCGAGGAAAATGAATTTATATTGCAATGGAGACTAAAAGGAATTGGTGAAATGTGTCGAATAGTTGTCCTAATACGTGGGAATGGTTATAAAAAAATACCAATAAATATATTGGACTCGAAGGTGAAGTTAAATTTTAATTACTTTTAGTTTAAAAATTTAAAAAAAATTCAGTTCAGCCAAACTGTTGGCAATATATCCCAATTTAAAATAAACCGAAATTGTACAATAATGAACCTACCTGAAACAATGCAGGAAATCTTGCCGCAATTGACTCCAATAGAGTTGGAATTCTTCAGAAAAGAACGACATCTAAAGTCAATTGAACAGAATCGTCAGTATTTGGCAGTTGGTACAATAGGTGGAGTAGCAGTAATGGCATTGGCAATGTCGATATTTTGGGGACTAAATGGAAATGATTTTGTACCAAAAAAGTGAAATTATTTTGTTTTTTTATATTAAAATAAATCCCACAACATTTATTTGAAATAAATTATTAAATATCACAGCAAATAAAGGTCAAAAATTTATTTTTATTTTTTAAACCAAAATTTTTAAGAAATTAATTTTCTTTAAGTTTTTCAGCCAATTTGGCAAGCTGTGGAGTTGGTTGAAGCCGAAAATCTGCTAGGGCATCCATCAAAAATACTAAACACCAAATAATTAAAATCTTACATTTAAAAAAGAATTAGTTCACCAATATCAGCGTTTAGTTGACGTTTCAATTTCAATGAAGGCTTCGAAAAATTAGCAATATTTGAACAAAACGCATTTTGGACAAGAGTAGCCACCTTAAATTATAGAAATATTATTTAAAATATATGTTTAATAACCTCCGTCAAAAGCCAAAGATCTGCTTCATCCACTATAAAAAGTAAATAAATTGTTTGATACAGAATGTAAAACAAACTATCGAAAGATATTTTTCCATCAGAGGCTGCACAATTAATTGCCGTAATAAAATTTCTATCATTTCCATAAGCACTTATAGTATTCATTAGTGAAAGAAGCCCATGTCCTATCCCAGTAACGTAATTATGTGGCGAAACACTAAAACTAGGCAAAGAAGCGCTCAAATCATCTTTTATGTTTGCTGGCGAATTAGATAAATCTTCCGCGTATTTTTGCCACTAAAATGTTTTTGGAAATTTTAATTCGAAAAGAGGAAACCATTTTCTGCATTTCCTCTTCCATAGGAAAAATTATTGTATTTGCAATAGATTCAATTTTGCGTTTAACAACCTTCAGAGTTAATGTCTCAAGTATTGAATATTTTGATATTAGCATTACATTGTCTGAAACAATCATTTATTTATTTTTGTAAACTCAAATTACCTGTTGAATCTGAACTTTCAGAGGACAGTTGAATAATGTAATCATTGACATCTTTCACCATATTAAGTAGATAACCTTAATTTTTTTAGTTTTAAAACTTGTGAAAAAAAACCTGTTGCACAAATGGCCGAAATTTTATCTTCCGTGTTCTCTTGTATACTTTTTTTCTTCCGAATATCACCAGAAGAAGTTTTTATGCTCAAAATATCTTGGTTTTGAAGAAGAGAATTTATTTCGCGTATAGCTAACTAAAATCTAAATTTAAAATATTGAATGATTTCAAAGAAACTTCAAAAGATGGAATAATGTGCTTGGTAAAATTAATCCCAAATGTGTTTCGTGCTTCATTGACAATATCACGCATACAAGATTGAATATCCTCTAAATAAGGCAGAAGCCAATTGTGCTGATGACGAGGACATGTTTCTGGCTTAAAAGTATTAATAATTTGTTATCTAATACAAAATTAGACACAAAACATCAGAAAATATGATATAAAATAAAATACCGAAATTTTGTTTATCGTAAATAAAAGCATTGAAGTAACATGCTTGCCATAATCTTCACTCATAATAATATAAATTGAATTAGAAAGTTCAGAGAAAAAAAGCAAAATAGAAGAATCGCCCTCTTCCTCAACCAGAGAATTATAATCACTAAGAATCTGAAAAATAAATTTCAAAAAAATTATCATGTTAAATAGAAAAGATGATCTCGTTAGATTTTGTGTAAAATTGAAAAATACCTTTCCAACTGATTTAGCAGCCTCAAAAGGACTTTCAGCAACGGAAATAATATTTGTAATAACAGCCAAAATTGCTTCCCAGTTTGATTCAATCGCCTCCTTAAGATGTTTGCAGACAAACTCAGAACCATTCTCTTCAATAAATAGATCCAAAGTTCTGAAAATATTAACATTAATACATAAGGTAACGAGTTGAATTAGGCTTCGACAAAATAATTGATTTATTAAAACTCAGCACATTATTTCGATATAATGAGAAATATATTCAATAAAACGAATCGAATATTTGTAAGAATCTAATTGTCAACTCACTTATGACAACGTTTCCAAATTGAAAAAATCTCGTTTAGAAGGCTCCAAAGGGAAATTTCCTCCTTCTTTGATTCAAGAAATGCTTTAATCATAGTTTTTATATAACCACCAAGGTTTAATTCGAAAACTGAAAATGAGATATAATTTTATAAAATTTTAGTGACCTTGTATTCTATCAAGTGACGAATATTTTTCACGTATATTTTCTAATTGTTTTATATCATTCGAGTCAATAGCAAGAACTGTCGCTGTAGAGTACCAAACAAGAAATTCATCCTTCATTTTCTCAAAAGCTTCAAGTTGGGTCTTGTCCAGGGAATACTTTAAATGAAAGTCTTAATTATGAAAGACAATGAAAATAAAATGAACCATTTTAAGAATATCACAGCTTTGTTGTAAGGAAACTAATTTTTGATATCGTATAGAAATATCAGAAGTATCTAAGATTTGGAGTTCATCATGCGTATTGTCCCAAATTAATTTTGCCTAAAGTAAGGTGTTTTCAGATTTCTAAAAAATAGATACACGAAGGATTTCAGCCAACTTATCAGCCCTTCGCTTAGCTGCATCATGTTCTAAAACAGTATTTGGTTGTTTAGTATTAGTTTCAGTCTGTTTAAGCATTCTAAGATGGTCTTGTAAACGTTTTTTGAGTGCATCCATAGCAGGTCCCAGTTGATTTGTCTTTTCAAGACTAAAGTGAAAGTCATTAAATTTATATATAGATATATACGTCATTATGAAGGAAAGATCTGTGCGATCTTTAGCAAATACTTCCTTATATTGCTTAGCTAAATCATTTATTGTTTGAAAAGAATTTTTTGGTGAATCAGCAACTTGTTGTAAATTTAAAATTTGTAATTCCTCAGTGGTTTTTTCATGGATTCTTAAGTCGAGTTCCTAAAATTAAGGGTAATGAATTATTTAAAAAATCAAAAAATTATATTACATACATCTTTAAACGAATTGTTCAAAGGCATTGCGTAGGTAACAAGTAAACTTATTTATAAAATTAAAAGAAAATGAAAAATGATTTTCCCTATGAGTGCAGCCATTTCATCAACAAATAAACTATATTTAGCCAAATAAAATTACATAAGACATATTTAGCATACTTACATTATAAGAAACTGATCGGGCTTATCTTTTTTTCGCTAATTTCATCAAATTTATAATAGTTTAATTCACACTATTTATTAACTTTTCTTATTTGTAATTTTGCTTTAGAATTTTCTTAATTCTTTTTTTATTTGTATACAATGCAAGCAATTAAATGTGTTGTTGTAGGTGATGGTGCAGTCGGTAAGACATGTTTGTTAATCAGCTATACGACTAATGCGTTCCCTGGCGAATACATACCAACTGTCTTTGTAAGTTCAATTTTCAACATATTTAGATATTTTTCGTTTCTTTCCAGGACAATTATTCAGCAAATGTGAGTTTTTATGCATATTTAATCTAATCTTATAAACGATTTATTTAAAACATTTTCATTGATCTTTTATTCTAGGTTATGGTCGATCAGAAACCTATAAATCTTGGGTATAGTTTTTAATTGTTTCATAAGTTTGTTTTCATTATAAGCTCAACATCTTTTTAATAGATTTAAAGTTTAATGTTTAAGACTTTGGGACACAGCGGGTCAAGAAGATTATGATCGTTTACGCCCTCTCAGTTATCCCCAGACCGACTGCTTTATTCTTTGTTTTAGGTTTTTCTTTACTGGACATAAACCTTTATAATTATATTTTTTAGTCTCGTAAATCCAGCATCCTTTGAAAATATTCGTGCAAAGTGGCATTCAGAGGTCTCTCATCATAGTCCGAATACTCCAATCATTTTAGTTGGTATGTTTTTTCGACAAATCTTCTTTTCGTGAAATTAAACTTTTTAGGAACAAAACTTGATTTGCGTGAAGACCCAAAAACAGTTGAGAAATTACGTGAACGCCGACTTGCTCCTATCAGCACAGTTCAAGGTCACCAGATGGCTAAAGATATCAAGGCTGTTAAATATTTGGAATGTTCTGCTTTAACTCAAGTTGGACTTAAACAGGGTTTTTTCATTATTAAAATAGAATATTTTTAATAAATTTACCTCTTCAAGTTTTTGATGAAGCAATCCGCGCTGTTTTATGTCCGCCTCCACCAAAACCTAAAAGAACGTGTGGTATCCTTTAATCGTGTTAAAACAAAATGACCAGAGATTAATTTCAAATTTTTTTCATTTTTCAAAATTTATGCCTTTTCCATACAAAGTTTACTTAACATTTAAAAATAATAGTTATCTGTTGCTTAATCTGAAATGCACTTAATCTTATCACTTTATTGATATACGTATTTTTCTGTTTTTTATTGACATGTACGGCCTTATTTCTAAATTTATCTAAAAATAATTTAACGATTTATGCTTTCTTTCTAGTGACATTTATTGGCTGCCTATAAAATTTATTTAATTATTTAGTTTGATTTGTATATGTTTTGCTTTTTATTTGGAATCTTAGTACTTGGAAATAGTTTTGTTTAAATTGGATTTTATTAATATTTTAGAATATATTTTGATTTAATATTTTCAAATAAAACTAGAAATACTGCAATGTTAAAATAAATTTTCCAAGTATTATTTTATATACGCTTTTCATATCACCAATCTCCTTATCGTAAAACAATTATACATAAATTTATTAAATAAATATTTTTGTTTTTACTTTAACTATTAACGTTATATTCCGTCAACAAGTTTACATTTTTATTAAAATAATTAAAAAAAAGTCATTTTGTTTTATAGATTCTTATTTAAAAAAGTTTTAATTATGATGCCTGCAGATCTTTCTCCTCATTTACACACGGATGAATGTAACTTTTTGATTCGACTTTTCAAAGACTGTGACCGAGAAGCATCGTTCTTTAGTAGGTTTTAGGTTATATTTTGTATAATTCTAATTTAAGGTAAAGTATTCTTGCAAAAATGTGATGAATGGCAAATCGCCGCCGCACACTGTCTCAAACAGGAGAGGATTTATCGAAGGTTGTTGAAAATTTTTTGGAATTTAGTTGTGCTAGTAAGATTAATAATGAGAAAATTTAAATTGAAATAAATTTTTTTCATTGAACTTAAAAAATTTTAGAGAGACTAATCCTAAAAATACAAAACGACTTGTTGAGCATCGTCGATTGCCAGAAGATAAATATACACCAACCTTAAAAAGATTAAAGGATGAGGGAAAATTAAAGCTCGATCAAGAATGTCCTTCTTGTAAGGTTTAATTGTATATTTATTTGAATAGCATCTTTATTTTTTGATAAATTTTTTTAGTTAAGAATTATTATTTTTATATAATATACATATATTTTGAATATTGTCGATTGTTTTTATGAATAAATCTTTTAAATTAGTTTTAAGATGGAAACTAATTTTAACTTTAACAATCGATGCTGTATTGCGCTTTGTTTATCAAAACAATCAGATCTTTCATTCACTCAAGCTAAAACTCAACTGCTTGCACAACTTTTCAATGGAATAGAGAATACGCCTTTTAATCATAATGTTCGTTCTGCATTGTTATCAACTGGAGTTTATGTGCTTTATTCTTCTGGAAAGGTTAGGTTTTTATTAATTTTTTCCAATATTGGTTATTGTTGACATGCCGTTTTAGATTTAATTTTTTCTCATTTCAAGCATGTAGAACCCTTCTCAAAATTTTTGGCCAATTCTCTTCTTTTATTGCCCCAATTACGTTGGTATGATGACGCAGAAATTGACAAATCTAATAGTTTTTTTATTTACTATAAATTGTTTTTCATTTTTCCAGAAATAACCATTCATGAACAATTTACTTTTTGCTTTAATACAATTCTCAGTGATGTTGCAGCACATTTTCCTCATGTTCGGGATATTATAATTAACTCACAAATTGAACTTATGGAACAACTAATTCTAAAGATTGCCAATTTTAATGAACAACATGACAATTCAGTAACTAAAGGAGATGAAAATAAAATTGATACGAAAGGTTTTTTGTAAAAATATATTAAGAATTGTTATTAAACTTTTTTTTTTAAGTTGATTTGATGAAACTTGC
This sequence comes from Meloidogyne graminicola, assembly GCA_036172905.1. NCBI lineage: Eukaryota > Metazoa > Nematoda > Chromadorea > Rhabditida > Meloidogynidae > Meloidogyne > Meloidogyne graminicola. Next base: position 1,973,972 of record JARPZY010000011.1, on the reverse strand, counting down.
TTGTATATTAATTGGTATTTTACGTTCAATCGGTCGATTTAATGATAACCTTTCTTCCTCTCTCTTTTCATTCATTTATTCTAGACCTTTTGATATTATTTCAAAACAGCATTGCACTTCAAATTTAAGGTTTTTTTTAAATTCTTTGGGTGTAAATTAATTATTATTTTAGTTTGAATACTGACTCTTCAAATTGGTTTTGGAATGATCAGAAAACTGAAGAATCTAATTTACAACGTAAGTTATTTACAAGGCATGGAAGTAGTTTCCTTAATACAAGGAAGAAAGGAACCGCAAAGTTTTCATTTTGTTTTGATGAAATTTGTCGAATTAATAATAATGTATGTATATGTTTATTTTTTTTAGAATCTAATATATAATAATTTTTAGATCAAAAGGCTTCTCAATTTTGATCTTTTACGGCAATTAGATTTATATTCAGAAGAAGTTTTCCTTAGTTTTGAATTGCGCAAATTTCCCTACAAAACAATTTCAGAAACATTTATTCTTGTATCATTAACATTTATGAGAGATATTCTTTCTTATTTTACAATTGGGGAAAAGGATGGAGAAATACCTGAATCATTTGCTAATGAGGTTTTTTTAATTTCTGGGAAATAATTCGGCTTAGGATTGCTCAATCCTATATCTAAATTAAATTTATATAATACACCGATTCCTTTAATCGCTTAATCGTAATGAATTGAGTATCACTTTGTTTTCATTTGAGAGCATGAGCCACTTATGTATATGTTGTTTAAACATTTTAGGTTAACGATTTTACTCTTTCAATTTTTAATTACGGCCAAGAGGCAATAACAGTTCAAAGTCAATTAGATGATCGACAACAAGCAAATACAATTGATAGGAAATTACGAGCTAATGTACATAAAAATCTACATGTTGACAAAGAAGTTGTCGTCAATAGAATAAAAATGTTGGTTATCGGAAATTCGATTTGTTTAGAGCTGATTGTATGGAGTTCAAATGACGAAAATGGTTTTTTTGTTTTATTTATTTTTTATAAATTTTTAAGATGGTGATAAGATTTGTGGAACAATTTCTGATAAGATGTGGATGCCTCACAAACATGTATTGGCACATATGCCTGTTAATGTTATGGCTCTTGAAGCTTTGGGTAGTATGGCTGAAAAGTTTCCAGCGTTGGCAAATACACTTATTATTCCTCTACTTTGCAAGTTTTTATTAGAACCGTGTCCAATTCTTGTCAAAATTTCATCAGAAACAGTAATATTTGTTTATTTTTTCTTGACTTTTATTTTGAATTCTTAGAAATCAAAGAGTGAGCAACATCAAGAATCTCGAGCAAGGACTGAAATGATTGCTGCACGAAAAAGACTTGGTCTTTCTAGCCTTCGTTCTTCTGCCATAAACTCTCTTTCACGGTTTGTTTTATTTTTATGTTTTATTTGATAATTTCAGTGCTTTAAAATCTGGTATGACAATTGACAAAAATAGACTACAAGCTTGCCTTACAACTTTATCTGGACGTTTATATACAATTTTATCTGAAAATAACAGGTTTTTTATTTGAAAATTTTTAAGTATTGAATCTTTCAAGGCATGTCTCTTTAATTTCTGAAAATATTATTAGTACATTGGGGAAATTGGGTGTTTCTTTTGTGGATGAACCAAATTCTTCTGAAATTATATTTCAGGTATTTTTATTTTTTTGTTGATTTCTTTATTAATAATTTTTTTGTTTTAGATTTTTATTCAACGTTTTTCTAATCCACCTTCTCAATTAGATAATTATATAGTTTATTCATTGGCAGATATGTGGATATCTGGAACGGTTAAAATAAATTTTTATATTATTTTAACGTTGTTTTTTAGAAAATTATTTATGATAAAATAATTAAATTATTTACTCGAATAACTATTGAATCAAGTAGCCGTGTTTATTCAACAGATTTAATAAATAGCCGATATTCGTAATTTTTTTAATTGAAGAAAATCTTCATTTTTTTAAATTTAGACATGTTACTCTTTCTGTTGATAATGCTTTGGCCAGAATTGCATCTTCTATTGAATCAGACGAACAGAAGATGACCTTTTTGATGAGTTTACTTGAGCTTTTTATTCAGTTAGGTCTTGAGGGTGAACGAGTTGGTGAAAAAATGCATAAATTTACTGTGAAAGTAATTATTAATCTTTTTTCAAAAAATTCTTTTATTAAGAAATCAGCTGGTGCAGGCAATTTAGGTGTTCTTATTCCAAAGATTAATTCCTTATTGGAGCGAATGGATCCCATTATTGAACCCTCAATTAGGCTAAAAAACTATTTTAGAGATTTTTGGTTTTATTCTGTAATTCTTGGTTTTGCATTTCCTTCTGGTATTAATTAAATAAAAATTGAGATTTTTATTTAACATTTTTCAGGATTGTGGCCAGAAGAATGGTATAAAGCGATATGTAAAATTGCCACTAAATCACCCACTCTTCTACCAATCGATAATTTCAAGACTGAAATGATAGAAAATACAGCAATAAAATTACAAGGAATCACGCCGGTTTATAAAATTTAAATTATGCTAAAAATTTATATTTTTAGGCAGAACTTTTGGAAGTACGTAATTTACTTTCAACTGAATTTAAACAAAATGCTGAAGTTTCAACAATTGTTTCAAGACTTGATATTGGTTATTGTGTTTATTTGTTAGCAGTTTGTCGTCTTGAGAAAATGCGTGTATGCAATTCTGATAATCTTGATTCTATTAGATACAACTTTCTTTATCTTGAAAATAGGTTAGCATGATCAAAGATTTTTATAAATTATTTTTTGTTCTTTTCCTTTATGGCGGCAATTTCCCCACAAGTTTTTTCCACATGTAATATTATTTACTTTCTCAAAAGGATTAATTTTTTTTAATAAAAGGATTTTTTTGGAGGCATAAATTCAATAATTTTTTAGTAAATATCATAAAATGATAGTCATTAAAAAAATTTGAATAAAAGAAAAAAATTTAACATTATATATACATATGTTAGTAAAATAATCTTATATGCCTCCAAAATAATCCTTTTCTTTAAAAAAAGTAATCCTTTTGAGAAAGTAAATAATATTACATACGGAAAAACTTGTGGGAAAATTGCCGCCATAACGGAAAAGAACCTTATCTTTTATTTTGTTCTTAAGAGGTGCTCGAAAAGATAAAACAGGCATATGGCAGTGTCTATTATCTAATTCTATAATTATTTTTGACGAATTTCTTTCTGTGAGAATGCGTAAGAATTCTATAAATGATCCAAAAATAAGAAAAGAATTGGAATCTTTGGCTCGTAAGTAAAGATCTTTTAGAATAAAAAGAAAAAAATAACTTTTGAAAATGAATACCTATACTTATCAAAATATTAAAAAGACATGAAATCTAAACTTATTTTTTATAAGAGTATTTACTTATTCAATTCAACAATATATTGAGAGAAATTCGTCGTGTTGCAGACGTTTGTTTGGCAAAACTTATCGATTCCTTCCCTTTTCTACTTTGGAGTGGAAATGTTTTGACCACAGCTTTACAAATTATGAAGGCTTTGATTAAAATCATTGAGGAAGATTCTTGTTGTACGCAATCTACCATTGAATTTCCACAAATGGGATTGTCAATACAGCTACAGGTTTTCTTGTTAAAGTTTATCTTTAAAGACTATAAATTATTATAATTATTTTCAGGACACATTAGATGGAAGAAAATCTGTTGCAAAAGATTTTACAAAAAGATGCGAGCAAATATTATGTGAAGCGGTCAAGTGGGCTCCTGGGCTAACCAACAGCCATTTACTTGAATTTATACGAACTACCGACTCCATTACAGACAAAAGTCTCCGATTGACAATCAACACTGTACTGGCCTGCACTAAACGTGAAATAATTAATTCTCTTTTTGTTGGTGGAACGACATCAACAATGTTTACAACAACAACAACTAATAATGATTCAGTTTCTATTGGAAGCACTATGATAAGTGAGTAATTGTATTTTTCGATTACATATGTGTTATTCTTCAGCCTAATTTTTTGTAGTTACACTAGTTGCCTTTTCATGAAAACTAACAATTTTCCGAAATTTCTGAAAGCCAACTACATACAGATAATCAAAAAATACCGACAGCTTAATATATTGTTTATTCACATTTAGACACTGACACCCTTGTAAGCAGTGGGCCTGTTGATATTTCGACATATTTATCTGCGTTAAACCAACGTTCTGACTATTTGGGTCAAATAAAAGGAATGTTTGAAATGACAAAAAAACAAAACTACATGTATTATCCTGAAATTTGTGATAATATTGATGAAACTACTCATAAATCACTTTCTGATTACCTCGAGGAGCAATTTGAAACAGCTTTAAAATTAAACGAGTCTAACTGTTTAGAAAAGCCTTTACAATTAATGACTGCTTATTTTATGTTCTGTAATGGTTATCATAAATATATTAAATAATAATTTTTAATTTCATCCATATATTAAAGAAATTAACCAAAAAATACTTCACTCAATCATCTGGGCTCCTCTTCGTCATTTCACAGAGCAAACCTTGAGATTATGCGTAATATGTTGGAATTGGATATTGGCTACTCGTGAAGATGTACAGATCGATGTTTGGGATTCTTTTTAATATAATTCATAAAGTTTTAGTTTCTTCAACAAATGGCAAGCTGCTGGGAAGTTGTCGCCAAACGTTCTTTTGGAATCTTTAATCGTAGCTTTGATAAATTTGATAGTCCTGTTTCAATAGAACATGCTGTAAAAAGACCTATTATTGATACAGGAGCGCACGATGTTTGGATCAATGTATGTATTAGTTATCATTTTATATCAATTTACTTTAGTTTCTGTCTGAGCAAGTTAGTCTAGCAAAATACTGTGGGCAAGAACAGAATGACCTTTTAGAAATGATGTTTCTAAAAACTTTTTCTATGCAAGTTGGTGACAATTCTCCCGTACCAAATTTAGCTATTGACAAAATTATGTTTTCATCTGCATTTGATGCAGGAGCAAAAACACGTATAAAATTTTATATGTAATTTTCACTTTAATTTTTTAGCATTAATTTCACGGAATATCAGTGCGTTAGGTCCTCGATTTCGTCTACTTTCTACTGCCCTTACAATGGTTCAAGGAGAAGCTGGTGGATCTAGAATTTCTAAAAACATTCTTCGACAGCGTATTTACTCTGTAGCTTTTGATTATTTTTCTGTTTCACCACAAACGCCTTTACATAAAGGAATCATTCTTCAAAACGAGATAAAAAGTATTGTTAGTTTTTGGAAAGCTTTATATGCAGACTCGAAATATATTAGAAGAGAATCATTTACTACAAATGGTTATATCAAATTTTGGTTTTAATAAATTTTATTTTTTTAGATCCTGAATTAAGTTTTACGAATCTCCAGCAATTGATTAACAATGGTCAATACTCTAACGAGGCTTCAAAGTAAGTTATTAAAATTTAGGGGAGATATTTTCCCTTGAACTTGTAATAAATTTCGATTTTTTATTCTGAAAAATGTGTTGTTTTAATGGATTTAATCATGTAATTTATTTCATGTTGGAAAGTTTCTCATGCTTCGACTATATTTTTAATTTAGATTACAAACATTGGGTTCTTCTGCTCCACGTGCCTCTTCTGTTTGGGCAACTTCTGCGGCAATTTCTGAAAGTCGTACTTTCCAAAATGGCGCTACTGTTACTTCTACAGATTCTTTAGGTAGACCGCATAGCAAAACAAATGGCGAAAATACTCAATTAATTGATAGACAAATGAAAAATCTTTTGAGGAAACGACAACTTTTGCTAATATATTTGGTATTTGATTTTATTTTTTAAATTTATTTGTATTTACAGGTCAATGAAATTGAGAGATTATATGCGTGGTTGTTTCCTCGTGGTGATTTATTAGAACCTGGTGAAGTAGAATTTGACCAGTATTTGAAAACCACATTGGGTGGCGAATTTCAATCACGACCTGATCAAAAACAAATGAGAGAGAATGCCAAATTTGCATGGGAGATTTCACCCGAAATGGCAGTTCACATGGCTTCTAGGTTTTTTTTTAGATTAAATTATCATATTTTTAGCTTTATTTCTGAAATGAAAATTTTTATTCTGATATGAAATAAAACTTAAAATTAAGATTTCGCATGTACTCTATTGTGAGCATTGTTATACAGGAATTGGTTCGAGCATATCCTGAGCAGGTTTCACATATGCCGGAAGCTTTGCCTCTTTTTCTTGGAGATCCATTAACAGATTACGATAGGATTGAGGTTTTTAATTTTGAGTAGATTTATAATATATTTTCAGTTAACTCATCTTTTGACATGGGCTCGTTGTTCTCCAGTTCAGGCTCTTTCTCTTCTTTGTCCTCGAATTCATAACATACATACAATAACTGTCAAATATGCCGTTCGAGTTCTTAAATCTTATCCATGTGATGTGCTTATTCAATATATACCACAAATTGTGCAGACAATTAGATGGGATAAGGTATCATTATTGATAAATAAGGCAAAAGAATAAAAAATTAATCTATTTCAGAATGGTTTTATAGCAAATTTTATTCTTCATCTGGCAGCACATTCTCAGCCCTTGGCACATCAACTTTTATGGAATATGCATTCTAATATGTATATTGACGAAGATGCAAAAGTCGAAGATCCAATTATGTACAAACCTCTTAAGGAAATTGTTAATAAGGTTTTATTTCAATGAATTTTGTTTTTAAATATAGCATTTTTAAAGATTTTGGGTCGATTGGAAGGAGCAGCTCGAAACTTTTACTTGAGTGAATCTGATTTTGTTGACCGAATAACTAACATTTCTGGTATAATTAAATCTGTTCCAAAAGGAGAAGCTAGGAAAAAAGCTTGCTTTAAAGCATTATCTGATATTAAGCTTAATTCGCTAGTTTATCTACCTTCAAATCCAGATTATATTTTGCTTGAAATTATATATTCTTCTGCAAGTCCTATGCAAAGGTTTTTTAATATTTTTTATTTTAATGCTTCAAAATTTTAGCGCAGCAAAAGCCCCTTATCTTGTTCAATTCAAAATGCGGTATTGTGGTGTTGAAACTGTAGAAAGGATAGCATTAGAAGCATATAAACAAACTACACCAGAAATTGTAGCAATTTCAAGTAACAAAGGACATCATCGAAAACCATCAAAAACAAAAAATATTTTAAACTTTTCACCATCTCATTCTTCTAAAAATGAATCGAATACATCAGAATCTTCTCCGATTTTAAATAATTTGTCTAATGAAAATTTTGTGATAGATGGTACATCGCCTTGTACAAAATCAATTTCATTGAAATCAGCCATATTTAAAGTTTTCCAAATATTTGATTTTGGCTTGTATTTTTTAATTTTGTAAGGTTGGAGATGATGTTAGACAGGATGTTTTAGCATTACAACTAATGCAACTTATACAGAAAATTTGTAGCACAGCAGATTTGGATATTCAGTTATTTCCTTATAAAGTAGTTTCTACAAATCCGGGTTGTGGAGTAATTGAGTGTGTTCCTGACTCTAAGTCTCGAGATCAACTTGGCAGACAGACAGATTATGGTTAGTTTCATTTAATTGTAAGTTATATTTCCTGATTTTACCATTTTGACATTTGACATTGTGAATAATTGATTTTATTTTTTTAAATTTTGTCATTTAGGACTTTTTGAATATTTTGTTGCAAAATATGGAGATGAAAATAGTAAAGGATTTCAACGAGCTAGGTACTTTATCTGCGAAGGAATAATTATTAACTTATTTTTTAAAAGGAGAAATTTTATTAAAAGCATGGCGGCATACAGCGTATTTAGTTTTCTTCTTCAAGTTAAAGATAGACATAATGGAAATATTATGTTAAATTCTGGAGGTTCAATCATCCACATTGGTATTATTATAAATCTTTTTAACTATCTTAAATTACTTTTCAGACTTTGGATTTATGTTTGAAAGTAGTCCTGGTGGTAATTTAGGATTTGAACCTGACTTTAAATTGTCTCAAGAAATGGTTGATATAATGGGTCATCGAATGGAATCGGGTCCTTTTCGAGAATTCGCTGATAGATGTGTTCAAGTTTATTTGGCTACTCGTCCATGCTACAATGTTTTTTACTTTCAACTTTGTTAATTAAGCATTTCAGGATTTCATTGTTCTTGTTTCAATGGTCTTAGATACAAAGTTGCCTTGTTTTAGAGGAAAAACGATTCAACAGTTTAGAAGCAGGTTTGCACCGGAAGCAACAGACAGAGAAGCAGCAAAATATATGATGAGCATAATAAATAATTGTTATACAAATGTTAGGTCAAAAATGTATGATCAGATCCAATTTCTTCAGAATGACATTCCTTATTAATGTAAATAAATGTATAGGTATTGCCATATTTTATAAATATATTTTTGGATAATAAATATTTATTAGTCTTTTTTGTTTCAATATCGGATTATCCGTTTAATTATATTTTTATCGGATTATTAAAAATGCGTGTAAATTTTTTTTATTTATTACCTATGGATTTAAATTCATATAATTTGTACAATTTTTAGATTATTTAATTGTATGCATTCAAAATCCTTTTTTGTTTTATTTGTCTACTTAAATATTAGAAATTTGTTATTCAATTTAAAAAAATATATTAATTTTTTTTTTATATGACACTTATAACAGATGATGAAAACAACAACTTTACTGGGCATCATTTACTCACTTTTCAGGCTGATACAATAAACTGGTCCCTTCCAGCGATTTCACTTGAGCATCCTTTATCAGTAAGTCAATCAGTAATGTCAACCGAGGCAACACTTGGAGGACAGACTTTTTTATTTTCAATTTTATAAATGGATGGTGTAGTAAATTTGAAAATTAATAAATGAAAAAATCGGTCAATAAATATAAGGGTTATTTGTACAATTATATAGAAGATTTGAACATTAAGATAGATTTAAAATTGGGTGCATTTAGAAATAAGCTTCTTTACCGAAATAAGACCTAACAAATTATTAATATTTATAGATGCAAACCATTTCAAATGATAAAAGGAAAATTCATCCTCTAAAGGTAGCTCAAGTATCAACTATATCTAATGGTAATTTTTGACATTTTATTAATTTTTTCATTTTTTAAGAATCTGGTCAGCGCAGATCTTTTGGTTCACAGAGTGACTTGCAATCGAACAGATTTGGACATGAAGAAGTTAGTCTTTATGGAGGCCTCAGACCGAATGTTAATAATTTAAGTGTCAATCTAAAGTCAAATGGTATTCTCTAAACTTTTAAAATAAAATCTAATTATTGTCCAGGTGATCCTTTCCTCAATAATATAAAAGATTCAAAACAACAATCACCAAATTCCCGAGCTTCTTCTCAATCAACCATTCCAATTTATAACAGTTCTAATAACAAGTTAACGCCGCAACAATCGAATATTCCAACTCCATTTCCATCCCCTGGGAATTTACCTTCATATTCTACAATTACACGTCTTCATAAACTGTAAGTATTTATTTATAAAAGATTGTTAAGGCTAGTTTGAGTATATAATATTCGAATTTGGGAAAATACATTACATGTTTGCCAAAAGAGCAAAATTCTTTACTTTTAAAAAAGTTGACTGTAGCTATTTTTTACAATTATTTTTTTTTATTTTCCAATTGCGTTCATTTTTTTAAATTTTATCTTTCAATGTCCTTTCAACTCCTCCCTCCTCCTTTTTTAAAAGTTCTTTTTAGAATAAATATTTTATGTATTTCTCTATTACATTAAAATAAGAGATTGATTTATAAACATTCTTCACTTTTTTTCCCACCCTCAACAATTTTTTTTCTGTTCCCTTTTCTTCTAAATTACTCATTCTACATATTTTATTTTATTGATCCAAAAGAAACCATGCTTGGACATATTCTTTAAATTTTGAGAGTAGGTATTTAATTAGTAATTTTATTTTTGATTTATGTATGTAATTGACCTTATTAGTCTTAAATTTAATCTAATCTTGATTAATTTTTAATTTGAAAACTTTTACTCATAAACTTTACACTTTACTAGTTTTTCATTTTATTTTTGTCTTTTTTCTTTTTAGACACTAAAAGTGTGTAAAATTCTTTTCTTTTTTTAATTTTTATAAATTTTATCATTTTTTTTATCAAAAAAATGACTACTAATGATCATCTTTCCACCCTCACATTTGAATCACCATTGTTACCCTCAATTTCATGTTCTCCACCTTCATTGAGAGAACATTCTTCTTTCTCTTCTTCCATAACTAACATTTTCACATCTGACGATGATTTGTTCATTTCGGCCAAAAGTTCCCTTAATAATCTTGGATCTCCTCCACCTCCACATTTTTCACCACCCTCACATTCCAATTCTTCAGCATCTCATATGTCCACTTACAACGTTAATCGGCGGTTGAAGGAGGGAGAAAAACAAAAAGAGGAAGAGGAACAAGAAAATAACTGCTTTCCATCTGAATTTTTAAATAATTTTCAATTACAAAATATTTCAACTAAATTAATAAATTCTTTGCCACAAACAACGATAATGAATTATCAAATAGCTCGAAATCCTTCTTCTGCTTCACTAACAAATTCTTCATTAACCTATCAAAATAATAATGAAGGTAATAAAATTCACAATAATAATGTGAATATTCCAAGTGTGGCTTCTTTTCCAATTGCTGCTAAACGTTCATATGTTGGAATAAATAATGGGAGCAGTTTAAATCAAAATAATCAATCTCTCTTTCCTCTTCTATATCAACAACAGAATAGTCGCTCTCCTCTTTATACGGCAGCGTTAACAAATCTCCAACAACAACAACAAATCGATAATCTTCCTTTAATAAATCAACAACAAAAGAAAAGTAGCACAAGTAATTTATTTATTGGTCCTAAAATTGCAATGAGTACAGCAACTGCAATAGCTGTTGCTATACCTCCTTTTTCTCAAATGTCTGGCGGGGGAAGTTGTGGGGAAAGTTTGGCAGGTGATAGTACAACTGGTGGTGGTGGGGGAGGAATTGGAACTCCAACTAAGTCATCAAAATCAAAAATTAACAGGAGTGGATTTTTACCTTATCACCTTGAACCTATAAAAGAGTTTTTTTAAAGTTTTTTCTAAATAAATTATTTTAGGCATAGAGGTGAACTTTCAATCAACGAAAAATATCGTTATGATTTGAGCCGTGCACAATTGAAGGCATCTTCGAGAACTTCTGCGCTTCTTTCTGGTTTTGCAATGGTTAGTTTATTTTTTGTCTTAAGGAAACCAAAAGTATTTTATTTAGATTGCACTTGTTGAATTGCAGTATTTGCCAGATACTCCAAAACCTCTTTTAATTATGCTAGGAGTTGTCACAACTTTATTAGTTTCTGTTCATTTATTAGCTCTAATGATGTCAACATGTCTCCTACCTTATATTGGTTTTTTTTAATTTAAAAAAATTAAATATTTTCAAGAGGCTAATGGATGTACTCAAGATTCTCCGCATATAAAATTGAGGTTATTTTTGTCAAAGAAATAGTTATATTTAAATATTTTTAGATTTTACATTGAGCTTTCTTGGTTTTTCTCAACTTGTGTTGGTCTTTTACTTTTTCTACTGGAAATTGGGGTTATTTTCTTTGTAAAATTCAATGCAATTGGCTATATTTTTGCTGCCTATATAACCACGGGAATGCTCGGTATATAAATTTAACCTTACTAACAATAAGTTATTACTATATAATTCCAGTTCCTGTTCTAATAATTTTTATTGTTATTTCCTATTTAATACATCGAAATCGGTTTAATTTTTATTTAAATAAATTGTTGCTTTTCTTTTTTAGTTTTACACATTCTATTGAACGGGTAAGCGACAAAGTTATCGATTTGCAAAAATATTTATCTGAAGCAGAAGCTGGGAATGTTCAACATCCTCCTACTACAATTAAAAGTAATTTGAGAAACTATAAGGATTAGACCAACAAAAACGAAAGATTTCTAGATAAAAGAATCATCCCCAATTATATCAACACATATAGATTGAAATCAAAAATGAACATAAATTTCACAGTAACATTAATTTTTGTTAAAAAGATTTTTTGTTTAATCTTTATGATGTTGATTTTTATTGCATTCCAAAAATGCCTTTCTTTTTTCTCTTATTTATTTTCATTTATATTTATTTATTTTGTTTGCCGTGTTTTCTTTTTAAATTTTTATGTATATTTTTTAGATATTTTATAAGAATGAAATACTGGTAGTATAAAATTGTTAAATATTTTTACAAATTAATTATTTTGTTCATTTTTCTTTTCATTCTAATTCTTAATTTTTTATAATTTTTTTTAGTTCAAATATCCTGAAGGAAATACTTTAATCAAATAAGAAGATGCTCTTATTTTAATTTATTTGACACTTTACGTATAGAAATGTTTCCATGACAATTTATCTTTATAGTCAAAAAGAAGAGGTTTTTTAATGAAGAATGCTCAATATAATAATAACTAAACGTTAAATGGACATGAATATATGGATGAATGATGTGTGAAGGTGGGTGAAAAATTAGAGAAATGGTAAAGGGGACTTTTTTCGAATCAACGTTAATGGATATTTCCTTTTAGCATGAGAAATTTTTTACATTTGTCTAAAGAATTTATTTTTTAATGCAACCGAACCCTTTAAAGGTTTTTTTAAGAACGATTTGTTTTTACAAATCTTTTTAGATTTAAGTAAAGTTAATTTTTTTGAACGTTTAACTTTCAATAAACATTTAATAATAAGAATTTAGACATTAAAAATTTATAAAATTAATTTCCTTTTTTTATAACACCCCCACACGCCTAGATTTTATAAAAAATTTACAAATTTACTCTTAATTTTTTAAGCTTATTTTAATTGTTTGGATTCTTTTATAAAAAGATTTTTCTTCTTCTGTTTTTTAAACATTATTTTTAAATTTTCTTTTTAGTCACTTATTTGCACATTATCTTTATTTATTATTTTATTACAATTATGCCTTGTATGATAATAATGTTCAGAATTCTTTAATGAAGAAAAAGATCAAATCTTCATTTAAAGGGGACAACGTTGCTACTAAGAATTCTCAGGTTTGAATTATTTAAATATTTTCTAATATTTTTTTTTTTAATTTTTAAGTCAACTAGCAGGCAACGTGTTTTTTCTGCTCGAGTATTTTCAGCCTCACAAAGTCGATCGCCATTTAATGTTGATGATCAAGAGAAACCAAATACTAGCGGTTATCAACATAATTTAACAGAAACAATATCAAACAATTCTAATAATCAATTGAATAAACAAAAAGGTTCGAAGCGAAAGTGGCAGAGACATTTAGCTGGAGAAATAGTTTCTGATGTTGATGATAAACATTTTGATGAAAATGAAGTAGAAATTTATTTTAATTTTAAATCCTTTTTTATTCTGTGTTGGGAGTCAACTTACTGAAAAACATTTATTTTCCACACTTCAATTTTTTATTATTTTAGGTTAATGTAGAACAACAACCTCAGAATAAGCAACTTGAAGAAGAAAAAGAAATGATAAAAGTTGATGGAACGAGAAATAGAAAAAATAATTTAAAGCAACAGCAATCTTTAGATGTTGAACTTTTTCAGAAATGTCGGAAAAAAACTATTAAAGTTGAGCCATTACGATTTTCTCCATCGCCATCATTTGGGAAAGAAGAAACTTACAAAAATACTGATAAAGATGGTGGTGGTAAATCATTTAGTTCAACTTTGGATATTCAGTTGGCTGAACCGGGGAAGGTTAAATTTTTTGATTTTTTAGAGGAGTTAAAAATTATTTTTTAATTTTATTTTTATTGTAGGGAAACAATACTATTAGTTCCAAAAATATTGTCAAGAAACAAGAGATTCCTTGTTTAAATATCTCTATAGAGAATGAAGATAAAATAACTAAAAAAGAAGAAAAAATTATTAAACAAAATGGTTCAATAGCTAGTGGAATAACTTCTAATGATAATATTACTAAAAAGTTTTCTTCTGAATTAACTAAAAATATTACAGTTTTAACTCCTCCTCTTATTACAATAAATAGTCCAACAATTGAAGAACAACAAAGAAAAGTTTCTATAAAACAACGAAAAATTTCTTTAATTGTTAATGAAGAAGAACAAAAGAGAATAACAACAACTCAAATAAATACTTCACTTATTAAAGGACTTTCTAAGGTTTTTTTAATATAATGTTTAGTAAAGAATTTTATAAAGTCGATATCACGATTTCGTGGTCGTAATCGAATATTGGATGAAAATGCTTTAGAACAAGCCAATTTTATGTCAAAATTTGGAATGTCTGGTACAGGGATTCAGGTTTAAAAAAGATCATATTTTTATTTTATTTTATAGTCAGAAAATGTTGTTAACCAACAAAGCTTTAGTAATGATGATAATAGAAGAAATTGGTTTTCTAAGATTGTTTTTGATTCAAATGATCCAGGTTTTTACTAAATAAATTATATAAATAATACATTTATTGGTTAGAATATTATCATTGGATTGCTTTAGTTTCTTTTGCCTATGTTTACAATTTATTGGTTTGTTTTTGACTAAATATTTTTTTTATATTTAAATTTATGTTTAGGTTGTTATAGCTAGAGTTGTATTTGTTGATTTAGCTGCTGGTCGTTTATGGATTCTTTGGTTAATACTTGACCTCTTAGCAGATTCATCTTATGCAGCTGATATGTTTGTTCGTTCTCGCACAGGTTTTTCTTTTATTTTTTGCGTATTTTATATGATTTTAAGGTTATTTGGAGCAAGGCCTTTTAGTCCGTGATTGTGCCAAAATTCGTTATCTTTACATCAGGAGCCGACAATTTTTGGTATTTTATTAAATTACTTTTTGGATCTAATAACTTTTCTATTCAGATTGATATTGTCAGTTTATTACCAATTGATCATTTTTGTTTAATGGTACTTTGGAGACCTTTACCTCATTTTCGTTTCAATCGATTGCTTAAAAGGGAAAGAATTCAACGTTTTATGGAACAAACAGAAACTCGAACTTCCATGCCTAATGCTTTTAGAGTTGGTGTTGTTGTTTGGTATATTGCTGTTATTATACATTGGAATGCTTGGTATATAATTAAAATTAATTAATTTTTATTTAAAGTTTTTATTTTTTCATTTCTGAAAGTATTGGATTGGGAACAGATCCTTGGGTATATGGTGCTCAGAACAAACAAAGCTTGCCTGATGGAATAAATGATACTTTAACTAGAAGATATATTTATAGGTTTTTTATTGTTTTATTTTGTTTATTTTTTTTTAAGTTTTTACTGGTCAACGTTAATTTTAACAACAATTGGGGAAGTCCCAGGTCCTCAACAAAATGTTGAATATGCATTTGTAACAATTGATTTAATGTGTGGAGTTCTTATATTTGCTACAATTGTTGGAAATGTTGGAAGGTTTTTTAATTTTCTTTTTAGAAAATTTGTAATGTTTTTATATATTTTCAGTATGATCTCAAATGTAAGTGCTGGAAGAACAGATTTTCAAAATAAAATTGATTCAATAAAGCAATATATGGATTTACGTGGTGTTGGGAAACAGGTTTATTTCAAATATTTTTTAACTTTTAATGTTTTTTTTTTGTAAAGTTGGAAATGCGTGTAATTAAATGGTTCGATTATTTATGGGCTAATAAACAAGGATTAGCTGATGCTCAAGTTTTGAAGGTTCTACCGAATAAATTACAAGCTGAAATTGCAATGCATGTTCATTTTGAAACTCTTCGTAAAGTGAGAATTTTTCAGGTAAATCTTATTAATATTTTGAATTATTTAACTACAAATATAGTGAAATATAGGTTCTTTTTTATTTTAATAAGACAATATAATGTGCTCTGTTTAAAGCTTAATTTTTTCGCTTTTAGGATTGCGAGGCAGGTCTTTTGGCTGAATTAGTGCTTAAATTACAATTGCAAGTATTTAGTCCAAACGATTATGTTTGTCGTAAAGGAGATATTGGACGTGAAATGTATATTGTTAAGAGGTTATTATTTATAAACTATTTTAAATTAACTATTAATTTTAGGGGAATGCTTCAAGTTGTAAGTGATGATGGGTCAAAAGTATTTGCTACTCTTGTAGAAGGAGCTGTTTTTGGAGAATTGTAAGTATTCTTTAAATAGATGTACGTTATAACCTTTTAATACTTCCGCTTTTTTATTTGGATCGATTCTAAACATTGCTGGAAGTAAAAATGGTAATAGAAGAACTGCAAATGTTCGTTCAGTTGGCTATACTGATTTGTTTGTATTGAATAAAGTTGATTTATGGATAGGTTAATTGTGAAAATATTTTTATTAATTTTATTTTTAGCGTTAAGAGAATACCCAGAGGCAAGAAAAGTTCTTATAAACAAAGTTATTTTTATTATATTAATTGCTTACTAATTTAAATACTTTAAGGGTCGTGAATTACTTCGAAAAGATAATCTTTTGGATGAGAATGCTCCAGAAGAGCAAAAATCAGCAGAGGAGATGACTGAGGAATTACAATCGTCTGTTCGTATTCTACAAATCAGGTAATTAAATTATAAAATTTTATTAGTTGGAACCTCAACTTGCACCGTCTAAGTTGTATTATTTTTTGTTTTTTGAATTTTACATTATTTATCATTTTAATATAATTTTTTTAAATTAATTGTAGAGTTGCTCGACTTTTAGCAGAACAAACAAATACAGAAACAAAACTTAGAGAAAGAATTTCATACTTGGAATCAAAACTTCGGAAATATGCTGTTTTGGCTAAAGAAAAAGAAGCACAATTAGAAGATGGAGATGTTGAAGATTTTGGAGAAGAAGAATGAAACAAATCTTAAATGTTGAATACGCCTTCTTTTTATGGATCGTTTAACATTTTTTCTAAAATACATGCTCAACATTTTCAATAATAAAGAAAAGTAAATATAGTGAGGACAGAGAAGATAGGGTAAAGAAATAAGTTAGAGAATGAAAGAAAAAGGAAATACGATGTGAAGATAAAAAAGAAATTTATGGATTGCTACCTATGCAATATTTTCTATCAGATTTATATGTAATAAAGCGAAATCCTAGGGGAGGTGGGTGGGTGGTTTCTGATGCCTGAGGGCATAAATTTTGTGAGATATGTGTGAGAACGTAGTTTATAGTTAAAACAGTCAAGTTACATTGTACAGCGACAAAATGGCTTATATGCTTGTCTTCATTTTCAGTACTGAGTGATTTTTGTTGATTCGAACAACAGAATAGTCATGGGTTTTTTGGTTATTAAAGAAAATTTAATCAGAATTATTCGACAGGGAGTAAGTTCATTTAATTTTTCCCATTATATTTCTTTATCTTTTTTTCTCTAAATAAAACACTAATTAATTATATTTCCATGCTTTATAATGTTAAAGCTATTTTACATGTAAATGTGTAAAAGTTAAATTCAATCAAAATACAGTAAGAAAAAGCAATTTATTGTTTAGCACTGAACTAGATTTAAAGTTGTTTGATCGCTTAGAATTGCCTACCGTAATTAAATGATCATTTGATTAAAGAAAATGGAAGTATTTTAATCAAATTTGTTTCCCATCTGTTTTATTGCATTATAAAGAGATTTAAAAAAGAGATAATTTGAAAAAAAAAATATAATTTGATATATATCCTTGTGTTATTTAAAAAATAAAGAAATTAAGAGCAAACGTATAAACGTTCTTTGAAGTTTTGCAGTACCAAAACAACTTTTTTCTTACTGTATTATTGATAACTTAAACAGTTAAATTTCAATTTAATTTGCATCACAATAAATTAAAATATAAAAAATAAGCTGAAAATAAAATATTTGGAAATAATGTCATAATGTCAATAATAAGAGATTTAAACTTCTTACTAAATGTACAATAATTTCAATTGTATTTTAGTTTAAAAAAACAAAAATCGATATATCAATTTATTTTGCAAAGAATTGCAAATAGATGAAGAAGAAATTTGATTAAAATACGATTTTTTTCCATTTTTGTTAATCAAATGATCATTTAATTACGGTAGGCAATTCTAAGCGATCAAACAACTTTAAATCTAGTTCAGTGCTAAACAATAAATTGCTTTTTCTTACTGTATTTTGATTGAATTTAACTTTTACACATTTACATGTAAAATAGCTTTAACATTATAAAGCTTGGAAATATAATTAATTAGTGTTTTATTTAGAGAAAAAAAGATAAAGAAATATAATGGGAAAAATTAAATGAACTTACTCCCTGTCGAATAATTCTGATTAAATTTTCTTTAATAACCAAAAAACCCATGACTATTCTGTTGTTCGAATCAACAAAAATCACTCAGTACTGAAAATGAAGACAAGCATATAAGCCATTTTGTCGCTGTACAATGTAACTTGACTGTTTTAACTATAAACTACGTGCTCACACATATCTCACAAAATTTATGCCCTCAGGCATCAGAAACCACCCACCCAACCTCCCCTAGGATTTCGCTTTATTACATATAAATCTGATAGAAAATATTGCATAGGTAGCAATCCATAAATTTCTTTTTTATCTTCACGCCGTATTTCCTTTTTCTTTCATTCTCTAACTTATTTCTTTGCCCTATCTTCTCTGTCCTCACTATATTTCGTCTTCTTTTTTGTCTAAAATTACTATAATTTTTATAAAGGTTCTTTTCTCTAGAACTTTGAAAAAAGCCGTTTCAACACAAAAAAGAAAATAATCTTTTCTACCATATTAAACGAATAATAAAGATCATTAAATTCAGAAGGCACAAAATAACAAATTTAATAAAATAACAATTCTTAGCAATCAGTCTCCAATTTATGCCAATAATCACATGTTTTTCCAGGGTTTTCAATTACTTATTGCCATTGCCCCTTCCTCTATCAACTGGTGCTCCAGTCGAAAGTAAAACTCCACCTAAAAATTAAAAAAAAACTATTTATTTCCAATTAAAAAACAAAATATTTAAAATTTTCATAACCTGTCAATAATTTTTCAAATAAGAACCGGTTCCTATACAATCCAGCCTATTTTAAAAAACCTCTCTTTTTAATTCGACTCTTAAACTGCCTTAAAACTCTCAAAATTCTTTTATTAAAAAGAAAACCTTTGAAATCCAATCTGTTCAACATAGTAACAATTAGCAAGATTAATTTAAAAACATCTTTTCGGCAAAGGATAGCCTCCAATATCGAATCAAAATCTAAAAGTTTTGTAAGGATTATATTGTATAATTTATATTAAAAGATATTTTAATTAAATTGTGATTTTATAGGGTTTTTCAATACTTCTAAAGCTAAAAAAGAAGCCTTTAAAGTTTTTTCTCTTTAACTAAATAGGGAATCTTTATACAATTTTTTACTTAATTATTTTTCATTAAAAATCCCCAATTTTTGCCATTCTCACTACATAAATATTTATGTTATAATTTCCTCATAATTTACAATTTTTATTTAAAATATTTTTTTACCTCTTAAAAGCAAATTCTTCGCGCGTCATTATTTACCCTTTCCATTTTTGTCTTTCCATAAATGAATCGATCCTCCGCCCCTCGTCGTCCATTTCCTCAACCAGGATTACAGCGTCGACGTCAATTGGACAATAATCATCATCATTATTTTGGTAGAAGATTTCGACGTATTAGACCAACTAGGCAAAACAACATTAATTTTACAAATAATAATAATAATTCAAACCAAATGGGAGAATTGAACAAATATGTTATGCACAAAATGCTTGTTCGAATTCATCAATTCAGGTATTCCCATACATTTCTGTTGTTAAAAGATTTTGTTATTCAAAGTTGATAAAAACCTTAAAATTAAAATTTAACAGAAAATATATTTGGGGACTTTGCGCTCTTTCAATTCTTCTTGGTATGCTAATTGTTTTAAATTCTATATGGAGTCTTATACCAGAAAATAGGGAAGCAAACAGAATTGGGTAAAAATAGCTTATTAAAATATAGCCTAAATTAATTCTTTAAAGGAATGATACACCATTTTTAATATTTTCTGAAGCACTAGCCTTTGCTCTACTTGTACTCAGTGTACTCGGAATTAAAATAGTAAATGTTTTTACATATAAATTTTTAAATTTAAGTTAAAAAATTCCTTACAGCCCATAGGTAATCGAACCACTAACTTTCAAAATCCTAGTCAATAACCCAACCAATTAAGCCAAGCAGAACCTTAGAAATAGCACTTTTTTTTTAAATATATTTTTTAATTTAAAGACATGTATGGCAGCAAATGCAGCCAAAACAGATGATCCATTTACTCAAAGAACAAATATTCAAAACGAGTTACCTTCTGTAGAAATGGCATTAGCTGAATTGGATTCACAAAGAAGACCTTATTCTGCACCACATTGGTTAACAACAGCTTCGGTTTGGCCTTTTGAAGATTTTTTTGCACCAGGAATGGTACAACAACAACAACATCCAAATAATGGAGGATTTGATCCATTTCTTTTCCCGCCTGCTCCTCCACGGTATTCATCTCTAGAAGTACCAACAACTTCTGCAATAATGGTTAGTAGTGGTCGTCCTAGATTAGCAATTGCTGCAGCTAGAAGACCAAGTTTACCTCCGGTTGGGCAATCAACTGATATTAGTTTTATGCGCTCGCCTCCTCCGCCTTATGTTCCTTCAAGTTAACAAAAGAATTAAAATAATTATTTGAAAAATTATGTGTAAAGATTTCTATAAAAACATAAATATTTTTTTATTTTAAATAAAATATTAAATTCAAAAACCTTTAATAATAACAAACAATATTTAATTCTTTTTCTCCTTCAAGCATTTTTAATGCTTTACAACTTTTTAATTTAAAAGTAAACAATTGAAATACATCAGAAAAAGATTCTTCTTCAAATCCAAGTTTATTTTTGAATAAATTAATGCTTGCATTGTTGTCTTTACCAATTTTTGCAATAAAATTAGAATTCGAATTAATCCTCCTTAGAATATAATTCATCATTAAAAGACAAGCTTCTCTTGCAATCCCCCTTCTTTGAAAGTTTTGTTCTGCAACCATAACAGAAAGTTCAAAAATAATTTCATCCTGTTCATCCATGTGTTGGGAAAAAAATGCATTTATATCCCCTGCCATTGAAGAAATCTAAAAATGTTTAAAGTGAAAGAGCCGATAAATTCTAAACCAACTCCAAAGAAATCAAAGAGAAAAATACTCAAAACCCCCAAACAATTTAAAATAAACCATACTTCATTGCAATTACTTGACCCAAAAGCACACTTATCAAGTATAATAAACGTCAATTTATCAGGATCATCTCGCCAAGTTTTCTGCATTACATATTCTTCTTCAAGTGTTAAAGGTTCTGACGACGTTGCCTTCAACAACTCCTCATTTTGCATCCATTTGTTGTATTTATCGACGTGTTTAGCACAATAAGGAACAAGAATACAGCAGTTGCCAATTATCGATTCATTTTCATTTAATTTCATCTAAATTTCTTTACAATAAAATTAAAATTTGAAGAGATAATGTTTAAAAAACGTGAAAATAAAATAGGCTAGATAATAATTTTTATACAAAAATAGATAACTATCTAAGGATCACAATAATTAAATAAATGATTATGACATTAGAAGAAAAAGAAAGTTAAAAAATAAAAAAAATTATGCAATTTACAAAAATAGAGGCAACGAACAAAAATGGGAAATTTGGGTGCCTTATAAATTGTTAACAAATAAATAACTAAAAAATAAACTCTAAATAAACATTCTAAACCTTCATACGGTTGATTTTCCAACAACGAGGACCTTGTAAGTTCGAGGATAAATAACAAAAAGAGAAAGTTGCACAGAAGATATTACTGCTCCAATTGAATTTGGAATCTAAAATGTCATTTTAAATAAATTATATATGATGTAAACCTTCATGTAAAGATCATCAACCAAAAATCCATAAAGCAACCATTGAAGACAAACCTAAAATAGAATAAAAATTTCATTAGAATAATTTCAGATAACCGTCATATTTGCCAAACAAAGCATAAATGGTAGTGACTCTGTACTTTTTGACCTGATTATTTGTCCAATATCAACAAGTGGCGAAGCAATTGTTGCTTAAAAAAAAACTTTTTCATAATTAAAAATTAATACCAATGTTTAGAAACATACAAATCACACCAAGAATGTTTTCTTTTTGAACAAGATTCAAAGCCTGATTGTAGATTAAGGCTATTGTTGAAACAGAAATCAGTAATTCAATAAGTATTAAGTGCCTGAGTTGAGTCTAAATGCAAAAACTAACAAATCTATCATTAAATAAATAGTAAAACCTAAACTTTTAAATCGTAAAAATAAAACCTTTAATCTTGTCTTCATGTAATAATAAGCAAAATAAACTGATTGGAATGCTAAGCCAACTCCATTCACAAAAATAACTGTTTGGTCTTTCCTAAGAATTCCATATCCCAACCAACAAATACAACTGACAGATGTTAAAAAGAATGGAGCAACTCCTGTTCCTTCAGTAGAACTGAAAAAATAAATTGAAATAAAAAAGAAAACTTATTAACCCTCTCCTATGAATCCTTGTGCAAATCTGAAGGCCACATAAAAACATTCCAATGGTTGAAGCAGTGGCGGTGAATGAAAGCAATTCAACAAAATTAACATATTCCATGTCGATTAACATTTTTAAAAATGAAAATCAATAATTGATAAAAAAAAAAAGCAATTTAAGAAATTGAAAAAAGAAGAAGAAAATTGACAAAATGCGAAACCAGAAGAGTATCGCCAAAAGAGTCTTCATCAAAAATTTGGCTGATACTCTTTCGTCGACTCTTCTGTTCCCTTCAGACAAAATGACATAAACAAAACGCCAAATTATATCGACAAAAATGACAAGATAGACAATTAGATAATAAAAATTTGATAAGAAACAAAAAATCCGGACAGACACTTTTGCGCCGGTCACTAAATAAAACCAATAGAGTATGTACAAAAATTACAAAATTTATTCGTTTAAAAAATTATAAAAATATTGAAATACAATAAGCTAAGTTTAGAGATATATAAATAATAATAAAATCATATTTATTTTTAGTGTTTTTTTTTTAAATAAAAATTGTTGGAACAAAATATAAACTAAAAATATGTATCTAAATTGTATAGTTAGGGGTTAACTAAGTATATAGCTAAGAATTAAAAAGTAGATGAAAAAAGAAAATGGGGGGAAGCTCAATTAATTTTATAATTTAAAAAAGTTAAGGCAGGAACCCTTTTAGTACAAATTAGGGGGATAATAATCTATAAAATTACATATGTGGTCTTAAAATTAAATATTAAAATAATTCCAAAATTAACTTCATAAAGGTCTCAATTTAATCTCTGGAGGGGCCAATTCATAATTACTTTCAATAATTCTTTTCATTTCATCTTTTTGTTCAGGTCCAGCTGGACCAATTGTCCAAATTAGTGAACACCAATTGGCACTTCTACTACGCAAAACCGCTTTACTGACAATAATTAATGCATTTATTAAGCTTGAAGTTTCTTTAAAAATTATTATTTTTATTTTACAATTATTAAAAAAAAAAATAAACCTCTTTTCTCATCGTAATTACAATTTAATCCTCTCAATTGTTGTAAAATTGCCGTTCTTTCAGCAAGTCTAGTTTGTTGCAAAAGTCGAATTGAATCAAGAAATTCTCTGTGTATTTTATGAACATCTTCATTTATTAAACAATTATCTTCTTTTAATTGTTCCATTTTCTCCAAAAGAGTTACCATACGTGCATGTTCTCGAAAGAAATCAACAATCAAACGATCTACACGAGACTAAAAAAATTAAACGTTAAATTAAAAAAATAAATAAAATAGTTACCGGTGCTGGTGGCAATCTTGGAATTGGTAAAGAATTTGCTGAACTTATTTTTTTGCCCAAATTATGTCTTGCCAATTCTGCTTCAGTTTTTTTCCTTTCCTTTTCTAATTGTTTATACTGTTCTGAACATTCTTCTAACCAATTATTTAATTCATTAAATTCATTTTGATTTAATAATAAAGGTTGTGGAGGTGTTGACTGTTGTTGGATAATTGACTGAATTTAATGAAAATAAAACTTTTATTTTTAAAGGAAAATACCTGTTGTTGTTGTTGCTGGCCTCCATTATTAATAGCTTCCATCATTTGAGCATAAACATGTTCATAAATATTTTGTTGTAATTCCAAATGTTTGTGATATAGTTTAAGTTCATTTTCATCACAACTATTGCTTTTTGAACGAGAAATAATTGCTGTAGGAATAGAAGTTGAAAACAAATTTTTATCAGAAAATTCTTGTGTTTTTCTTTGATTATTTTCAGCATTTTTTGTAAAAATAGAAGTGGAAGGAAATAGTGAATTAGAAAATGTCTTAGAATTATTTTGTTGTTCTTTTTGTTGTTGATTAAATGGACTAATATTGTTTCCAGTAGAATCAAATAAAGGAATATGTTTAGGAATTCTTTTATTTTCATAGTTATGTTGTGGTTGTTGACCAATAATTGGACGAAAACGTGTTGGAATTGGGCGCTAATTTGAAAAAAATTTTAAATATTTAAATTTAAAAAAACCTTGATCTCATCAACTTTTTGATATTTTTGTTCTTCATTAATTAAAGGCCATGACCCAAATTCATTTCCTTTTAACTTTTGCTGATCAACAAAATATTTTTGTTGTTGACTGATCTTCTCATTTTCTACTTGTTCTGACCAAAGTGGTGTTTGTTTATATTGTTTACAAGGTAAAAATGGCCGAAAAGCAGAAAGTGGTGGTGGTGGCGGTGGTGGTGAGGAAATGCTTTTTTCTGTTATTGTTGAAGACAACGAATTATCTAAAGAATTTTCCCAACAAGCATTTGTTGCCTGTTTTTGTTGTTGTAAATTACAAAAAACTTCGTTTGTAGAAGGTGAAGATGTAAAAGAGCTGTTGCTACTTGACCCTCCTCCACAGCTTTTATTGCTTATTAAACGTTGTTGTTCTTCAAGACTTTGAGAGGAGATGTTGAAAATGTTCTAAAAATATTAATTAAAAATAATATTTAGATAAAAACCTTGTTTTTCTCTTGTTGATCAAAAAATGTTGGATCCTCTACTGAAATATCGCCATTATTTTGGACCCAATCCCAAATATTCTTCCAAGATTGTTTACCTTCTTTCTCTTCAAAATAATTGTTTTGTTGTTGTTTATTTTGTTCAGGTGTAGACCAACAAGAATATAAACGACTTTGTGTTAATTTTTGAGAAAATTTGTCTGGTGAAGAGGACGATGGATTTAAAAGAGTAGTAAAGTGAAGGGGAGAAGAAGAAATCTGTAAAAAATTTAAAGATTCTCTTAAATTGATCTTAAAAAGTTACCTTTAATCCTGAAAAATTATCAAAAGTAGAAGTTTGAGGATCAAAATCGTTATTTCTTTTTTTGTTGTCTACACTATCAGTATCCCCCCATATTTTTGCCAATCTATCAGAAGTAAAAAGTCCACAAGTAGCTTGTTTGCATTCTGCAGCCATTATATATAATTCAAAACTGAAAATTAAAAATTAAAATAAAATCGCGCTTGAAAAATTTAAACGAGGAAATTATTTAAAAAGAAACAACAATGATCACTATTTTTATAAAAATAAAATCTGTTTTATAAATTTTTATTTGTATTTTTTTGGAAGATCAGAAAAGAACAACAAAGTGTCTAATAGTAGCTGGCACCAAATTTTAAAAAATGACCCCACGCGGAGAGTCCAAAGAATGTATTCAAAGGAAAATTCCCACACAAACATGTAATTCTCCGTTCCCTCGATTGTTTTGAGGGGAAATGTCTATTGGAAGGAATAAAACACAAAAAAAAAGGGGGGACAGGTACAGACTAGCACGGGGCAGCGTGCGGCCAGACACGAAATTCTGCACTCTAGTCAGACAGACATAGAAAATAAATTTAAGTATAAATTAGAGAAAGAGAAAATAAAAAAATGTAATGAAAAAACTAAGTGAAAAAATGGAAGAAAAAAATATAAATTTTTGCAAAAAATAAAGTAAAAATATTTTGGAGGTCAAAACAAAAAAATTTTGTTTGAAAGAACAGCTAAAAAAAGTTGTAATGTTTTTTTTTTATTTTTACTCAAAAGTTTTTTTGTTTTTTGTCTGTATAATTGTTTAGAGAGAAAATAGTTAAGAAGAGTAAATTAGAGTCTCACTAAAAAGTTTAAATTAGAGGGTAAAGTAGAGTCCCATTATGAAAACTTAAAAAAGGCTAAACAACGGCAATTTATTTTTAATTTTTTATAATTAATGATAAAATCCTTTTATATGATCTAAAAATTTTTTTTTTGGTGAATAAGTTAATTAAAAATAAAAGAAAGGTTCATTAAATTATTTTTTCTTAATTCTCATTAATAAACACATATTAAAGAATTAAATGGCACGATTAAAGTTTGGTATAAAAAAAATGAAAAAGCAAACTCTAAATAATCAAAACACATTCTCTCTCCATACAAAAAAAGAAAGCTAGAAAATGCTGCTTTAACTGCCAAATGTTTAAAAAGAATAGAAAGAAAAGGTTTTAAGTGAAAAAGTATTAATTTGTTTCTTTTTTAATTTATTAGTGGTTTAAAAATTTATTACTTAAAAAAAAAATATTTTTTAATAAAAAATAAAAGTTAAAATAAATCAGAAATTTTTAATTAATTAAAAAAAAAAAAGCAAAAATTATCGCTAATTTATTTTTAAGTAAAAATGAATAAATAGCCCCTTAAAAAACTTGGGTCAGTCTCTAAATATTTAAAAGGGGGTGTGTCTTTCTTTACTGAATAAATACATAATAGCCTATTAGACCACACCGTCCTACAAATATGCGCTTCCTCCTCCTGGTACATGCTGTCACTCGTTGAAACATCAAAAAAAAAAAGGAAAAGAGGAAAAAAATGAGACAGAGCGGGAAAATCAGTTGAGAATTTTAGTTAAAAAATTGGGGGAAAATGACACTGGTGTTTGGTGGTGGAAATCGCAGATGACGGAAAGGAGAAAAAAATAAGCGGCGATTGATGGACATTATAAAAAAGTGACCTCTCTAATTATTTTTACAGCTGTTGGATAAATCAATTTTGTATAAAATTTAAAAAATATGGCGCGTATTACTTTTAAAAATTTAAAATATTAATAATACCTCCAAGCGGATGCGAACCCAAACAGAAGTTACACACACACTCCGTCAGCTAAACCACTTAACCAAACAACGTCTCAACTGATTCGTGTAAAAACAACTGAAAAAATAAAAAAATTAAAATTTTATCTGCAATGTCAAAAATACCTCAAAAATCCTTATACTTTTTGTTGATTTATCTACAATTTAGCATTGTTTGAAATTTAAAATTATTAACAAAAAATATTCATTCTTTTTTTATGTCAGCGAATAAATAAAAATTAATAATAATTATGAAGAAAAAAATAATTAGATATGAAAAAGTGATTTTTTAGATTTGGTAAAGGCTTTTTTAAATAATTTAAAAATAAAACTTGAAAAAAAAATGAAGAGGTTTTCAATATAAAATTACAAAAAATAAAAGATAAAAATTCAACTAAATGGTGATGATTAATAAAAAGGAAAAAAATAACGAGAGAAAGAACGGGGTCATAACACGAAATAGATTAGTCCAAAATATCAACATTCAAAACACTGATATTTAACGTTGATCTTTTGGACGTAATTGTTTGGAGGGAGGATCAGAAAGGATATTAAAGTGAAAAAAAGTTAAAAATAGTTAAAAAGTGTAAAAAACGTAATTTTTCAAAATGACTGTTAAAAAATAGCTGTTGGTTTTTAGTTGTCAGAATTTTAATGATTTAATAAAATTAATTAAAAATTTGGACAGAAAATAAAAATTAAACAAAATAAAACCTTGATTAAAGAATAAAATTAAAAGATCATCTCATAAACATCTCTAATTGTAAAATAAATATAGAAAAATGAAAACCCGTTATGTACAGAAAATAGTAGAAGAATATAACCCTTAAATTTGTATGAGTGGTTGTGGCAAATATTCAGATTGATTTAAACAAATACAATTGAGCCATTGATATCTTTGAACTTCATCTTTATTTTTTTTTAAATAATTCTTTTAAAAAAAATTTAAAAAAAAAAACCTTTAAACGAAACACAATAACCCGGCAATTTACCCAAACATTTTGCAGCTCTTTTTTCTGTCGAAACAAAAAATGTTAAAGAAAAAGGAAATGGACATTTTCTTTCAAATTCTGATCCAACAAACCAGATCATTTCATCAACTTTCCATTCATTTAATTTTTTTAAATTTTTTGAGTAGTAACAAACACGTGTTCCTTCTTCGATACGTAGTGAAGCTGATTTAAATGTTTTTGAATTTGGTTCAGCAATTTTTAGATCATCAGCAAATGCACGACCACTCTTTATTTTTTATAAAATATTTAATTTTTAACAAAAAAAACCTGTGGTTGAAAAGGACTTGAATCAATTTTAAGCAATAAATAATTGTCTTGAAATTCTTCCCAATCAAGCCATCTTCCCAAAACAATCGATTTAAGTGATTCATTTGCTCCAATTCTTCTCTCCAATTGTCCTTTTCTAACCATTTCAAATAGAGCAAAGTTTCCAGAAATTTTTTCCAATTTATCCATTTTAAATGAAACAACTTGACTCGCTGTCCATTCCGATTGAATATTAAAACATTTATTGTCTTTTTCAAATAAATGTATAGGCAAAAGTAGACCAGTTGCTGGATGCTTTAGAAAATTTTTTTAAATATTTTGAAATTAGAACAAAATATTAATTAAATTTTATGACGCTTATGACCATGCAAAGAATTTAAAAAAAAATTTTTTTAAACCTTGGTTGAATTCTGTTCCTGTATCAAATCAAGTTTACATTTAGTCAACAATTCGTCCACACTAACGCCAAAAATTTCACAATAATGAAAAATTAAATCACGCATAACAATTGTTTGTTTAGTTGCTAGCGTATAAGAATCAACAGAAATTTCTTCATTAGACTTTTTAAAAAAATAATTAAATTAAAGTATTCCCACTTACACTAGCAACAGTAAATAAAGTTGGACCAAACATTTTTGAAATATTATCTAACGAAGCCAAATTTCTATTTTCATGTGAAATAACCTCTTGTAAATGGCCTAATAATTTTCTAAGTGTTTTGAAATAAACCTTTGGAAGTGAATAAATTAATTGACGATAAAGTTGGGGTTTTTTGCAAGACTCTAAAGATGCTAAAAATTAAAAAAAAAATAAAATTTTTAAAAGAAAAAAACAAACAAATTTCATAAAGTTTAGAATGCAAATTTTGAGGAATTAAAGGTTTATTTAGTTGCCGAAAAAATGTTCTAAAAACACTGGCAACGGCAAAAACGGACTCGTCCGTAGTTGGAGACTTTAAATGAACAGCATGAGGATCTTTTAAAAATAAACATTTAATTAAATTAATAAAAAAAACCTTCTTTAAATGATTGAATTATTCTCTTCAATTCAGCTGTGGAACCATTTTTACGATAAATTCCTTGTTGGTATAAACCATAAGTTGAAATAAAACGAATGCATTTATCAACTTTGAAGGAAATTTTTTAAAAAATAGAAAAAGAAAAAACCAATTACAGGGACATCATCTACAGTTAATCTACAATCTTCTAGATTATTTGGTTCTTTTTTTAATTCTGAATTTAAAATATTAAACCAAATTGTTGTGCAATAATCATTGTAAGATTGAAGATAAAGAGAACTTTTAAAATGAAAAAAAAAAATAATTTTTCCAAAAAATAGCAGAAAAAACCTTCCATCAAGTGAAATTAATATTGGACCAAGTGTAGAATGTTCAATTTTATTACACCAATCGGAAATGTGAATATCCTTCCTTTGGACAAAAATAATTTTTCTAGAAATATAAAATAAAAAAACTAATTAAAATAAACCTAATATCCACTTGGGTCAAAACATTTTGCCCAATTGCCCAATAATGCAAAGTTCTGTCAGTAATAAATGCCCAGCCATCATTCCAAAGTCCACTAATTCCTTGTCTAATATATAATTTACCACAACAATCTAATAGCGAAAGTGAATCACCAAGAAGATCATTTCGTGGAGAAGAAGACTTAAAAAATAGTTTGAGGGAAAGAGTTGACCCAAATAAAAGAAAAATAAAAACCTTAGCTAATAAAGGAAGCCAATATTTTCCATTTTCTTCAGGTAAAAATCGAAGTGTAACAAACGAGGAAAAATCATCTTTTATTGATTTATTTTGTCTTTTATTATTTAAATTATTAAAAATAAGACAAATCTCATCCAAATTACTGCTTCCAACAATTTTCCCCAAATAAATACATTTTCCAATATCAAAAGGTCCAAAAAGAGGAGAACTCTTAAATAATATTCTTTAAAAAAATTAAAATAAAAACCTCTTCATTTTGGCTAATTGTAAACAAATCATTTCGAATAACTGCCCAAGCTCTTTTTTTTTGTTTAACAATTCCTTGAGGTAAAAGTTGAACCCAACCAGAAAAACAAACTGCTTCTCCATCTGATTTTGTACTTCCAAATGATTCGTATAAGGAATTACAAATTAAAGAAGATTTTAAATTTGAGTCAATTGAATAATCTTTTAAATAAATAATTTTAATCAAAAAAAAACCTAAAATATTACTTTGTTGACTTTCACAAGACAAATCAGCACAACTTGAAGCAGTATCCATTGTTGTCAAATTTTTATTTTTATCATTTAAAATATCCAAAATTGGATAAATTTTATTAAAACCATTAGAAACCTCTATATTAGTCATATTTTCCATCAAATTTTGTTGTAAAATAGTCCTTGTTGGTAAAGGTGGAAATATTGTTTTCCTTGGTGGTAATGGTGGAGGAGATGATGAATTTTTATAAATTAAATGTTTTTGTTGTTGTTGATTGTTAAATGTTGTAGAAGTTGAAGGTAAATTGTTTGTTAAAATATTATTATTAGTCATCAAAAATTTTCTTGGCTTTGGAATTGGTTTGTACGAAGAAGAATGATTCGTTTTTTCTGACGATGATTGGTCATCCATTGCTAAATTTTAATTTAAAAAAAAATTTAAAGAAATTTTTGAGAAGAAAATATAGCCAATTTTCTTCAATAAATTGTACGATAATTTATTGAGAAAAAAATTCTCTTTTTTTGACAAGGAAATTCTTGTCAAAATATAATAAAATGATAAGCCGATAAATGATAGCATCTAAATAAATTAAAAAGACCACCCTTATTTTATTAAATGTGGTCAAAATAAAGAATTAAAGGTATAGTTTATTTAATAAACTTTTTTCTCCTGTAAAAAAAAAATCTTAAATAAATATAAAGGTATATGTCAACTAAAAATGTTTAAATAAATATATTACTACGTAAAGGTGACTCACCAATGTTGAAATAGTTAAGAAAAAAAAAGCTATAAAAAAATAAATAAAAATAGTAAATGTAATAACAAATATTATTTAGAAAAGCTTAAAGCTTATTTTTTAAAAAAGTATTTAAGCATTGATTAACAAATAAATAAAAAAATTAATAAAAAAAATAATAATAAATTATATGTTGTTTCCAAAAATTAATTAATCCAAAAAGAGAGTTTAATTTTAAATAATTAAAAAAAATTCTCCACAACATATAAAGTAATTTAAAAAATTTTTTTTCCTAATCAAATTCAGTAACAACATTTTGACGAAATTTATTTAATACATCTTCTTGTTTGTTCTCAATATTTTCTGCTGATAATAAAGAAATACCTAATTGATGTTCTTTTGTAAAAGGTTGTGCCATTAATGGAAACCATCTTTTTGCTGACATTATTGCTTCCTCAATACTTAAATTTATTTGACCATCTGTTAAATGTTCTTGTATCCATTTTGGTAATTTTAATCGTTTATCAGCTCGACAATAACGCTAAAAAATAAAAATTGTTCTCTAAAAAACTTTAAAAACCTTGTCAGCAAAAATAAGTAGTCCATAATCAGTTTTTCCTCTAATTGCTCTACCAACACATTGAGCAGCATGTCGCATTGCATCAAACGTTAAAAAATCGTTTTCTCTAAGATTTTTTAAAATAATTCAAGTCTTATAAAAAAAGGAAAGTAAACTTTATTCCAAATTGATCACGTAAATATTCCAATCTTGCTCTTAATATACGACTTTCTGTGTACATATAAGGAATTCCAAGCATTACAACAGCTCTTCCTTTTAATTAAAATTTAAAATAAATTAAATAAAAAACCTAAATGATGTGAAAAATCAATGCCTTCAGATACTTTCCCTCTTGCAACAGAAAACAGAATTGCTCCACGTCCACATTCACAAGCTTCTACATATTTGTCTAAAGCTATCGAAGTTTCTAATGCATCCGTAGTTTCAATAAAAAGTAATTTAAGTTTAACCAATTCATCAATCATTCTCTGTTCATACCAAGCGGTTACTACATTTTCCATATAAGTATAACTAGTAAAGAATACGACAATTCCATCTGGAACAATTGCTGCTAGCTCTAATATTAAGCTTTAAAAAATTAAAATCTTTTATTATAAGTCATTTCACAAAAACAAACTTTCCATAATTTCTGACAACAGAAAGATCTTCTCTAGTTTCAAACCGTGAAGTAATTTCAACTTGATCATTTCCTTAAATTTAAGGTCTAAAAAATAAATTAAAAGAAAAACCTTTAGAGATAATCATCGGAGAAATACATTGTCTAGCAAGAGTCATTGAAAGGCTTGCCTTTATAATAGGATCAAAATCAAGTATTTTTGGATACATTTCCATTGGAGAAAGTGTCTAAAAAATATTGAAAAAAATTAAAAATTATTTTTTAAAAAATACTCCAGAAGTGATGACAACAGTTTGAAAACGTTCAAGTACCGGTCTAATAGCTATTGAAGCATCCATACAATTTAAATGAATTGCAGAATCATTTGTTTTGCTTTCTTGAGGTTCAAAAACTAATGAAAACCCAAGCGAATATGTGCTAACAATAGTTGAAAAAGTTGCAAGTTTAACAAGTGGACCAAAATTAGAGATGTCTGCAATTTCTAAAGTTCTTGTCAAACAAGCAAGACGTTCAGCGCAAAATCTTTTTTTTTTTGATAAATAAAACTAAACAATATAAAAATAAACCTCATTGGCTTTCGATCAATGAAAACTCGGGATTTTATGTCTCTAAGAAAAGCAGCAGGACTCTCAATCTGAACTGATTTTATTCGCATTCTATGCTTAATGTATTCCAATACACGGCGCATAAACTATTTAAATAATGTAGAAAAGAATTAAGAAAAAACCATCATAAAATGTTCAGCAGTTCTCACAGTCCCAGGGATTGCTTCTTGAAGTATTTCATCAGGAAGTACAGGATTTGCCCAAGTTCTTTCATCTTCTTCTCGTTCTTTTTGAACTTTACGAAGACCTTCAACTAATTTTTCGTATTCATCCTGTATTCTTTCTTCATTTTCTTTTTTCAATGTGTGGATATGCTCCTCCAATGTATCAATATTTTTTGAACATTTTTCCATCATTTTTTTAGTCTAAAAATTTTTTTAAATTTTGAATTAAAAAAGTAGAATACCAAAGTAACACTCATTGATTCAATACAAACGTTATCAATATTATGCGCTTCATCGAAAACAACACAGGATTTTGGAGTTAGATTACGCGAAACCAAGTCAGCAATCTTTGGATCGAGCAAATAATAGTAGGAGTAAACAACAATATTAGCTCTGTCGAGGAGATGTCGAGAAGTAAAATAAGGACAAATACCATTTTGACGCCCAAATTCTCTCAAATCTATCTAATAATTGAAAAAAAATGTTTTAGACTTATTGTTAGTTAGCTTATGAACTCGACTTTATACACTTTATAGCTCTCCGAAACCTTAAGGATCTCAACTTATTTATTTTTGATCAACTTAAAAACTCTAATTTATTCAATTAATCACACTTCGAAATCTTGATAATCTTGCTTATCTATTTATTCTTGATCTGCTTAAAAACTCTAATTTATCTACTTTATCGCTCTTCAAAACCTTGATAATCTTGCTTATCTATTTATTCTTGATCTGCTTAAAAACTCTAATTTATCTACTTTATCGCTCTTCGAAACCTTGATAATCTTGCTTATCTATTTATTCTTGATCTGACTAAAAACTCTAATTTATCCAACTTATCACTCTTCGAAATCCTATAAACTAATTGTTATCTAACGTTCTAATACAAAGAATATTTAACTCGAATATTATAAAAAATAATTTAAAAGCTTAACGAACCAAATTATAAACACCATTAGGCAACGAAATATCCCTTTGTTCATCAAATTTTTCAAAAAATGAACAACAAGGCAAATCAGGATTTAAAGAGCGTTTCGCTCTGACATAACTCGTAGTTAAACGTTGACATGCACCATCTACAGCAGTTCCACTCCTTAGGTTAACCACATCCTTATTTATGCAAAGATTTTTACGTGCAGAGAGAGTTAATGCAAGAAATTCAAGGTGAGCCTGTCTGTTAAAAAAATATATTTAAAAAATTAAGAAAAAATAATTACGCCTGTAATTTTATAATAATAATGAAAAAGTCGTTTTAATTCTTCGACACATTTTTCAATTTCAGGAATTGTACGAGAACAATAGATCAATTTGTGTAAACGATCCTAAAACGTAAAAATGTTATATTGAATCAAAATCAAACTTAAAAAATTCTTACCGGATATCTTCGCATATATGCAACAACCAATGCAAGCAAAGACACTGTCTTCCCTGTTCCAGAAGGCATTTCTAAAAGGCAATGACCCTTAAAAGAAGTTATTTAAAATATATGTAAAAACAAGAAAAGTATATTATACAGGTGCATCTAAGGCCTTTTTCAGTTGTTCCATATAAAGAACTTGTTCGGGATAAACATATTCATAAGGAAACAAAATACTAAGACCATCTATGTTTAATCTAAAATATTATTGACTAAAAACTAGTAACTAAATAAATTACTTCATGGTGTGATGAATAACAAATAGAAAGAAAGAAGAACAATTAGACTCAAGTTTTTACTGATTATTAAGATTTAAAAATAAAAAAATAAAGAAAAGATTTTTTTTACAAATTGAAAAAAACAATTTGAAAAAAATAATTTCGAAATGAAAAAACCAAAATAGTAATTTTTAAAAATGACAAAAAAATTCAGTCAATTTATTCTCTTTTTTTTTAAAGATTTTATTAACTTTTAAAGATTAAAAATGAACGGCAACATATTATTTTTATATTCTCAAAGAATTCCTTTATTTTTAAGCAAAAGCAATATTTGTTTTTGCAACTCTAGATTGAAAGGACATTCTCATTGGCAAAACGTTGCAAAGACAAAGATGGCAAAAGATCAAGAAAAGGCAAAAAAAATCAATGAGTTTGCAAAGAAAATTAAAGTTGCTGTTAAAGAAGGATTCGATCCAGCTATTAACAAAAAGTTAGCTAGAGTTATGGAGGTTTAATTTAAGGAAAGTTTTATAATTAAAAGTTCTTTAGGATTATCGGAAGGAGAGCCTTCCATCTGAAACCTTTAACAAACTTTTGAATAGGCTCAAGGTTATTTTTTAATCCAATTGATATAACATATTTTTTAAAAACTATATTCTAATATATTTTTATTTTAAGGATGAAGCAAAAAAAGAAAAAGAAGGAGAGACCAATTGAAGAAAAACGAGGTACATATATATATCAAAATATTGTTTAATTTTATAATTGTTTTATTTAAAGATAAAATTAGCAACAAAATATAAATAAAATAGAAAATACCTATATTAAATATCCTCTGTTTGTTGTCTTCTCAGTAAATTCCAAGTACTTCTTTTTCGATTACCTAAATATTTGACTTAGTCAATTTTTAAAAAATTTTTAGGCACAAGGAAAAGCCCTTAATCAATACTAACCTATAAGCATTGGTGTTTGATTTTTATGAATAACTTGAATAATCGCAGGTGGTTGTGTCCATGGTTCTCCATCAATTTGCATAGGCAACGTTTTATGAGTTTGTATAACTACTGTTGAACATTGAGCAAGTCTTCGTGCCTGTCTTACCCCTGCTTTAATTTGCCCCATTTGAATGGCAGATTCAAGACCAACAACCTAAAAAAGCTAAATTTGAAGTACTTTGTTTAATAAATTAAACCTCAATTAACTTGTCACCAATATCCTGTACTCTGTGCTGTAATTGGCTATTAGCAATCTGTGGAAATAGATAAGGAATATGCCAAGAAGTTGAACTTTTTCTGCTGTTGCCCCACAGATTACTTCCTCCATAGCTGTAAATTAAAGAATTACAAATATTTTTTTAAACAATTTTAAGTACATGCTAGCAATATTTAACAAAGCAATTCCTTCTAAATTAGGTCCAACACCCAAATCAATTGTTTCTCCATCACACTAAAAATATTTTTTAAATAAAAAATTGATTCAATTATTTTGGCATTTCAAAAAAATTTCAAACCAAAATATCAATTTGTTCATGAAGGTTTTTACAACTGCTACTTAGTGTTTCACTCGTCCCCAATTCAAAATACCACAATTTATTTCTCATCCGAGAATTGAACTTTTCTGGATATTTTTCACGCATTACATGAAATCTATGTGCAATAGAAGCATCAACACCAATTGAAAAATAATTCTTTTTTTTTTTTAAATATAATTAACTATTTAGGAATAATTTACATTAATTATATGGTAAGGTTGTGGATCTCCTTTATCTGAACGCCTTGTCTGTTCAATTGTAATTTGCCATCGATCCATTAAAACCTTTCATTTAATTTTAAATAATTTAAATTAAAAATTAACCTGATTTGCCTTTTCAATTTGATGTAAAATCTTTTGTAAAGGTTCATTTTCATATCCTCCTCCCCATTTTAAACATCTTGCCAAATCATTACCCGTACCTAGAGGAAGTACAGCAACTGGTGGACGATTTTCTCCATATTCCATTTTATCTAAAATTTTTTTAAAAATGTTTTCCTTTAAATTAAAAAAAAAACCCATTGATTCTAATACCCAACCAACAGTTCCATCACCACCACATACTAACACATTATAATTATTTAATGATTTAAATAAATTTAATCCAGGTTCAGGTCCATCTTTAATTAAATTGTAAACTTGTCTTGGATTAAGTAAATATTGAAGTCTAAAAAAAAATTATTTTAAAAGGAAAAATACAAAACAAACTTTCTAAAAATTCTTTCTCCTTGCCTTCCTCCACTCTTTGGATTTATTAAAACTAAAAGAGGATGAGATCGACTATTTGGAGATAATGGAATTGTTTTTAACTTAAAAAGTAAATTAATTAATTAATTAACTTTATTTATTCAAAAACTTCTCCCAAAATCTTAATTTATTTATATAATCTCTATTATTAAACTTAATAATTTTGTTTAATTAAAATATTCTACATCTTTAAAATGTTCTAATCTATTAAGTTTTTCTCTATTATACTCTCTATTTACCCTTTTTACTTCAACTTTTAATCTATTACGATAAGTATAAAATTTTAATTTAAATTTTATTTTTATTTAAAAAAAAATTAACAAAAATAGAACAAACTTGAAGGGGACCTCCACTACCTAAAGCACCACCATTATTACTAATATTATTATTATTTGTATTTCCAATAATTTGTTGTTGTTGTTGTTGTAAAGGCAATGTTGTAGTAACTGTATTTGCTGTAGAAATAGTTGATGACCTGTCCAAAAATGTTGGAATAATATTTACAGGGGGAAGAATGCTTGCAGCAAGTTGACCAAAATCACAAGCAGTCGGCCAAAGTTGGACACATTTTGTGTGAACCTTTAAAAGAATTCGTTAAATAAAAAATTTAAAAAAAACCAAATTTTTGCACCAACGACAATGACGGCCTTGAAAAATGCCAACATTTGCTTTACATTTTGAACACTTTCCAGCACTTTAAAAAAAATAAAAATACTTTTAATGTTAAAAAAAACCAATTCGAATCCATCCAATGATGTTGTTGAATTGGTTGTTCACGCATTGAAGAAGCATTAGAATTATATGTATGAATACAATTATTAGCCGCTGAATGGACACAACGTTCATGTACAGTGTATTTACAAAGAGAACATGCTAATCCTTGTTTTCCTCCCCAACCAACTAACATATTCAAACAAACATTACAATAAGTTGCTATAAAATTAATTTAATAAAAGGTAAAAGAATAAAAAAATAAAAAACAATTGGGCAGCCTCTCTTAAAGGAAATATTTTCAAGTCTTTTAAACAGTTTTAAATTAAAAAAAAGGAAAACTGACGTTTACTAAAATGTCTAAGTCTCCAAATATGGCATCCATCTTCTTTAATTTCCTTAAAAAAATTTTAAACTTAAATTACTTTAAAAAATCAAAAACCGTGTCAAATCCAAGTAAAACAAGTAAAGGAATTGTAGTTAATCCACCTCTTTTCCATTCTTCTAAAGAAACTATTCCATCGTTATCATAATCAATTTCTTGCATCATTTGACGAAGAATCTAATTTTTTAATTAATTAAAAAAAAATATAATTAAAACTGGTTCCAATTCTATTGTATCCCATTGTTGATATCTAGCAACATTCATCATCTAGAAAAATAATTTTAAAAAAATATAAGAATTAACCTGTTCAATAATTGATTCAACTTCTTTATGGTCTAAATACCCATTTCCTGGAAAAATAAAAAAATTTTTAAGAAAGGACCACTAAAAATTATTTTAAACATTTAATAAAAATAATTATTTTCACTGCATACCATCGTTATCATAAACATGAAAAACAAATTCTAATTTGTCTTCTGGTGGTGCTCCTTCTAATAAACTCAAATAACAAACTAGCGGTTTAAGAGGAATTCGTCTTTCTTCCAAATCTGGGACGGGAGATAAACTCTTTAAAAAATAAAATTAAATTTAAAAAAAAAATAAAAAACCTGTTGTTGTTCATTAACATTAATAATTCCATTAAAAGGGGGAAAATGTGTTCCAATTGATTGCTTTGAATTTTTTGAAAAATTACATGATGATTCTTTTCTACTTTCCTTTTTTATATTTAAATTTGTTGATTCTTTTCTAAAAATACTTTTAACACCTTTTACAGTTTCTTCTACAAATGAATGTCTTCTTAAAGGCAATTCTTGTGTTGATAAAGGGCAAAATGATAAAAATAATTGTTGAATTAAATCGGCAGGTAATTCTGCTCCAAAGTAGCAATTAATAAATGAATTAAAACCCTTAAAAATTAAATAAAAATTAAAAAATAAATTTAATTGAAAAGACCTCAAAATCGATAGTTTGTAAATCTGATGATAAATAACGATAAAACATTCCTTAAAAATTAAATTAAAAATAAAAAAATGGGAAAAAATACCTTCTGGATGAGAAAACTCTGTCAACATATCAAGCAATTTGTGACTTGAATCTTTTTTAATTTAAAATTAAATTATTCTTTAAAAAAAACTCACAACTAGCATATTCAATTAATCGAGCAAATTGTTCAGGTGAAAGAAGCATAATTATTTATTAAAAAAAATAAGATTTAAACAAATTTGTGGAAAAAAAATTATAGAGGTTTAAAGTAAAAAGAAACCATAATTTAAAAAAATAATGCTATGATGATGACATTTAAGCCTTTTTTATGTTTTATTGCGTGAAAGTCGCGCGCTAATGTGAAAAATAGGCACAAAATAAATTAATAATTTTGCCAAACATCGATTAGTTAATACATTTGTTTTATAAACGTTTTTAATTATGAATAAGTTAATCCGAAATTTTTTTTTATTAAATAAATTCTAAATATTTGTACAAAAAATATTTAAATAAAAAAAACTTGTGCAATGAGAAAATTGTTAAAAATTCAAAATGTTTTTGGCCGTTTCTGTCCCATACAAAAACAAGCACGTAAAGTTGGACCTTCAATGCTTCCACGACAGAAACATCCAATCATTTTACGACCTCCATCTTTTGCACAGAGTTCATTACATTGTTGGACTAAGCATTTGTCAAAGGCACCGAAAGAACTGAAAGTTAAAAAAAATTCTTTTAAGAGCATAGTCTCATTTTAAAGAGAAAGATTTTGCTGTCTCCCAAGTAAATGAAAGAACCTTAAATCGTGAAAATGCCTTCCCAACCACATTGTGAAGGGTTTGTCAGAAATTCAAATCCAATGAGAATAAATATTCCTTAAAATTAAAAAATAAACAAACCATGGCAAAGTAAAATGTGGAGAACATGTAGCACGGCAATGTGAACATTGTAAAGTCCGAAATGACTCAATAATTATTAAACAAAAAAGAAATAATGCAAAAGTATTAGCCATATTTAAAAGTTTAAATAAAAGTAGTTAAAAAAAAATAATAAAATAATTTATTTAATAAAAGGAATGTTAATGAGGTGTAAATAACAAACAAAAATTAAATGAAAAGAAAAAACTATTAGAATGTTCTAAAAATGTAAAAAGGTTGATGAGAGCGAAATTTTTTTGTTTTTATTTTATTGGTAAATTTTTATTGCCTTTTTTACATATTATTAAAGTACAAAAACAATAGATTATAGACGGGTTTAAATTGTTCCACCCTTTGTAGAAAACAATAAGAAATTGAAAAAAAATTATTCTAAAAACATATCGCCAAAAAATAAAAAATTTCAAAATGTAAAATTTAAAAAAAAATATAAAAAGCAAATTTATTTCTTTTGTTTACAAAATTTTCTAACACAACTCATCCGTACTTGCTATTCTTCATTCATTCTCAATAGCTTCTGGCCATGCAACTTCGTTCAGGAAAGTATGTCAGTGAAGACTTGGATTCAGAGGATTCGGATCGATTTCCACCAATAATGGTATTTATTTTTAATTTTAAATAAACTTAAATAATTTTACTCTTTAAAGCATTCTGCGAGCTGTTCAAATGGGAAAGCTCTAACAAAAGTGACAAATCGTCCAAGTGCTACAAAATGCAACTTCTCTTCTCCTCAAGAACATCAACATTGGCTAATATCAAGATCTCCAAAAGTTGCGCCAAAGAGTGATAGTGGATTTTCCTCATCAAAATCAACAAATCCAGAGAAGAAAAGGAAGGATCGTCTTCATTTCTGTTCGATTGAAGAATGCCATAAACCGACTTCTTCTCCTGATTCTGAAGAAGACGAAGAAGGATCACTTCGAAGGGTTTCTGCTTATAGCAGACACTTCAAAAGCAAACCACTGCCATTAGTGTTTTCTGATGATGAAGGAGATTTTGTGGCTATTAAAAGCCCATCAGCACTTTCTGAGGTTTTTTTTTAAATTAAAACCCTTTTCAAAAAATTTATTTTTTAAGCCTTATGGAACAAAAGCTAAAAGAACACCACCACCTAAAGTTGAGAAAACTCCTTCTTCGTCAACGTTGAGGCGTGCTTATTGGACTCATCCAGAACTGCGAGAACAATTGGTGCATAAAGAACAACAATCAAAAAGTACTGGAAAGCGTAGGCTCATAACTGGAATCAACAAAACTCCGCTTTCATTCATTGCAGCAAAGGTTTGATTTTTTAAAATTTATAAGTGTTTAAACTCTTTTTAGTTGAATCGTTCGCCAACAGGTCCATTCTCCACAGATGGTGTGGAGTATCGTCAACTTCAAGACAAAATTCATCAAGGAAATGAGGATGATTTGGCTTGTATTGTCGACAATGAAGAATCCTCTAGAACGTTGAACTACAGCAAAGAAGACTTTAAGAAAAGTTTTCCACTCCGAGGCGAATCAATAAAAGTGAAGACGAACAAAGATAATACTCTTGAAGTGATTGGCCAATTCTATGAAGTTCGACTTGAAGGCAAAGTGCTGTGGAAGGCTTGTAATAGGGAATAGCAGAAAGAATAACAAACTTGTGTGATAAATATACTCAGAATAGATTGGTATATTTTTTATAATATTGTATTGTATATAGGTATTTGTATTGTAAATTACTTGTGTGTTGTTTTGTGTGATAAAATATATATTAAATTATAGTTTAAAATTCAAATGCTTATTGGTAAAAAAGTTAAACATTAAATAACAAAAAAATACCCTTAAGATAACTTCCCCTCCACTAATTATTTCAAGGCCATCTCTAATTAACTTTGCCAATTAACTATAAGAAAAACAATCTTTCCTGTTTCTTTCCTCTCTTTTAAAGGGGTAATCCTTCAAAAATAATAATATTCATTTTTGTGTAAAAAATTGCCCTCATAATAACGAAGCGTAATGCCGATCGCTTATCTTTTTGATTTTCTTCTTTTCTTTCTCCTCTTCTAATTCCTTGACATATTCTCTTCAAATTTTCTCTAATATAACGGAAAATAGCGCAACCAAGTAAAGCCAATTAATTGCGCCTTTGTGATGGTTTTTAAATAAATACACAAAGAAAAATACACATCTAATAGTAAATAAAAAGTAAAGAAATGGCCGAAGGTCGTCCTCGTTTGAAGGAACAACAAAAGAATCTACCCATAAGATCAACAAACTTACACGGGGATGAAGAAAGTAATAGTAAAATAAAAGGAAATAAAATTAATTGAAATTGAACTGATTATAAATTTCTTAAGAGGAAATAAAAAGTTGATTATAAAAGTAATTAAAATTTTTGGGAACTTAATTAGTTGTTTCAAAAATTTTCCCTTTAAAATTTCTTAATGTAAAGTCTATTTACTTCCCTAAAATGTTGTTTTTCTATGAATAAATCACACAAGTTTGCTCATTATTTTTCGCCTTAGGGGTAACAGGAAGAACAAAAAATGGTCCTCAAAATGTTAATGAATTTAGGTAAAATTAGGGTAAATGAACAAATAATTAAGAAAGGGAAATTGAGGGAAAAATAATAGAATTACTAAAATAATAATTATTTTTATTGCCACGGGCCGGAAGCAAAAAAAAAGTTGATTTTTCGCTTCAGTCTAGGGAAGAAGTTTGTTTGTTTTTTTCTCCCTATTGTGCTAGGGGCCATTAATAAGAGTTTTGTTTAATCCATTAAAAGTGTCAAAAAAAATATAGCGTGTGAAATTGATGCTAAAAATAGGCAAAGTTTTGTTTGAAAAAAAGGAAGTAAAAAGAGTCTCAAAAATTTTTATTTATTAAAAAAAAAATTTAATAAACCGTAAATATTATTAAACGAAGATTAACACAACGATAAAGATCTCGATGCTTTATTGTTACCCAATTGATTTGTTTTTGCTCCAATTATTGGTGACATTATTTGAGGTTGCTTAAATTAATTATTTTATTAACATTCTTCTTTCTCTTAAAATAAAAAAAACCTGTTGAACCTGAGAATTTTCCAAAATAGACAATTTTGCCTTCTTTGCCTTTGTTGGCGTGCATTCAACGTCTTGAACAATTTTTTTATTATTATTTTGTAAAATTGGTGTTTTAAAAAGTTCTACTGGTGAAGGAAATGAAATTGGTGAATGTTGATCTGTAGAAAAAGTAATTCCACTTCCAAGCATTCCCATAGCGCCAAGCATTGCTCTGACCTCAAAAATGTAATTTATTAAATTTTTTACAAAATAATTAAAACCTGTTGAGGATTAAATTGTTGTTGTTGTTGCTGTTGTTGACCAACAAAAATATTTGTAGGCGAAAAAGCCGAAAATTGTAAAGGAGAAAATTGGTGTTGCTGTACTTGTTTTTGTTGATATTGTTGAAAGAAATTTTGCATAAAATTGAAATAGTCAGAAGTGACCACAGATGATTGTTGCTGTTGTTGGGGAAGAGGAAGCAGTGAAGAAAATTGATTGGAGATCAACAATGATGGATTAATGAACGAAGAAGCTTTAAAAACAAAATTTTAAAAAATATA
This sequence comes from Meloidogyne graminicola, assembly GCA_036172905.1. Taxonomy (NCBI): domain Eukaryota; kingdom Metazoa; phylum Nematoda; class Chromadorea; order Rhabditida; family Meloidogynidae; genus Meloidogyne; species Meloidogyne graminicola. The sequence goes on along the minus strand of JARPZY010000011.1, from coordinate 1,930,064 downwards.
TATGTAAAAAATCAACTTGAGGGAGGGGACAATGTCCGTTTACGAGAAGAACCTTCACGAAATCCTTTAGCAAAAGGGTTATATTCCACCTTAAGAAAAAAAAGTAATTAATCAAATTTAAAGAAAACAAACTTTAAGCTTTGTAACAGCTTCGCTTTGATAAGCAGTGACTGCAATAAATTGACATTGTGGTGGTCGAAAGTCAGCGACTACAACTGCACCAGTCGAAGTAAATTGGCAAAGTAACACAACTGGTTGATATTTTGCCATTGAAGAAAGGGAAACCTTTTTTTTTTAATTAAAAAAATTAAATTTGTATGAAAATAAAATACCAATGAATTTCCTCCTTGTTGACTTTCTTTGTTTGTCAATTTAGCCCTCTCAAAACAAACACGTTCTTGACTGCTCCAAAATTCGCCTCTATTCCAACCTTCATGATGCTGAACAAAATTAGATTGTTGAATACCATTATCTCCATCATGTCCAGCAGGTGACCAGCTACCGGCTTGATATTTATAACTTTAAAAAAATTAAAATTAAAAAAATAAAAAATGCTAAAAAATAAAAATCCTAAAAATTGCTTACCGCAAATTGTCCACTTTTTGCATATAAAGAAAAAGAGTATACTGTGCCTTTGGGTCTAGGTTGTGTAAATGCAATTCCAATTTGGGAAACATTTTCCTTAAAAAAAAAAATAAGCATTCGTAATTGAAAAATATCAAAACAAAAGATTGTTTAAAAAAATAAAACAAATATAACGTATAAACATTAATATGTTTTCAGAAAAACTTTTAAACCGGAAAACTTGAAAATAAGTTGTTTTCTTATTAAAACAACATTTTTCCTGACAGATTTTAATGTTTTCCGGAATTTTCCTCAAAACAGGTGTTTTAAGGAATTTTATTTAAAAACATGTTTTTTAATTCTTTGACATTATTAAAGTAAATGTTTTCAAACTTTTTATAAAGTTAATTAAATACAAACCTTCCTGGTCTAGTTACAACCATTTCATTTTGAACTTTTGAAAACTTTTCCCACAATTGTAAATTAGCCAATTCAATCTTTTCAGAATTATTATTGCCAATAAATGTAGGAATTGGAGTATTACTTGTAGAACTATTTGTCGTTGTAGAGTCAGGATCAGCATAGATTAATCCAAATAAAGGCGAGGATTGAATAGGATTTGTTGTTAAATTAGTTTTTGTTGTTTGTTGAACACTTTGTGAAGACGAATTGGAAGAAATAGGTAGATTCATTTTTATTTAATTTTAAATTAAATCTAAAATTTAATTAAATTTCTTTAGAAACCTTAAAAAATTTAGACGAGAAAATATAAATTATTTTTTTAAAACTAAACTTCACTTTTTTCTGATAAAAAGCACCTGAAAATTAATAAAAAAAAATGTATAAATTAAAAGTGGCAAAAAAGGCGGGGAGTTGTTGACCATTCTCAACTGTGCAATGACCACTGCACAACCTATTAATTCCTTTACCCACAAAGATGAGAGTAGTATTAACAAAATAAATAAGTTTTTATTTTTTGCTCATAAACCAATCCTTTTCTTTTTCCCTTTTTAACCATTACTTGACAGTATATTTTTTGATAGACACTTTTTTGGGTATTAAAATGATTAAAAAATAATCCATTGATTTCTTCCCAAATGAAGGGCAATTAAGGTAAACTTTAATAAAAATAAGCTTAGGAAATATACTTAAAAAACTTAAATAAACACCCAATATATTTTAATAAAAACCTTGTAGAGACTCCAATGTTATGTTGATTATTATCTTTTTCTTCTATGTAAATTGATATTGTAATAAAAAACAAAAAATATTTTTTACACGATGGGTTTATGATTCTATGAGAAAAAAGCCTTGAGACAGGAGTAGACAGCAACTTTCTTGATCATTTGCTTAGGGGAGTAATCTAGGATTATAATAAATAAAGAAATTAATGAGGAGGAGAAGTGGTCAAAAAAGAAAAAATAATGAGGTAATTTGGTCAATTTTTTGGAAGAGTAAGCTTTTAAAAATTTAACTTTCTCAGATTAAATTTGAGCAAGGAATGCTTAAAAATAGTATTTAAAATCAAAACTAAAATGTCTCGATTTAATAACAACAGAGGTTTTTGTTTTTAGCTTACTATGAACATCATCACGAGCTCTGAACCTCTGGTGGCATTCTTTTTGCTTCTCACTATTGCGGCGTCTTTAGCCAAGTCTGAGTATTACTCAATGAGTTCTTTCTTTTCTCGATTTTGCTTTAACTTTGCTTCTAACGGCGACGATAAAAAGGAAAATTTTTGCAAGAAAACTTAAAAACGAAAATGTAAAAAATAAAAACAAAAAATGAAAAAAAAAGCACACAAAAATGAAATTTGAAAATTTGACATTTTTAATTAGACATTTTGAAAATATTTATTAAGAAATATTAAAAAACATAATGGTGAGAGAAAAAAAGTAATTTCCTGAAAGTAAATATTCGTTGATTTGGCAATTTACTTATTTCTTCTTTTTTTTCAATTTTGTTATTATAAACTTATTTAATTTTTTTGTTAGTTATAAAAATGGGGGATGAGTTAGCTAACTTTTTTGCCAAGAAAGCAAGTAAAGCTAAAAAAAAAGGTGTTATACGTTTAGAGGATGTTGCTGAGAAATTAGAAAGACGTGCAAGAATTCAAGTATTTGTTATTAAATGTTTTAGAAAAATTTTATTTAAGGATGAATTGGATGAAGTTGAATCAAAAATAGAATCTGAACCATCAACGACCAAACTTTTTAATAATGTTATTGACAATGAAGATTCTGAATGGTTGGATTTTAATGACAAACCAGTTCTTCCACCAGCTATTAAAGAAATGGCTGATTTTGATATTGAATTAGAAGAGGAGGAAACACGCTCAATTGCTGAAACTGTAAAAACATGGAATATGAATAATGAGGTTTTCATGCTTATAATATTGGGATATTTTTTTAGTTTATTTTTGTATTCGTATACCTTAATTTTTAAACTTTTAGAATATTGAAGTTCCTCATGCTCCTATTGTTCCACAAAAAGTGAAATACGAACCAAAGGCTGTTTCTAGAGCCAAACAAAATCCTCTTGATTTAAAAAATGAAATGGCATTTCCTTCCTTGGGAGATGCAGCTGATGTTGAAAAAAAATTGAAAGAAGAAGAAGAAAAAAATATTTTAAGGGAGATTGAAGAGAAAAAGACTAGGGAAGAAAAGGAGCGACAACAAAAACAGCGTTATGAGGCACCTCGTCCTGAAACAAGGAACACCAAGTTTGCAAAGCCAACGAAGTTTTTAAATCTTTTTTTTTTTAATACTTTGTAATTTTTAAGTGTTTCTACTGAAAGTAAAGATCCTGATAATTGGCGAAATGCTCCTACTCCTATACCCGAACCACCTAAAACTATAAATACTATGCGGCAGCCTGATGTTAAGAAAAAGTTCGATATTTTTATTTTTAAAGATCTTACAATTAGAAGTTTCTAAATTAACTCTTTTAGCGCTCCTGAAAGTGATGTCTCTGATAATTGGAGAAAGGGTTCTGAAAAAACTCCTGAATCAATGCCAATTCCACAGAAACCTTCTCTTTATCGTCCTCCGGTTTCTGAACAAACTTCTGACTCAACGCCAATTCCACAGAAATCTTCTAAATATGTTCCTCCATGGCTTCGTAAGCAGCAACAGTAATTTTATAAGGAGGAAAATTTTATCTGGTTATAGTTTCGGTGATTATATGTTATTTTGCTTTTTTATATAATAAAAATATTTTTTTTTTTTATTACTTCAACTTAGCGTTGACAGCCGCTATTTTTTTTACTTTTATAAATTTGTGTCATTTTATTTTTTTCCTATTTGAAGAGATGGCATGAGAAAAAGAGAAAATAAAATGAAAAGCTTTTTCTCAAATTTTTAGGTGTTTATGCGTGTCACTCAATAATGATATTACATTTCTTAACTTTGTTTGTAATTTCTCGAAATTCTTTGTTTAATTATTTTACGTTATTTTAGTAAAATATTTAAAAATGGATTTTGATAAATTAGCAACAGAATTGGATAAATTAAATTTGTTTCAGCTTGAAAATGAAGATTTAAATGATCCAGAGACTTGGCTATTTACTCCAACTCCTGACAGTCCTAAAACTAAAGAAAATGAAAGTTTGGATAAATGGTTGAAGGGGGCAGTTGATAAAGTTGATTTTCGGACAAGATCTGCATTGAGCCGTCGTTTAGAGAAAAAAAGTTTGTTTTAATTTTTTTTAAATAATGAATTGGTTAGGGGAAATTTATTTTTTTGAGTTTAAGTGTTTATCTTTTTAGAAAGAAAAGTTGATAAAGAAAAGCGTCGGAATAATATGGAAAGTTCCCTTTCAATGATAGAGGAAGTCAGCAGCGAATCAGGCCCTTTAAGTGACCGAGAACAGCGTTATAGTCGACGGCCTAGAGAAAAGGAAAATATGTCTGCACGTAAAGCAATTAGTGAAGCAAGTATTGATTCAAATGATGATTATGAGGATGAAGAAGAGGAAGAAGAATATTTTGATGCTCCAAGTACTCCGAAGAAGTTACCTTTTGGAAGAAATTTGACCCAGCAATCACCAAGGAAAATTCGTGTTGTTAATACAGTTCCGAAAAGGTTTTGTTTTGTACCTTTGGAGTGTTTTTTTTATAATTCGGAATTTATTTTTTGAACATTAGATTTCTAACTAATCCATTTTTAGTTCAAAAGACACCAAAAAGGTGAAACTGGAAAACGTTAAAGAAGAAACACCTACAGAATGGAAAAATTTAGGCGATATTGAACGTAGAGCAAAAGAACAAGAAAGAGGTTTTTAACCGAGACTTTACTTAAAATGTTGTTTAGAGCTTCAACTTGAATTGATAAAAAGTCAAAGAGATTGGCAAAAAACTGTTAAGAAGACAAGCAATGCTTCCTTTACTATTTCTCGTTCTCGGCATGGTATTTTTAAAAGTCAATTCTTTGAATTTAATTTTTTTTAGACAGCACATCTTCTTCTGCTTCATCAGTAATTAGTGGTCAGTATAACAAAAATAATCCAAGCCAATCTTGCACAATTTCGACAAGTAAATCTGTTGATTTTCGAAATAACTTATCTTCTGTTAAAAATTGTGATCAAATTTCTCTTGGGTCTTCCCGATCAAATGAAGGTTCTTTGGCTGATCTGAGTTCTTTTTCAGCTTCTGAACAAATTAATCAGGCTCTAATGAATTCGGTTAGTTTTTAAATTTTTGGAAAAAGTTTTTTAGCGTCTTCCGCTCCCCCGTCGTCCAACTATCCCTGGAAAGACTGGAATACCACATCCAACCCCAAAAAGGTTTTCTTTTTTTATTTGTTGAAGTTTTTCTTTTTAGAATTTTACAAAAGATTGATCCACCAGAGAAAATGCGAAATACCTCTTCACCTCCTGCTACACCAATGAATGATGATGAATGTTTTTAATTAAAAGTATTATTTAACAAAGAGATATTAAGGTTTTATTTTTTTAAATTAATTTTAGATTATGTATTTACGCAAATTTTCTTATTTTTATTTTTACTCTTTTTATATATAAATTTATTTTCCTTAAAAATATTATTATTATTCAATATTTGTTCTTTTTGACCATATTATATTTATTTTGAAGAATTTATTTTTTTTAGAAACTTTTTCCTCTCAAACCTTTTAAGAATAAAAATTATAATGGTTTTGGATTTTTAAACATTTTTTATAAAATTTAACGATTATTACCTATATTTTTAGAATATTTGTACTTAGTGAGGGGAAAAAGAAGAGCTACGTATATATAAAAGTTTATGGTTAAATGTCATTTTTATTCTCTAGGGTAACCTAAATTTATTGTTTTTATTTTTTGCTGAAAAAAAAAGAATGCTTTGGAAAAAGGCGGCATTTTTATTATTATTTCCGCCTCATATGACCTGGACAAAAGTTGAATATTTTAAAATTTATAAAAATGGTAAAAACGCAACTTAACGTTTTATAACAATTTGACTGGAATGAAAGGTTGGCTTAAATTTAATATAGTTGCATAAATTAATTTTTACACTTTTTTACAGATTTTAAATAAAGTCCAATAATTTAAAAATACTAGACATGAACAATGTAATAATAATTGGCCAAATTTAATGTCTGCTCAAATTATCCATTTGATCGACAACTAAAAAAGACAATTGAATTGTACATTAAAATGGACTGTTTGTCAAGTACTTTAGAGGGGGGAAATAACAGGAAGCAGGTTTGTTTATTTTAAAGACTTTATTCAATTGTTGGGAGAGTAAAATAATAAAGTTCAAATTGTTTTAAGGTTCGCTTTGTATCTCCACTAATTAACCATCGACAAACTTCATTGCTTTCGCCTCCACCAACACCTCGCTTGTCTCCTGTGCTTACTCCTCCACAATCTCCTCCATTAACTTTGAATACTGTAAACAGGAAGTCTTTAATAAATAACAATTCTGTTCATCAAAGACATTTAATCCCATCAAGATCATTGACAAACTCGCCAAAAAGAATTCTTCAAAAAGAGGTTTTTTAATTAAGAATTGAACAAATTTTTCGTTTAAAAAAAATTCAGAAATTACCAGAACAATTTCCACAAAAATCTTTGGCTCTCAGATTTGTAAAAACCTTAATTAGTCATTCACAAAGCTATGATTCTTTTCAATTATCACCAAAAATGTCAACAACAAAACAACCAAAAATTATTACTCGTTCAAAACAATTAACATTGCCTACTTCTTTTTCTTTAAATTCAATTAAATCAGCTTCATCAAATTCCGCAATTTATCAACTTATTTTGAGAGAAGAAAGGAACAGATCTTTTGATGAATTTAATCAAAAATTACAAGGTTTTATTTTTAAATTAAATATTTTTCTTTAATTATAAAAAAGTGGATTTTTTCCACTTATTTGACTTTTAGCCTAAAAATATAAAATAATAATTTTTATGACTAATAAGAGAAAACATATTATTTTATTTTTTATTACATTCTTTTCTGAGAAAAAATTAAAGAAAAATATAACCTTTCTCTTTTTGCCTTTTTTCTCAAAATTCGTTCATCAAAAAACTTCTTCTCTTTTTTTAAAAACCTTTCATTTTTTATTTTCCTCATATATTTTCTTTAAAGGCAACCACCGCTCTTCTTCTTCTTCATCCTGTCCTCCTCCCGTAGCTGTATCTTTTCCTTCCAAACATCGTTGCTGCTTTCACCCCGAGGGCGTGGTCTTGGGCCACAATTCTTTTGAGCCTTCTTTTTCAAACTCATTCAACCCTCTACTTCTTACTAATACCACCACCACCTTCAATGGTGGTAGTAATAGTAGTTGTGGTAGTGGTGGTGTCAATATCTACTCCCGTGCTGCGTCTGCTGTATTAGATGAAACAAAAAAGAAAAAGGAAAAAAAGCGTCCTCCTCTCCTCTGCCATTTCCACAAACCTTTTGAGAGTCAAAAAATTTCTTCTCTTTTTCAATCTAGTCAAAAAAGAATTTTTGTTTGGCCACCAACATTTTTATCTGGTCAAATAAAAAAACGTTTACCAAATAGCTATACATTTCCTCCACCTTTAATAATGAATGCTTCTCCTTCACATCAACAACAACAATCCTATAATGAATTGGAAGATTTTGATGAAGATTTTGTTCCCCGTTCTTCTAATGCTTCTAAAATAAACAATAAGGTAAACGTTTAGTTTATTTTAAAAATATATGTAATTTGTTTTAAAAATGTAATTGTTTTAAAATTGTATGTTTTAAAAGTGTAATCTGTTTTAAGAATGTTGTAATTTGTTTTAAGAATGTTGTAATTTGTTTTAAAAATGTTGTAATTTGTTTTAAAAATGTTGTAATTTGTTTTAATAATGTTCTGATTTTGTTGAACAAACATTTAGCAAAACATTATGAAAACTCAAAACATTTAAACATGACAACTAGTATAAATCAGAATAACTTACAAACATGTTTTTAAACTTGATAAAAAAAAGTACAAAACAGAAAATGAAAATCAGAATTTAATCAAAACATAATTAAAACACAACACAAACATTTTATTTAATAAAATCAGAAAAACAAACTTCTGAAATGTTTTATTTATTAAGTATTTAAGTCAAAAGTCAGAAAAGAGTTTTAATTAGATTGTTTCTTATTTTTAATATATTTATTTCTTTCAGAAAAATAAAATTATTTTTTTTTTAAAAATTATTCCAAATTTAGAAATTTTAATTCCATCATATAAATAATATTTCATCTTTCCTCTGTTTTAGTCAATTAATTTTTACTTCCTACTCCTACACATTTCCTTATAAAGAAATAAAGAAAACTAATTGTCAAAAAAGTCATAAAAATATATTTTTTGGCCTTTTCTTCCCAAAGGGATTTTATCATATTTTTTCTTGGTAAACTTATGACTTTATATATGTATGTACTTTGTTTTAGTAAATATAATTTTATTTAAAAATTGTAAACAAATGGCTAATTTTCTTTTCTATAAAAAAAGGTGCCAAGTATTTTGTTTATTTTTTTAATAATTTTGTTTTTTTTTTAATAAACAAAAATTAAATTTTTTTAATTTATTTACTCATTTTTTGTTTCAAATTTTTTATTTTTTTTTTTTACGTTCCCTAAAGAATTGCCAATTTTATGATATGCAAAATTAGAATAAATTTAATTAAATTTATTCTGATTTTATTCTTTAAACATTTTTTTATTGTAATTGATGTACCATCTGTTTTTTTTGCCATTAATTTTTTAAAATTATAACCCATATTTTAGAATTATCTGTTCATTTTTATTAAGCTTACAGCTATTTAATTTTAGCTTTTTTTAATTTCACATAAAAATACTAACTGACATTTATGGTCTAAGAATTTTGAAAAGAGCTCTTTTGGTTTATTTTAAGAAAAAGAACTAGGGGGATTACATTTATAAAATGCCAAAATATTTAATTTTAACGTTGAAATATTTTTTAAAAAATTAGGTAAAAAAAGAAAGATTGATGAGTATTGAAATTGGACTGAATCTTATAAAAGTGTTTAAAAAAATATTTTATAGATTAAAAAAATTTTTTTTTTGAGATTTTTAAATTATAATATTTATTTTTTTAAGAATTCAATGGAAGGTCATATTGAAGAAAAAACTCAGATTCGAAGAATGTCACTTAAAGAGTTTAGCGTATGTTTTTTTAACTATTTTATTTTAATTAAATTAATTAATTTTCAGGGCTTGGATCTACTTGAAGAACATGCAAATCAAAAAGCAGCAAGTAACCTGTAAATTTTTTGAAAATAATTTTTAAAATCTAATGAATTTATTTTTTTAGCTCTCCAATGCTTCACCCTTGGAGAAGTGGACAACAATTAACATTGGGAAGTTTAATTGACAAATTTAGGTAAATAAATATTTGGTTATAATTCTTATTTTTAAAGCAATCGTCGTCGTTCTTCTTCTTCTGGTGGAGCTAAAATTGAAGCAAGTCTTCAACATTCACATTCTGAAGATGGATATAATTCATTTGATAGGGCTCTTGATTTAATTAACCAAGCAATTAGAGAAACAATTAATGCAGGGAATGCCGAACAGAATTCAACCAATGGAAGTATTGAAAAGAATGGAAAACAAGCGAGTAATCATCTTGAAAAGCAATATAGCTCTACTGGACGTAATACTCTTGGGCAGACTTTACAAAGGTTTTATTTTAATTTTAGGGGATCTTTGGACCATTTTTATTTTGTTTAAAGTCTTATAGTCCATAGATGCCCCAAAGATCTTTTGTCAATAGGAAATGCATTCCTTTACTTTAAAAAAACTTTTCTATTTAAAAAAGGTTAACAAATATTCGAAATCATCTAAATTCAACCTTACAATCTGTACCAAATGCCAGTCCAAGAAAGGCAACTTCTTTAGAGCCTGACTGTGAAAAACTTGTTTTGCTTAATGAATGCAAAATACTTGTTAATGCGTTAGTTCTTTTTTTAAATTAATAAACGTAATAAAAAGAAATTTAGCTGTAAAGATATGATCCGCAATTCAAATACATCATCACCACCCACAAGTCAAACATCAGATTTGTCTCTTCTTCAAAATTGTTCAAATGATTGCCATATGAGTAACAAAAAATATATTTTTATTTTATTTTTTAAAGTTGTTCAAATAGTTGTGGATAGTGCTGAAAGGGCAATAGACAGTGTAGAGATGTTAATAAGGAAAAGTAATTCTATTTTCCAGGCTCAGCAATTGACCTCAAATGCAGATCAAGTTTTTTAAAGAATTTTTTGAATAAATTAATTTTTTAGTTGTTAAAAGCACTGGCTGAGGTTGTACGTGAAGTTGAAAAATGCCAAAAGTCTGTCAAATCGAATGAACAAATTAAGCAACTTACCCGTTTCAGGTTTTTTTTAATTGAATTTTTTAATTTCTAAATTAATTTAGTACTGTGTTAACAGCAAATTTGATTAGCTTTACAGAATTAATTCGAAATATTTGAATATAAAAAAAAAAGATGAAAGTATCAGGAACAGAGTATATTTTTACGATTATTAATTATAATCCCTGGGAGAGTTATACCCATATATACTATATTTTATTTTTCCAATAATATTTTCTCCACATATTTTAAAGTATATATATTTTTTGATCTAAAAGTTTAAATTTATTAAAATTTTAATTTTTTTTTTAACTTTTTAAAATTTTGTTTACTTTATTAAATCGTTCTGCTCCTTTTCTCCTCACGTTTAAAAAGTCATACGCTCTCTCACGCGTTAGTCAGGTGCCGTAAACACCGCTAAACCACGTTAATGATAACCTCTTTTCCTTTTCCTGTACTGATTCTGTTTGATTGATTGAAGAATTTTTTTTTTTTTTGCATTGCATTTTTTCCTGTCATTTCTTTTTAGTTTGGGTTTCCCTAGTTTATTTAAATAAAACAAAAATGAATGAAATATTTAGTTCATTTATATATAACTTGCTAATTTTAAAAAGTTTTTTGTATGGAGGTTAAAGGTCAATAAAAGTTTATTGAAAAGTTCTCCCAGTGGCTCAGTGGTAGTGCGTTTAATTCGGAGGCTTTCTTCAGTTAAGAGGAGGTTCGATACCTATTTGTTTTAAACATTTGTTATCTGGTAATATTTTGTGTTTTAAGCGTTTTCGCTTTTTTATCTATAAAAAATCAATTATAAATTTTTTAAATAAAAATAATAAACAACTCTGATTAAAAAAGTACACATCGACTTTTTTATTCTCATTTGGTTGTCTGGAAAAAAATATGTATTTCCCTTAATTTTCATAATCGTCTGTTTTTTATTAAAAGTATATTTGTGTAACAGCTTCTTTATTTTATAATACATATTATGTATTTGTATTTTTAAATTAATTTCTGTTTGTTTCCTTTTGCTTCTTTCACTTTAAAAATTACCTAATAAAAAATTAAATAAATTTATTTGGCTTTTTTTCAAAAAAGTCACCTGATCTAAAGAAATTATATAATAAATAACATTTAAAATTTTTTTAAAAATTATTTCCTATTTTATCCCAAATTATTATCAAAAGAAAATTTTTTCTTTTCTTCTTATCAGTGCTCTATTTTTTATTTAAAATAATTACTAATTTTCCTTTAAATAAACATAACATATTTTACAAATTTAAGTTTTGCGTCGTTAATCTTTTTTAAGTTGATTTTTTGGAATTATTAATTTTAATTTGTTTGCCTTTCACAACGTCAAAAAGTGAAGCAAAGTTATTAAAAAAAGCCGACGTATTTTATTGGGAAACGCCATTTGCATCACGTGGTGAAAGATAAGTTGGGGCAATAGAGTATGTATTTGAGTATTTAGTTATGGTTTCCTCCTTTAATCCTTTATATTTTTCATCTCTTTTTATGACACGTAATTATTATTTAAATTATTGGATATTATTTGTTTTTATTTTCTGAAGCTAATTTTTTCAATGAGACAGTTCATTTTTTGCTGCACCGAACAATCTTTGACCTATTTTCCAAAATAAAATCAATAAGATCTATTTTTTTCAACACTCTAATTTTGTACACTAATTACTTATCTTCTTTTTAGAATTATTACTTGTTATAATTCTTTAATTCTCAAATTTTTATTTTCAGAAAAAAATTATTTTAATAATTAATAATATAATGAATTAATAAAGGTTAAAAATGTCCAAAGAGCCAATACACAGTGGTCATTTTATGACCTCAAATCCACATACTGAAATACATGCAGATGATGAAGATGAAGATGTAGAGGTTATTTTTAGCTTCTTAGGTTAATTGTAGGTTAAATAAGAAAATTTAATCAATTGATTGTTTTTTTCCAAGGGGGATATACTAAGGGTTTTGGACCTTTACTTTTTGATCTTGAATTAACAAAGCGTAGTGTTTGGGGCTAACAATTAGCTTGGAGGCCTATTACTTGGGTTGTTAAATAATATCTTGAATTATTCAGGTGGATGTTGTGGACGTCGATGAAGGTGTTTCAACTGTTCCACTTGATAAGAATGCAGCAAAAGAAAAGGTTTATTTTCTAACTTTTCAAGTATAAACAAATTCTTAAGGATGCTGAAAAACCTGTTACCTTCTACAAATTTGGACCACAAAAGACTCAATCAATTGCAATTGATGTTTCTTTAAATAAATTGAATAAATGTATTCGTGTTGCTTATATGAAAATGACAACACCGAAATGGAAGGATTTTAAGGTTTTATTTGAATGAAGATTCGAAATTAATTTTATTCAAAAAGGGAATAAAATTACAATGGAAACATAGAATTCGATTGAATAATGTTATTTGGCGTGCTTATTATATGGAATTTCGCAAACCTGGAAGGAAACGACGTTCGCCTTATTGTTACTTTTCTGTTCCGGATGATGATATGACTCATGCGAAAATTGAGGTTTTTGTTTAAACTTTATATTTTTTATTGAAAATTTAGGGAAGTGTTCTTGAGGGAATGTACTGGAAGAGACGGTTTATATTTTATTTAAACCTTAAAAAAGTCTTTTAAGAATGGAAGCCGTCTGTGCACAATATAAGCGTTGGAGAGCTTATTTTTCGAGAAGAAAACGTTGTTGTCGGAAAAGGGTATTTTTTTTAAATTTTATTATTTATTTTTGTCTTTATTAAAGGGAAATAGTTGCAGTTGTGATACTTCAACTTCAAATCATCATTTAAATGAGAATTCAAATCAACACGCACAACTTTTATTAAATAATCAACAATTTATGAGAAGTATGACACCTGACAATTTAAGTACTATGGCTACAGGTTATTTATTTAATTGGTCTAATTTTACTTAAATAAACCTTTTAGAGTGCTTTTTGGGTACATTATTTGACATGGATGATGATATGGATAATGAATTTACTAATCAATTATTTGAGCAATTAAATGCTCCATTTTTATTTCCAAACCCAAAGGAAGGAGCTTCTGGTATTCTTTTCTTTTTTATTATTTAAATTTAAATAAAATCAGTTCAATGTGATAATGCTGATATTTTACAACCTGGATTACTTTCATTGCAACCAAGTATTGAAGAAATAATGTCAACAGATTATCCCTTTGCTGGTCCTGAATATTCTTCTGATAACCAAATAACTCCTCAACAGACTTCTCCAATAGAATATCCTTTGACTGAAAATAGTGGAGTAAGTGCAACATCGACAACAAGAAGAAATCATCAAATACCTATGCAGTTGACAAATGATGAAAATTCGAATGACTTGCCTCTACAACAATCACAATATACTGCGAGGGAGTATGATGCTGCTAATATGTTGATAAATTATAGGTTTGATAATGTTTAAAGATTTTTTGAAATTTAAGAATTTTACGATTAATTTATTTTAAATTTGTGAAAATTGATTTTTTTAAAGGGAAATGTCATTTGAGTAAACTAATATTTCCTTTCCCTTCACCAATCAATAAATCAATACCAAATTTAAAATTTAAGTAATCAAGCACTTAATTTACCGTCACAACAAAAAATGCACAAAACATCAACTACAACAACAACGTTATCTTCTCCTACTGATCACCACCACCATCCTTCTTCATTTATTGAAATTCAATCAGCTATGCCACAAATACTAACTCCTGCAAATGTTTCAACTCCTTTATATTCTCAAGCGGCAGTTTATGAAACACAAAGAATTGCTTTAGAAGGAAGACAAAAATTAAATTTTGAGGAAAAAATTGAAGGAAAATTTGAAAATAAAACTATTTATAATAATTTACCTCCAACGCCAATGTCAAAAATTGCTAATCAGGTATTTAAATAAAAGAAGTTTTTTTTAAATTTTTTTTTTAAAAAGACTTCTACAACTCATCAAATAATAACTTCTGTTGCTTCCTCTCATCATCCTTCCCATTTTTCTTCTCCAATAAATTATTCATTATTGGCTGCTGCTACTTGTAATTCTTCTCAATTTGTTAATAAAAATTGTTTAAATAAATCAAATTTAATTGAACAATGGTCATGGAATTCTTCTCAACAAGAGCAAGAACAACAACAACAAATAACATATCCACAACAATTTTTACAACAAAATACGGCTTCTTTACTTAGAAAAAATTCTGGAAATGTAAGAAAGGTTTTTTTTTAATTTAAAGAAGATTTTGGGGGAAATAAAAATTTATTTTTAAAATTTTTATTAAAGAAATTTTTTTTTACGGCAAATATTTTTTTTGTATTAAAAAAATTCCAAACATTAGTTTTATTTTTATTTATTTTTTAGAACTTAATATCTTCTTCTCATCAACAATCATCAAATTTAATTAATTCTTCAAATTTAGCTTCTTCTTCTTCTTCAATTAGAAATTTTAGTACACAATCATTACTTTCTTCAAATTCTTTACCTTTAACTCCAAGGTCTTCATTTACATCAACAACATTAAATTCTCCATTTTTAATTTCTTCTTCATCAAATAAACAATTAATTGAACAACAACAAAATTCTTCTTCTTCTATTTTATCTTCACATTTATTAAATAATAAATGTTTTGAGAAACAATTAGACAATAAAATTGATTCAAATAATTCTTTGTTACAATCTTTGACTGAAGTTAATCCACAAATAAAACGTTTTGGAATGAGTGATTTATCAAGGTTTTTATTTTATTTTTTTTTTATAAGAGAGCCTTTCTTCGAAATATTTTTTGGCTTAAACTTTTTAATTCTCTAAGGTCAAAAATACCTTTCTTTTACATTTAATTAAAATAAAAAAAATTTTTTAAATGTTTTTTAAAGATATTTAACTCAACAAACACCAATTATTACAAATTCTTCAACAATTAAAGGAAATGAAACAATAACAAATTTGTCAGGATTTGGACAACAACAACAAGAAAATAATTTATTAATTTCATCATCACCAAAAATTACAACAACAAATAATAATAATAATTGTTTAATAAATTCTTTACATTCAACTTATAAACAACAATATTCTCCTACAAATTCTTCAATTGTTTTACCTTTACAAATAAATGAAGGAGGAGGAAGAGGAGGGAGTGGAATAGGAAAAGGTTTGAAGTTTTTTTTCTAAATATTAAATTAATTTTTTTAAGGTCAAAAACAACAACAAAATTATTTAATTCAACAACAACATCAACAATTATCATCTCCACATTCAACAATTAATTGTTGTATTTCTCCTACTCCTACTACTACTACTACACCATTATTATTACAACAACAACAACCACCACCATTAACTTCTTCTTCTTTATTATTACCTAGAAAAATTTCAGCTTCAATTTCTTCAGCATTTTCTTCACCAAATAATAATAATAATAATAATTTTAATAAAAAAGGACGTGGATCAAGTTTTTCTTCTTTATCAACAACTACTCAACATTTGGGTAAAAGACAAATACAACAACAACAACAAAATGTTTTATCACCTCCACAAAAACAACAAATATTAATTTTAAATAATAATGTTGTTGAAAATAATAATTGTTTATTTATTAATGAAACTGAGGTTTTCTTTTTTTAATTTTTAATTCATTTTTTTTTAAAGTTTGATACTTCACTTGGACCAATAGAATTACAACAACAAAAATGGTCTAATAAAAATAGTAAAAGAAAAAATTGTCAACAAAATTCTACTTCTTCTTCTTTATCTCCTCCAATAAATATTCCTCAACAACAACAACAATGTTTTATTTCTAATAATAATAATAATTCAAAATATTCTTATCCTTCAAATGAAGCAATTTTATTAAATTCTTTAATTGAAAATAAATGTAATAATTTATTAATTGAAGAAGAATTAAAACAACATAAATTGCTAGAGTTAGGGAATTTTAATCAATTGGATGTTAAAAAAGAAGAAAATGGATTAGATATCAATAAATTTGAGGAAAAAGGCGATACAAGTTAGTTAAATTATATCAATTTGAAATTAAGTTACGGGTGGTTGGGTGATTAGTGTTGTTGGTCTTGGGGTGAATACTTGTGGGGTTGGATCCGTTGTTGATGTTATTTTTATTTATTTATTAAACTTTAAAAAAGACTTAATTATCTTTTTTAGCAATGAACAGTCCTTTTTCATTAAATAATATACAAGAAATTAATAATAATAATAATTCTTCTTCTCCATATTTTTCTTCAACTACAATTTTAAATAATGATGAAGAAAGTTCTTCAGCAATAGATTTTTGTACAAATTCTGCAGCAGCAGATTCAACATTAAATCCAGATGAACGAAAACGTATTCTGCATTTAAATGCTGAAAAGAATAGACGTTCTGCATTAAAAGAAGGATTTGAATGTTTAGTTAAATCTATTCCAGCAATTGAACAAGCTTCTGGATTAAAAAGTACAAATGCTGTAGTCTTAAATAGAGCAGCACAGCATATAAAAAATTTAAAATTTGAACAAGAAAAACAATTGAATCAAATGAAGGCTTTTAAAGAAAAGATTACTTGTATGAATGAAAGAATTGCGTATGTTTTTTTAAATTATTTTTAAAATAATTTTTTTGTTTAGTTTAATTCAATCAAACCTTCCATCATCTAATCTGAGCGGATCAAAATCTAATGATGGGAATTCGCCAACAATACGTATTCAAGTTGAACAATTCTTTGAACGTTACAAAAAAGATAAATCTCAGGATGATTGTCGTTTTTGGCTGGTTAGTTTGAATTTTTATTTTGTACATCAATAAAAAAAATAAAAATTTAACTGATGCATAGGTAGTTAAGTTGGGGAGTAGTTAGATTATTTAATAAATGTGTGTGGGTTCGTTTCCAGTTAACCCTAATTGTTTTGTCAACACTTTTTAATTATTTTTATTTAGATGAGTGAAGTTTTAAAGCCTATTGTTTACTCATTTGCTGAACAAATATATCCAGATTCTTCTAATCGTGAACGATTATTATTATCGGCTAGAAAATGGTTAGATTCGCATTGGAATTCAGCTATTTTGAGACCAATAGCTTCAGATACGCTTGTTAGGTTTGTTTTCTTTTTTAAATTTTAAAATAGTTGTTTAATTAATTTTGAAGATTAGCAACATCAGGAGGGGCGTTTTCAAATGAAAAAGCTTTAAATAGTTATATTTCTCAGCAAATAAGTTCGGAAAGTTTACCAAGTAATTCATCATCATCAATGCCTTCTTCAAAAAAGAGTGTTTTTGTTAGAAAAAAATAATTTATTTATTAAAAATAATACCCCGGTCACTTTAAAAATAAAAAATTTATAATTTTATGTATTATACACTTATCACCTCAGACTTATATATATCTACCAAAAATCAGATTTATATATACTTTTTAAAATTCTTTTATAATCTATTCTTTTTGCTCAATTCTTCCTTTTTTATTTTATTTTTTCATTGCTCAAACTTATGTTGAGTTTTTTTTTTTAATTGACTTGAAAGTTTAATTGAGTCCTTGGTTTTTAATTTTCTGTTTCTTATTTAAAGAAGTTTATTCTCAAGTTTTTGAATAAGAGGTTGATTAATTTAATAAAATAAATAATTTCTTAAATTTTTATGATTTGCGAATATCAATGTTATTAGGTTAAAATCGATAAAATCAATTATGATTTTCATAAATGTTTGTTACAAAGTTAAAATCGCTATTTGGCGAAATGTCTATTTGACTTTTTTTCCATTTTTTTTACTTTTTTGTTATTTTTTTTAAAGATTTTCATTTTTTTCTACAGCAATATGAACAGTTTATTATATTACTTTACACTCTTTTTTGCTTATTGTTACACTGAAGTTTCTCATTCAAACAAAAATGATGGAGAAAAGTCAACTAGAAAAGGTTCCTCATCTTTTAGAAAGGATGAATTAAATGTAGACTCTTTTCAGAAAGAATGTAGGTATGTTTTTTAATTGTTTACAAAATTCCTTTTATTTTTTAGATCCTTTGCTATTAAAAGTTAAACGACGTGAACAAGACGTTGCCTTGAAAACAATTCTTTTAAAAAATAAAGATGAAAAACATCTAATGCTTAAACATTTATTTTCTAGTATCCATAAAACAATAAAAGAATCGAAACATGCATTAGTTAAATACAACGACAATATTGATGATTTTAGGATATTTGGTTCAACTGAAGAAACGAAAGAACATTTTTCCAGAATTGTTGAAAATACAATATTTCTTGCTGGATTAACTCTGTATTTTCCTAAATTTGCTTCGTATTATATTAACAAAGATGTTGATTTCAATCAACTTTATCGATGGTCGAATGGCTTTTGCTCGAATTTGACGTTTCTGGACAATGAGTATTTTTTAACCTAATTTTCGGGATTTTTTTTTTTATGTTGACGGTTAATATAAGAAACGGAAAAATAGCTTTTTAATATCATAAAGATTTATTTTTATTTATTTAGAACAAAAGAGTTCCTTAACTTAGCTGCCCAGGAAATTGGATTTGTTCCGAAAACTGATGATTTTATTAATCCTTATATAGATATTTCTGGTGAAAATTCTAATAAAAAAGAAGAAATGCAACGTCAAGCACTTGAGGAAATGAAAGAAAGGGAAATGGCAAAGAAACTTGCAAAATCAAATAAACCTAAAAAGAAGAAAAAAATCAATGATTCTCATTTAAAGAGCGAATTATAATTTATTTGGGACATCATATTTTTCACTTATTTTTAATTAAAAATTTAAATTAATGTTTTTTCTCTGACACGTTTTCATAACGTTTAATTTTTTTAAATTCTTTTAACTGTTTTTTTAGAAAAAGAATAATTTTATATGTCTTCCAGACCTTTATTGACCTTAAAAATGCTTCAAAAAAGATTAAACGATGGAGAACTTGATCTCAGTTCTTTGCGTCTCGAGACTGTGCCTACAGAATTAATTTGTCGCTGCGTCAATTTTGGTGAAGAAACGAAGAAAATAACTGACATGAATTTAAGCAATAATTTGTTAACTTCGTTGCCTTCGCAGTTTTGTGTTTTCTTTTTTGACCTTCAAGTTCTGAATTTGAGCAATAATAGAATCAAAGCTTTGCCTGATGATTTCGGAAATTTGTCTTCTCTTTATCATTTAAATTTATCAAATAATCAAATCAAGGTTTAATAATTATTTTATATTGGGTTGTGACTAAAATTTATATTTTCAATCTCTAGAAACTTCCTCCCAGTTTTGGTGATTTGGAGATTCTAAAATGGCTCAATTTGGCCAATAATCCATTAGAAAGGGATTTGGCAGAAATTATTGGGAATTGTTCAACTGACAAACATTGTTGTAGAGCTGCTGTTAATGGTTAATTTTATTTATTTTAAATTCATCCGAACAGCTTTTTATACTTCTTTTTTCATAGAAATCTTTTAAAATTAAAATTCTAGCCGTTCAATATGTTGGCTTTTCATATGCTCATTCAGCAGAATCTACAGCTATAATTGATGACGATTCTGGTTCGTTTCATCCAACAAATGAATCTTTTTCAAAAAGAGGACCACCACAGCCACGACCTTTTTATTATTTTATTTTTTCAAAAAAGGCTTTATTAGTCTCTCTCGTTTTTGTTATTTTTACCTTTTTAACTTATTTTTGGGACATGCCGTTTTTTGTTGTTATTCTTATGTTGTTGTATTGCTTCCTTTAATGTAAAACAATTTTTTCTAATTATTTTATGAAGGTTTAAAAATCCAATATATTTTTTTTTAAATTTTAATTAATTAATATTAGTCACGGAATATGTTTGTATTTAAAAAAAAAATTTTGTGGATTATATTGCGTGTCCTTTTTCCCATTTTTTGACTAAAATATTCCATAATTTTTCTCATTTATTATGTCTATTATATTCTCCCATTTTTTACATCTTTTAATAAAAAAAAGAAATACATGTACATATACAAACATATTCTTTTTAAGAACATTAAATATTTATTTGTATTTTTAGAAAAATGAGAAGAAGGAAAGGAAAAAGGAGTTTAAAGATTTTTTTATATACTATCTGTTCATTTTTAACTAAAAGAAGAGAATGAGGCGGAGATACATTTTTGGATATAAAAGGATGCTTGTTTGATCTATTGGCATTTACTTTAGAGGAACGAAGAGATGTGTTTATTTGGAATTAAGACGTTTCAAGGTTTTTTTCTTTAAATTTTTGGGGGAATTTTTGGGTTAAACATTTAATAGAAGTTGCTGGGGCTTTTTGCGGTAAATAGGGTGGAAATTTTTATTGGCTTCAAACATTTTTCATTTAATGAAACCTTTTGAGTTGAATATTTTTACTTATGTCTTTAAAATTACTTGGCTTCTCTTAACGCTTTCCATTTATCACTTTCATTATATAAGAATATTTAAATTTTTCTTTATTAAAAAATAATTTTCTTTACTAAATTATCAAAAAATGTTTAAAAATCAATTAAATTTAAAGCCATTTAATTCTCTTGTCATTTAATAAAAAATGACCTCCTCTTTTTTAGTTTTTGTTCCTTTTTTTGTTGCTTAAAAAATTTTTTTTTACTTCCTTGGTTCATTTTCTTGTCATTTAATAATGACATGTGTGCCTTTTTTGACAATTTTTAATTTTTGTTACCAATTATTTCTTTTCCTTATCAGCTTGTACGACGATTATTATTAAACAGCAGAGAACAAAAAAGATCATACATTAATAATAATTGTTTTCCGGAATTTTCTTCTAACATCTTTCCGGTTGTTTTTCCTGTTGTTTCATTTAACTTTTGTATTTTTCTTTTCCCAGGAATTTTTTTTTGTTTTCTCTGTTCTTTACAAAGTGTCTTTCCTTTTTAATTTTTCTTTTAAAGATAAAACATTTTCTTACAAAAATTTTATAATTTTTTCAAGTTACAAATTAGCAGTTTTATGTTTGCCTTATTTTAATTTTAGGGACCATTGTAAATTCTTTTCCCCATTTCTTTTTTACTTCCCAAAGGACCTCTACTGCTTTTTTGTTATTTTCTTTTTTTAAAAAAGGCTCTATTAGTTTTTTTTTCGTTTTTTGTTGTTGTTTTTACTCTTTTCTCTTGTTTTTGGGATATGCCGTTTTTTATTCCTCACAAAAATTGTTTTAATTTAAACGATAATAATTTCTTATTTTTAAGTACTAAATTATAAAATAAAAATAAATCTGATAAAATTTCTTTGTTTTTACGAAAATATTAAATTTTTAAAAATTTTTTTTCTTTATTAATTGTTTCGACTTTTTATTCATAAAAAATCTATTCATTCATTTGTCACAATTATTTATTTTTTGTTTATTGTACATATATTGCTTCCTTTAATGTAAAACAATTTTTTCTAATTGCTTTTTTTTTTAAGGTCCATTCTTTAAGAGGGTAAAGATTACCGCATAATAAACATTTCCACTCTATTTATTTTTTATTCAGACAATTACGAATTGGTTAACACAAAAAGGCGTCAAGTTTCAAATGACAAACCAAAAAAAAATCCTGCTGCCTTTCAAATACGTTTCCCCCCTTTTTTTTAACCATTTTTCCCTCCCAATTTGAATTACTCCTCCCACCTTTTTTTTTCCTTTTTCTTTCTTTTTATTTAAAAGTTTATTCAAAAGAAAAAAAAAAGTTGAAATAAATATGTTCTTTAAAAGGATAAATTAGAGAAGAATGGATTTCCTCCTTGTTTTTTTAAATTTATTCAAGTGTAAAAACTTTGTTTTTTTATTCTTTTATGTTACTCAAAAATTATTTTTTTTCTTTTAGTTAAATCAATATTGTAGAAATTTTTCCTTAGTAATTAAGTTTTTCCAAAGATAATTCTTGAGTATCAGTAGTTCAGTGGGATACTAAAACGTTCCATAGGTCTTGCAGGTCCAGAACCGCTTTGTCAAACTTTTTTTTCTCTTACTTTTTATTTTCGATTTTTATCAGTCAATTATTTTATTTTTTTTTCAGATTTTACTAAAAAATAATTTTAAAATATGAGTATTGGAAGTAATGATTCTACAACATTATTAGCAACGTCAACATTATACAAAAAACGACATCCACAATTACTAAAGCTTGTACCTGCTAGAGCACAATCATGCGCTGATTTTAGTAGTCGTTTACAGTTGTTACCTTCTTCTATGGCTGCTGCAGCATGTATTCTTTTTTTTTATTTTTAAAATAAGGGAATAGGTGACTAATTATTTTTTTTTTAATGTTTTGGTATAAACTCCCCAGCAATTTTTTATTAAGAGAGACTTTAATGTCACAAAATAATTTGTATCAATTTTAAATATTTATTCTTTTATGGATAGAATTTTTCTCATACATATTTATTAAGTAATTTTCTCATATTACTTTTTAAATTGCGCGAACAAAAAGGACATTTTATTTAAAAAATATAAATATGTATATTTTTTTCTCTACCTTTTTAACTAATCTCCATTTTCCTTAAAACTAAATATTTTCTACTTTTATTATTTTAGCTTTTTTAATTTGCTGACATTTTGTCTTTTTAATTTTCTAGGTTTCTTCAAATTTTTCTTTTAAAAAACTTGGAACTCTTTTATTAATATAATAACTTTAATTTCCCAATGGAATATAATTTCTCTCTTTGGAATTAATTTTTAATATTCTTTTATGATTTTGTCTTCATTTTGTATTTATTTTCTTAGTTTTTTAGTTTTGTCTAAAAATTGTCTGTTTACTTAAACAAATTTCAATTTTAATTAACGTTAAATTAATTTTTATTTATTTTTTAAGTGTCAGCAAAGCAAATAAGAGATTCTGGTTCTTCTCCTCAATTTATTCCATTTTCTCCTAGAAATTCAACAACAACAATAAATATTAGACCAATGTCAAATTCTACTCCTTCTGCTACTTGTAATAATATTGGTTATAATTCTTCACCTCCTTCTTTATCTCCACAAAGGAAAATTTCTCGTTCAGCAAGATTCTGTAATTCATTTCGTCGAACATTGCGTTATAATAGTCCAGGAAGTAAAAAAGCTTTGGCGCAAACAGGTTTATTTATTTTTTATTATTTAGGGCTAACAATTAATTATTTAATTTAGAGGGGAAAAGAAGTAGTAAGGACTTATTATTTTCATTAAAATGAGTTATAATTAATTGAGATTATTCGTTTCTATGAGCATTCTGTCCTTTTTATTTTTCCAATCTTTTAACATTTTTTTTAAAGATTCTAATGCTTCAGCACCAACAAGTCTTTTATCTTCTACTACTTTAAACAAAAACGGATCACAAAATTCTGTAATAAATTCAGAGACGAGTGAAAATAATTTAACAATTTCTTATAAAAGACAACAAAACAAGGTTTTCTTTCTTTCTATAAATTTAAAATTATTTTTGTTTTCTTCAAAAGGATATTTCTGAAAATTCTGATTCTGTTGAACAAACACCTGAAAAGAGACCACAAATTGATGAACGCCGAAATAGTTCGTCTTCTCCTTTCTCACGTTAGTTTTTTTAAATTTTTTAAAAAGGCTGTTGATGGGGGGTTCTCTAAATTGTTATAAATTGTCTATTTTACTCAAATAAATTGGGGGTAAATATTTCCCTTTTAAGCTTTTTTTTTTCTTCTTTTTATTTATTTTCTTTTTTCTACTGTTAAAGGTTAAGAACATTTATTTTCTTTTTCTTTCTTAAATTTTGGAGACAGATTTTTTTGAATATTTTTCTTTTCTCTTTTTTTTTTTCAACTAAACTTTCTTTATATAACCAAAATAAATTACCAAACTTTCTGTGAATAAAAAATAAAAGGAAGGAAGAAATTTGTTTTTTTATGTAAAAAAGGACTGTCTTTATTCTACACAATTTACTTTTTTTTTTTTTTTTGAATAGCTTTCCAATAAAGAAAATTTTTTTAAGAGGAAAATGGTGGGGCGCATCAAGTGTCTCAAAAATTGCTTTAGCATTTATCTTATTTTATTTTTCTTCATTTTTATTTTTATTTCTTTACCTTTTTTTTTATTATTTTTAAAAAATTTTTAAGTTTATTTTTATTAAATTTTAGTTTAATATATTGACAAAAAATTATCTTATTTTTTAAAAATATTTTTTACTGATCATTGAACATTTTCTAAATCTTTTAAAAATTTTTAAAAAATTATTTATATAGCTTTAAGACTTAATATTTAGATTTTTTTTTCTATTTTTTATAATTATTTTGAGCTTCTTCTTTTGGATATTTTAATGCTTTTTTTCTTTGTTTTATTTTTCTAATCGTGAGAAATTTAAAATTAGAAACCAATAGATTTTTTTCCTTTCCTAAATAAATTATTTAATAGTAGAAGAGAGGTCATCCGAACATTTTTTGACTAATTTTGAACGTTAATTTTTTTAGGTTTATTTTTTTTTAATATAAAAGTATAGTTTTTAATATTTAGAAATATTTCTAATATTTCTTTTTATTTCTTTTTTATGCTTTTGACATTTTTTCAATATTTTTTTTTAAAAATAATTATCTGTTTTTGACAAAATTATTTTATTAAAATTTTATTTTATTTTTTTAATTTTGAGATTTTATTAAAATAAATTTAAAAAAAAACAAACAACAAAATTAAATGTCTCAATCATCAGAATTTTCATTTATTAATAATTATTTCCCTCACCGTCCTTCAATTTTATCTTTAAATATTATTCCCTCTACAGCCTTTTTATTATCCCCAACCAAAGTTTTTGATAATAAAAATACTGAAAATGGGTTAACTACAGCAACAAATCTTTTAACAACTTTAACAGAATCTTCTGCTATTTTAGTTAGACGATTATCAAAAGCTTTTTTTCAAGCACAGGACCAACAACGTATTGGTAAGTTTATTTTAAACATAAATGTTGTAAAGAAATTCTGATTTTTATTTTAAAGTTTGTTAATTTTCTTAAAACATTAATTAAACATGTTCTGATTTTTTAAAGTTTCTTAAAACTTAACTATAAAAAGATATTCTGATTTTTACTTTATTTTATTTAAAAGCACATTAAGTTCTGTTTTTGTATTTTTTAAAGAATTTTATAAAATTCTGTTTTTTAATTTTAATCTTTAATTTCTTTCTTTACACACAGTATTATTATTCTTTGCGAAAAATTATTTTCTAATAAATCTTTTTATTGTTCCGTGCCCTTTAAGTTTTTCCTAAGATTTTTTTATTTATTTTTAAAAAAGTTTTATTTTTTGCATAAGAAAAAAAAAATATATTTATTTACTATATTTAAATAAGGAAAATATCTTTTACTATTTCCTCATGCGGAAGTTTTACCACAAATAAAATAAATGAAAGGGAAATTGAGAATATTTTTTTTTAAAGAAAATTCTCCCATAGATTTATTTTATTAGCTTTTTCTTTTTTGCGTCATTTATTTATAAAATAATATTTTTTTATTAATAATTTTTGGATATTTTTGTAAATATTTTCTTTAAAAAAAATTAATATTTTGAATGGTTTACCTATTTTATTTAATATTTTTTATTTAACTTTTTTTATTTTATATATAATAGCTATTTAAAAGTCTTTTTTAAGTTAAATGGATTTGGATATTTTTATTAGTATTTTGTTTTATTTAAAAGTCATGTTTTTATTGAAATTATTTTAAAAGTCTTGTATCAATTTAAGCTGACTCTTTTCTATATTTGTCCTTTTTAATAAACAAATATTAATTTTTTTAAAATTTTCATTTGTTCCGTTACTATATGTTATGTACATTTTTATCTCTTCTTTATTTATTTTACGTTGCCATTTAAAGGAAATATATATATTTTATATATATCTAAAGCTTTTTCCTAAATTGATTATTTTGTTTTAAAGCTTTTTAGGTCCAAAAAATGGTAAAAAGAAAATATAATATAGTAGCTTTTTTAAAAATTAAATGTTGTATTTTCATTCATGCGCAATGTTTATGGCATTATATAAAAATAGAGAAATAGTTAAAGAATTATTTATTAAAGAAAAAGAAAAGAATAAACAGTAGGAAAAATAAGTGAGTGAAAAGGTTAGAGAAAATTTTAAGAACGTGGTTAGAGATAAAAAGAGAGAAAGAGAAAAAAAATATTCTGAAAGAGAAGTTAAAGTAAATAATAAAAAAGAAATGAAAAAGTTAGAGAACATAAAAAGAGTATATTTGTGTCTGTTTTCTTTTCACTTTTTATTTTTTTTTGCCTTTCTTTTTTTTCTATTTATTTATTTATTTTACACCCCATTTTTCTTGTGCCAACTTTACAAGGCTTTTCCTTATTTATTCCTTTTATCTTAAAAGAGAAAATTTAATCGATTATTTTATTTTTTTTTTAACGTTTTAATTTTTTTTTTTTAAATTTTCTTTAGTCTATAAAATTCAAAAATATTTTTATATTTCTGTTTTGTTGTTCATTATATTTAAATAAAGCATTAAATAATAAAGGTTATTTTTTGCACCTTTTTTTTCTTCAATTTTCACTTATTTTTTTTTACCATTTATTTTTTTATTTTCTTTTGCATTCTTCACATTTTTTAGATTTTTATTTTAAAATTTATTCTATTTTGATTGGATATTTTTTTTAATTTATTAAATCTAAATTATTTTTTATTTATTTGTCTCAAATATTTTTAAAATTAATGTCAAAAATACCATCAATCTTTTTCTTCATTTTTATTAAAAAATAACCAATCCTTTTTTTTTTTATTTTAATTTATTTTTTTTTTTTAAGAAATTTATATTTAAATTCGATTTTTATTTTATTTTTAAATTCAACGTATAAAATATTAATTTAAAATTATTATTAAATATGTCTACCACAAAAAGAGAACAACATCGTGACCCGAATAAATTAAATATTAAAAAAGAATTTTTGGGTTTGTTGTTTTTTTTCAAATTATTTTTATTTATTTTCCAAAAAAAAATTTTTTGTGTTTTTGCCACTCCTAAATTAATAAAAAAAAAATTTTTTTTTTAATTTTTTTGTTACCTTATTTATATATTTTTTTTAATTAAGTTTTATATATAAGTTAAAATAATTTCTTTTGGTATTATTTTTTTTTTTTTTTTTTTTTTTAAATTTTTATTTTATAACGAAATGAAAATTTTTTTTATAAAAAAAATTTTTTTTTTTTTAATTTAAAATTCATTGTATTTTTTATTCTTTTTTTTTATGAATTAAAATTTTATTCTCTCTTTAAAAATCTTCTTTTTAAAATAAAAGAAAAATTAATAAATAAATAAATAAAAATGGCTAAATTTGGATGTTCAGGTCTTTTTAAATAATTTTATTTTATTTATTTTAAAATAATTATTTTTTTCCTTTTTAAAGATTTAATGAATGATTGGGAAATTGGTGGAACACAAAATCCTTGGGTTTGTCCAAGCGATAGACATTTACAATTACGGGCACAGTTTGTTTAAAATTTCTTTTAATTAATTAATTTTTTTTTTAAGACTTAAAAGTGGTTGGAGTGTTAGAACAGCTACTTCCCGTTCACCTACAACTTCTAAACAATCTTTACTTTGTGCAGGAATTACAGAAGCTGAACAAGAGGTTTGTTTTGTTTTTTTTTAAATGTTGATCTTTTGGAGTAATTATTTTAATAAAAAAAAATTTTTTTTAGAAAATTAAAAAAGTTTTGGCGCGTGCAGAGCAAGGTCGAATAAATGAGCAGATTAGAGTAGGGTTAGTTTTGTTTTATTTTTTTTTACATGGTTGGGGGATGTTTTTTAAAAAATTAAGTTTGAATAAATTGTCACTTTTTTAGAAGAAACATTTAATTAAAATTAATTTTAATTTAGAAAAATGGTTGAACGTTTGGATCGTCTACGTTCTAGAGCAGTTGGAAATGGAGTATTTATTTTATTAAAAATTTCTTTTTAATTTTAATATTTAAAAAGGTAACTCAATGCCTTTTATGTCAAACAGAATTTGGATTATTAGCAGCTAAAAGTTATGCTGCAATGTGTTCAGATTGTAGAAAAGTTTGTTTTTTTTTTTTAAATTTTTTTTTTTAATATTTGTTTTTTATAGTATGTTTGTCAACGTAATTGTGGTGTTGAAACTTTTGACCAAAAAAGGAAAGAACCTATATTTCTTTGTAAAATTTGTTCGGAATATAGAGAAGTGGTTAGTTTATTTTAATTTAATTTTAATTAAAATTAAAAAAAAAAGATGTGGAAAAAGTCTGGTGCATGGTTTTATAAAGAAGTTCCTTCATTACCTCCAAGTAGGCCCTGTTCTGCAATGGCTGATCTTTCAACTGCTGTCGGGAATGGAATAAATAATCAACAACAACAACCGTCTTCTTCTTCTTTTATGACTCCAACATCTTCAAATGGCCAACCTGATAGTCCTACTGCACGTTCTCTTTGTTCTACGGGTCCAACAATTAGAAGACATTTTCCTTTTGGAGGAAGTGGGGGAGGGACTACTGTAGGACATGATTACCGTAGAGGAGACAGTAAACCCTCACCACAATCTTCTACAGTTAGAAGAACAAATACTGGAGAACCAATTCCAATACCTGCTGAACAAAGGTTTTTTAATTAAAAAATATTTATTTCTGAGACCAGACTTTAATGTCCATTTATTAACTTTACGTTTAAGGCTAAAAACAAATCCTCGTCCACGTATTATCCCATCTTGGGTTCATGATGGCCTTCAACAATCAAGTATTAGTGTAGATGAAGAAGAATCAGATGGTGCAAGTTCTTCAACATCATCTTCATTAGAACCAGCACAATTTCGAATGTCTTTAGGTGCACAAAAGGAAAGGGCTTTAGCAGTTAAACAAAGAAATTCAAATCAAAAACAAGCTGACCATCGAAATTTAAATGTTTTGTCAACAAAAGAGAGTAGTAGAACAACAACAACATTAATAAAAACAACAATAAAAGCTGGAAAAAATAAAAATTTAATTGAAAATAATAAAAATAATATGCAAAGAGTTGTTTTAAGAAGAGGAGGAAGAAATAGAGTTTTAGATTCTGGTAATTATTTATTTTTTTTTAAAATTTTTTTTAAAAGATTCTGAAGATCAAGAAGCTCTTTCACGTCGTAGTTCTCCTTCTATTTCGCCTAGACATTCTTTAGCTACTCCTTCAAGTTATGGAGGTGATGACCCTTCTTTGTTATTAAATACAGCAAATACAACAACAATTAATTATTCTTTATCTCAACAACAACATTTTAATAGTAATGAAGAAAGGACAACAATGTCAGATTCGCGCAGCGTGGATTCGGGTGGTCAGAATATTTTGGGGAAATTAATTTTATATTTTGTCTTGTGAGGGTTGAACTAATAATAAGCTGGATAAATATAAATATATGGAAGAAATTGTTAAGTGTTCTTTTGGCTTAGTGGTTTAAAGTTTGAGGGAGGCTCAGGTTCGAATCCTGTTTGAACAATTTTATTTTTAATTAACCCCATTTTTTTAATATTTAGTAGTTCAAAGCGATCATTCTGCTCAACAACAGCAACAATATGGATTGGCTGCTTTTGCTTTTTCTAATAATACAAATGCTTTATTTTCTTCTGAAAATTATTCTGAAGAATTAAATAATATACAACAACAACAACAGCATTTAATGGTTTATTTTTTATTTAAATTAAAATATTTATTTATTTTTTAGGCAAAATCTCCTTCACCTATTCCCCCACCAATTCCTCCAAGAAGTGCAACAATATCTACACCAAAACCTTTATTATTATCTTCAGAAATTAATCAACAACAAATTATTAGAGGAGGCGAAGGATCTTCTTGTTATTATAATAAAATAATTTCAAAAAGAAGGCCTTCTTCTGTAAATAATAATAATTTAAATAAAAGTTCAACAAATAGAAATGAAGGTTTTTTTGTTCTTATTAAAATTTTAATTTAAAAAAAATAAATAGAAAGTATTGAAGTTGGTTTTTCTTCTCTAAGTTTAGCACCAGAATCAATTACAAGTAGAAGATCAACACAATCATCAAGTGTTTTAAATGATAATAATTGTAATAATGAAGAGGTTTTATTTTTTTATTTGGAATTTTTATTTTTTTTTTTTTTGAAGGATAAACATTTAACAATACAAGGAGGAGGAAGAGGAGGAATCTCTTCTTTAGGTCGAAGATCTGATGCTGATTCTTTTGATAGAGATGATTCTCCAGCTTTTATAAGTGAACCTGATGATGATATTAGTTTGTTTTTATTTTTAATAAATTTAAGTAAAAGGTTTTTTTTAATTATTTAAAGGGTAATTCCTCTTTTTTCTTATTCTATATTTAATTCAAATACCTCAAATATTATTTTATGATTTTTTAAATATATTTTTTTTTCATTTATTCTCTCAAAAGATTTAAAGAAATGTCTTTCATCATCATCATTTATTGAAAATCAATATAAATATTTACAAAAACCTGCAGTTTCAATAGAATCTGTACCTTCTGAAGAATCTTCTCCTTTACTTGTTTCTTCTTCCTCACATATTCAAAAATGTTTATCAAATTCTAATGAATCTTTTGATGAAAAAACTAGTGGTAGGAGAGAAAAAACAACTCTATTATTTAAGCACATTTTCTACTTTTTTTTTTATCTCTTTAATTCTTTTATTTTTTTATTTTTCAATTTAAATTTATTTTATTTTTATTTTCACTTTCTAAATATTTTCTTTTAATTTACAAATCAATTTTCTTAGTTTTAATTTTCTTTTTTGTTGGCACATAAACAAACTCTTTTTAATTAAAATTTCTTCTTTTAAGGTATTCTTGGTTCTATTCAACTAAATTTGTTATACTTATCGGAAGAAAAACAATTAATTATTCATTTAATTCGTGCAAAGGTTTTTTTCTTTTTTTAGTAAGAAAAATTAATAAAATTTATTTTTAGAATCTTAAAGCAATGGACAAAAATGGATTTTCTGATCCTTATGTAAAATTTCATTTGTTACCAGGCAACGCTAAGGCAACAAAATTGACATCAAAAACAATTGAAAAAACATTAAATCCCGAATGGAATCAAGAATTAATTTATTACGGAATAACTGAAGAGGAAAGGCTTCGCAAGGTTTTTTTTTCAATTTTTTAAATTATTTTTAAAATTTTGTACAGTCTCTTCGAATTACTGTACTTGACAGAGACCGTATTGGCTCGGACTTTCTTGGAGAAACTCGAATTGCATTGAGAAAGCTTCCTTTAGGAGTTACTAAAAAATTTAATTTGTACTTGGAACATGCAATGCCTACACCAGTATTTGTTTTAATTTTATTTTAAATTTAGTTTTTTTAGATTGAAAAATCCTTTATTGAAGAAAGAGGAAAGTTATTGCTTTCAGTTTGTTATAATATTCAACAAGGATCTCTTTTTGTAATTGTTAAACGTTGTGTTGAACTGCTTGGAATGGATTCAACAGGTTTTCTTTTTTTGGCTTTTTTTGTCCTTTCAAGGCGGACCTTTCAACATTTTAAACTTTCAATTAAATTTTTATTATTTTAGGCTTTTCTGATCCTTATTGTAAAATTTCTTTAACTCCTTTAACATCAAAAGCACATCGACAAAAAACTGCTATAAAAAAGAGAACATTAAATCCAGAATTTAATGAAACAATGCAATTTTTGGTTCCATTTAAAGATTTACCGAAGAAAACATTAAATATTGGTGTATATGATTATGGTTATTTTATATATTTTTTAGTTAAGTTTTTAATTGCTTTTATTTTTCTAGATATGGGTAGACATGACGACTATATTGGTTAGTTTTTTAAGAGGAAATAAATAAGGTTTTTTTTTTTAATTTTTAGGTGGAGTTTTACTTTCGACTGCAGCACCTGGTGATAGAGGAAGACAATGGCAACAAGTAATTGAAAACCCTGGAAAAACATTTGAATATTGGCATAAATTGGAAACTGATGGCTAAGAAAATTAATTGTTATTTTATTAAATTTGTTATTTTGTGCCTTCTATATTTAAGTGATTTTTATTATTCATTTAATATGGTAGTAAGATTATTATTTTTTTTGTGATGAAACGGCTTTCAAAGAAAAAATAGTCTCATTTTAAAAATATAGTGAGGACAGAGAAGAAAAGATAAAGAAATAGTGAAGATAGAGAATGAAAGAAAAAAGAAGTACAACGTGAAGATTCTAAAAGAAATTTATGGATTGCTACCTATGCAATAATTCTAATTAGATTCGAATGTAATAAAGCAAAATCCTAGGGGGGGGGTTGGGTGGGTGGTTTCTGATGCCTGAAGGCATAAATTTTGTGAGTTACGTGTGAGCACGTAGTTTATAGTTAAAACGATCAATTTAAATTGTCAGCGACAAAATGGCGCATATGCTTGAATTCTTCATTTTCATTACCGCGTGATTTTTGTTGATTTCGAACAACAGGATAGTCATAGGTTTTTTGGTATTAAAGAAAATTCAATCAGAATTATTCGACAGGTAGTAAGCTTCACTTAATTTTTCCCATTATATTTCTTTATCTTTTTTTCTCTAAATAAAACACTAATTAATTAATTATTTCCAAAATTGAAGTTAAAATTATTTTCTTGTAAATGTGTAAAAGTTAAATTCAATCAGAATACAGTAAGAAAAGGCACTTTATTGTTGCACTGAACTAGATTAAAAGTGTTTGATCGCTAAGATTGACTACCGTAATTAAATGATCATTTGATTAACGAAAATGGAAAAAATCGTATGTTAATCAAATTTCTTTCTCAACTGTTTTATTGCATAATCAAAAAGATTTAAAAAAAAAGATAATTTGAAAAAATGTAATTGATTTTTACCATTCTGTCATTTAAAAAATAATGAAATTAAGATCACGCGTGTAAATTTCTTTCAGCATCAAAAAACTTTTTTCTTACTGTATTATTGATTACTTTTGCATCACAATAAATCACAATAAATTAAAATTAAAAAAAAAAAAGCTGAAAATAAAATATTTGGAAATAATGTTATACTGATAATAATAAGAGATTTAAACTTCTTAATAAATATGCACTAATTTCAATTGTATTTTAGTTTAAAAAAACAAAAATCGATATATCCATTAATTTTACAAAGTAATTGCAAATAGATGAAGAAGAAATTTGATTAACATACGATTTTTTCCATTTTCGTTAATCAAATGATCATTTAATTACGGTAGTCAATCTTAGCGATCAAACACTTTTAATCTAGTTCAGTGCAACAATAAAGTGCCTTTTCTTACTGTATTCTGATTGAATTTAACTTTTACACATTTACAAGAAAATAATTTTAACTTCAATTTTGGAAATAATTAATTAATTAGTGTTTTATTTAGAGAAAAAAAGATAAAGAAATATAATGGGAAAAATTAAGTGAAGCTTACTACCTGTCGAATAATTCTGATTGAATTTTCTTTAATACCAAAAAACCTATGACTATCCTGTTGTTCGAAATCAACAAAAATCACGCGGTAATGAAAATGAAGAATTCAAGCATATGCGCCATTTTGTCGCTGACAATTTAAATTGATCGTTTTAACTATAAACTACGTGCTCACACGTAACTCACAAAATTTATGCCTTCAGGCATCAGAAACCACCCACCCAACCTCCCCCAGGATTTTGCTTCATTACATTCAAATCTGCTTGGAACTAATGCATAGGTAGCAATCCATAAATTTCTTTTAGAATCTTCACGTTGTACTTCTTTTTTCTTTCATTCTCTATCTTCACTATTTCTTTATCTTTTCTTCTCTGTCCTCACTATATTTCTTTTCTCAAAAGCCATCTCAACACCAAAATTAATAAAATTTCGAACAAAAACAATTTATTTAAAATACTTAAAAAATCACAAAAAGATTTAAAAAAATAAAACAAATCTATTGTAAAGACTGAGATCCTGAACATGAAGAAGTTATCGTCGTTGGTAGGTTACACATTTCTGTATATGTAACCTTCATAGCTACTCCTTCAGGAATATTCCTTTCAATATATTCAAGAAAAGTACTTGCAGTACTTCCAGTTAAGTATTTAACGTACATCATTTTTATGTATGTACGTGTTTCATATTGAACTTTGTATTTCTTTTTGGCAAATTTATCCTTCAAAGTAGTCAAAAGCCAACTTTCATGTGGAGGCTGTTCAATTTTAGATTTTTCAATGTCCAAATGGTCACAGACGTTCTAAAAAATGAAAAATAAATGCTTTAAATTTTAGGTTACATTAAAATTACTTAAGAGAAATTAAATTAAAAAAATAAATACCAACATTAACAAATGTGAAATAAGATGAAAGAACTTCTTGATCGTGTCCTCTAATTTCCAAATCAATTCGTTTAAAAAGTTTGTCGTGCTCTACATTGTCGGATCTTTCAGCAACAGCAGCAAAACTTCGATTAATTCCAAGCCTTATTAATTGGCCATGACTGAACAATAATGTTCTGTTTGGTGATACAACTAAATTTTGATTAAATAAATACTTTGAAAATCTTCCAAATGATGTCAATAACATTCCTAAAAATTAAAAAAAGAAAAATTAAATTTAAAAATACTAAAATTCAAAAATATATAATGAATAATATTTAAATGAATAAAAGTCAATAAATTTATATAAAAGATATACACACGTATTTAAGTATAAAGAAAGAATAAAAAATAAACTAAAAAAAATACTCAAAATTACTGCGTAGAAATAAAACAAAAAAACTCAAGATCAATCAAAATATTTATTTAAATACTTATTTTTCCCCCTTTTTATTGAAATGGATTAGTTGGATTATTAGATGGATGTTGTTGTTGATTAAAGTTTGGAGGTGGAGGAAAGGCACCAAATTGCTGTTGTGGAAAAGCGCCAGGATACGTTCCCTTAGAATTTAAATTTAAACAAAAATTAAAGACAAAACAAAACTGGATATTGAATTGGATATGGCGTAGTATTATAACCACCACCACCACCCATCTGTCCTTGCTGCTGATGAACACCATAAGGATACGGGGCTTAAAAATGTTCAAAATAGTTAATTTATATTAATTTAAAATAAACCATATGGCATATAAGGATTTGGAGTTTGCTGTTGATATTGCTGCCCTGAATAGGGTGGAGGTTGTTGATGTTGCATTCCAATTTGTTGCTGTGGTTGCATTTGATAAATAGGTGCTAAATATATTATTTAATAAAAAAAAATATTTAAAAACAAAAACCTTGTGTCTGATATGTTTGTGTAACTGTAGAAACAGGAGGTTGTGCAGGAGGTGGTGGACGAGGAGGTGGAACAGGACTTTTTGTTGGCAAAGCAGGAGAAACAATATTCTGTTGAACCTGCTTCATTAAATCTTCCTTTTCTGTTTGACGGGCAAAGCAAAAATCTTAAAAGATGAATAAATTGTTTAAAAAAAAGATAAAAATAAACCAGAAATTTTCTGCTGAATCCGAACCAAAACAGGAGTCAAATCATTATAGAACTAAAAAAAGATTCAAATTTAAACATATTTAGATAAAATAAACCTTAGTTCCTTCACTTAAATCCCCTTGAAGTACAAAAAATGCATCATAGGCACTAGCCAATCCTTTCAAGAAATTTTCACGTTCAACCCCTCCAGAAGAATGACGTTCTTCGGAGAATTTTTTATACCATTGCTGAACTTCTTCCATAACAGAATCTTGTCTTTTAATTGAAGATTCAACTCTGTCACGTAAAGGTTTAAATAAATTGACAATCTTTTCTGAGCTAAGCTTTTCCTCATTAACAACACCTGTTTCTGCCAAAGCTTTAGAGAATTCATTACTCATATCAAAACGAATCTATTTTTAAATAAATTTAAAAAAGAAGACTTTTAAAAGAAAACAAAACTTTTTTTAATTCCTTTTCAATATCTTCTCTATCAACTTTAATCTCCTGTACTTGATTCATCAAACTTCGCAATTTTTGTATAGTTGGGGAATTATTAAAGGATCCTTGATTTGCACCAATTCCAGGAATTGATAATTTTAATTCATTCTAAAAATATATAAAAAGTTAATTTACTTGACAAAAACTCTTTAAAAAATAAAAACCTCAGTTAAGCTAAGCAATTCCATTCCTTTTTTGTTCATTTCAAATTTATTTCTAACCGAAGCATCTGCATTAGCTGCTGTATTCAATATTCCTCTATATTTCCCTAATTCTTGTAACAAAGGAGCTGTTAAATTATCTGAAGGCATTCGTGTCCATTTTGTAGTAAATTGTCTACGTAAACTTTCATCATTTTCCTTCTCATCTTTTAACAGTCTTGAACACTTAAAATAATAACAAATTTAATTAAAAAAAAATTAAACAAAAAACCTCATTTAAAATTTCTTCATTTCGTTTATATAAAGAAGGTAATTCATTTAATTTAGAAATTAAATCAGTAATTCCTCCTTTATTTTTAACTTGAGCTGATTTTTCTCTGATAGATTGAGGACATTGTTCTTGTTTAGTTACATCGTCTAAAGCAGCAGGTAAATTTAATGATGCCAAACAACTAAATTTAAAAAATAATCATAAACTTCCTTCATAATTTTCCGCCATCCCAAGTTTTATATGACACGTATTAGTGTATTAACAAAACAAAAAAGGTTAAGAGGCAAAGAGGAAGAATGGTAGCCCAGTCGGTTGTACTCTTGTTTAGGCAATCTTTTGTTTCCATAATTTACAAAAAAAATTATCACATCAAATAAAACATTAAAATACCCAAAAAAATCTTTTATAAATAAATTCATACGCATTCATTAATTGACTATATTCCCTCATTCTAGATACATCAATATTCACAACATCATTCTTCCTCGACTCAAAAGTTGACAAAGCATTTTGAACAGCAACAGGTACAAGTGATTCAAACAAGTCTTTAAAACGAGCAGAGAGAGGAGTACCACCAATATTTGTTGGTTTAGCCAAACAAATCTTTTGAAGAGGAGCAAGTGATTTAAAATCAACAATTCTCTCATGATAAATAAAATCGTTGTCCTTTACTGCACTTTCCAAGGATTTTTTAATTAAAATACTTTCTTCAGAAAATCCATTAGAATAATAAGAATTTGATTGGTCCATAAGTTTAGCAGCTTCTCTAAGTCGGGAAATTTGTTCACCAAAAGATGAGTCTTCCTTTGCACTCTCTGCTGCATAAAACTGTCCCAAGGCTGCAAATCCCAATCCTTTACCAGTCACTAAGGGAATCCATTCCTTTTCCCAAATTCCTTTGACATTGTCTTTAGACATAAATTTAAGAGCTTCGTTATACATATCACTACATTGTGCTGCTATTTTGAGCAAAGAACCTGGTTTCATATTATCTAAATATTTAAATAGAAACGAAATATTCTTTTAATTAACAAACCTCTAGATGCTTTCAAATAAATAGCTTCCTGTGCTTGAGCAACCATTAACAAGGAGAGTGAAGTTAAAGCGTCAGGTGTCAAGTCTGGTGTTGGCTCTTGTTGAACCTTTAATTTAGAAGAAAATAAATTTAAAAAAATATACCAATCCAAAAACAGAATCTTTTAATTTCGAAAATATTCCTGCTGATTGCTGAAACATTTTTGCAACACTCTTCAACTCTTCATCTGTATGCAATTGTTGTGTTGCAGCAATATTTGACATTAAAGCTCCACAGTTAAAGAGAACACAGGCTCTCTCGAAAGAACTGTCATTTAATGCTTAAAAGAAAATTAATGACGTTATAATCATTCAGACAGCATATAACGTCCAGAACCCTTTAAAAAGAAAGAACAAACTTAGTGAAGCTCTAGAGAAGAACAAAGAACTCTTTCCAAAAGCATCCTTCCATTTAAAGCTTATCGGATTCAAAGTAGGTGTAATAGGCAACTTTGCTTCAATTGCACACAACTGGTCATAATATCTTAAATTTATTAAGATTACAAAGTAATTTAAACAAAACCTTGTAATGACATCAAGTGAACTTTGATGTTTGTCCAAAGGCTGACAGCATGCTCTGTTTCTTAATTTATTCAATTCAATTAATCCTTCATTTGCCTCACTTCGTACATCCTCAGATAATTCAGAAAGAGAATCAATATATGTTTTTAATGGTTTATACAAGTCAACTTCATTTGTTGATTTAAGGGGAACACTTAGAAAGTTAACCATTTCTAAAAAATTAAATAGTTTAGTAAAAATTAGAAGAAATGAAACAAAGAAAATCAAAAGAATAATTATGCTAAAACTGAAAGCATTTCTTAATAACTAGAAATAATGAATATTCTAGCAAATATTCCAAAGATGACTCATAGATTCAAAAAAAGGTCAGTCCAAATAATCGCAGGAAAAGAACTTTAAATATTTGAGAGACAACGATTAGAGATAAAAAAAATTGGCGGCAAAAAGTCCTGATATTTACAGAAGATTAATTAAAAAATATTCGTTAAAAACAAATAAGTAAAACACAATTATGTAAAGCATAATTTATCAATCAAAAATGGAAAAGGTGGAATGCCAAAAATTTGTAAAAACCGGCAAGAATATAATCTCTCTTCACAGGGTATAATATTAAAATATATATATTAATCACAACGAGAAGAGTATTTTAAGTGATAACTGAATAGAATTTAAATGAACAAAAAGTAGACATGTTTTACATCACCGCATTTCATATACCCATAATTATTTTTTAATCCATTCAAAGTGTTGTTGTCTCTTTCACATATGTCGAGTATTTCCCATAATCTTTTTAAAAATAAAATTATTCTCTTAATACTTATAAGTTATCCCTCCTTCGACTTAACTAACCTATCTCCAAATTCTTAAAAACAAATAATATAATTGGAGAATATATATATACACCTAATTAGAGTTAAATTCTTTCTAAAAATCAAACCATTCCACTCTGATTTGCTCCTTTATTTGATCCAGCTTGTAGTCCAATAATCGTTTCACCAGCTTTAAGTTGATGTGGTGTCCATTGTCGTTTTTCTCCTTCAGCTTCCTTTGGCCCAATTCCAGGTTTACTAAATTGATAAAATTTAATATTTATTTCCTTACTTACCCAAAAACTTTTTCAGATTTTCGTGCCAATGCTGCCAAACAAACAAGAACAGAATTAGGGTCTTGTCCCTCATATAAATCAACAGTTTGAAAAAGTTCATCTAAAGAACATTAAAATAAAAGTAAAAATAAACCAATAATACTTTTTCCAACATAATTCCCAACAAAAGAGAGAAAGAAGGAAATATTCTCCATTTGTTTAAATGCCAAAGTGCTGCTGTTGACCTTTTTGATTGAATTTGGTGCAAGTGTATTTGCAACCCTAAAAGCAAATTTTTTATATTTAAATAATTTTTACTTACTTGCAAAGCAAAATTCCATCTTTCAGTGTAGAGATAAATTCATCAATATTTCCTCCATTTGAAGGAAGTGGTTCTCCTGTTATTTCAGAAATCCAACCAAAAATTTGTTGCGCAAATTGAGAGTCAAACTTTCCATGAACTTTTTGCTGTGCTTCAGCAGCTAATCCAGATTTCTTAGCACGTGTTTCTGCCATGATTTAAACTAAACTGAGATTAAAATATGAAAATAAATATGAAATAAGAAGGGTAAAAAATACCCAAAAGAACCAATTAAACAAAATATCTTTATTAAACATTCAAAAATACACAAAAAAGAATTGTGGTAATAATGTTTTTCTCTGACGATCTCATCTATCATACTCTCTCATTAAAAGAAGAGAATATGTACTTTAGATTCTCAAAAGAAATGTTTTATTTATCCAACTTTAATGAGTTTAAAATTAATGTTTTTCACAGAATAATTAAAGTTTTATCAGCATATGATACAAGAAAAGAGCAAAAAGTAACCAAAAAAATTGTAAAAAATAAAGTTTTTGGTACAATAAAGAAAAAAATTTAAATTGAGCTTATAAAGGAAAAAGAACCAAAAAATAGTTGAAAAAAAATACAAAAAATACTTTAAATAAACCTTGAAATAATTTACAAGAAATGCCATTTTTGCAAATATTTTTTAAAAATTTTAGTTGCTGTGTATAAGAGGTTCGGAAGACTCTCCCCTATGCATTCTTCTAACTAACGGAAGAACACAAATAAAAAGACAAACATTCAAAATTGTTGACAAAATGAACCTTAAAAATTTTAAAAAATTAAAAATACTCAATGGTAAAACATACAGATTACGCCAAACAGTATATCGATGTTCACAAGGAATTGGACATTGAAAATGAGGCATCCAAGTAAGCTATTTTTAATTAATTTAGTTTAAGAAAATAAAACCATTGAATGATTAGATTGTTGAGCAGCCAAGTTGACTAAAGCATTGACAACTGTTTCAATTGTTTTTTTATTGAGAATATCGTCATTATGGAGCAATGATTCTTTAAAAGAAATAATAAAATATAACCCTCAAAATTTCTCCAAAAAATCCCCTACCAAAGGAAAATTTCTAAAATAATCCCCTGAGGGGGAAATTAAAAATTAAACCCATTGTTTTAATTGAACGTTTTTTAGCATTTTCAAAGTCTTCAGAATAATTCTTTTTATTTCTTCTTTCCCATTGATCAATCTAAAAAAAACAAAATATAAATAAAATACAATATAAACATTCATCTGCACAGCAACATAATTCCTCATTTGACCAAGCAAAATTTTTTCAAAAAATAAAAGAGAAGTGTTCCAACATTTCAAAGAATCAGAATCATATGTGCAACTATTCCTACAAAAAAAATTATTATTATTTAAATTAAAAATAACTAACGAGCATCCTCTAACAGTAGAATTATCCCCTGTTTCAAAAGTTTGTGCAGAAATAAAGTTTAGAATGTAAAGAATAAAAAATAAAAAAATCATCCATTTTAACATTACTTTACTCACTAAAAACTTTTTTCTTTTAAAAGAAAAATATTACAAAAAAAAAAAAATAATTAATTAATTTAAAATAACTTTGTCTTAAAAAATTATTTTATTCTTTTTTTAAATCAAATATTTTATCAAAATATTTAAATTGAAAAAATTGGAAAAAAGGAAAATCATCATTATAATCTTAATGTTAAAAAAAATCCTTTAAAATAATTATTTTAAAGAACCTTAGCTTTTTTTTCCCTTTATTAAATAAAAAGAACAAATTAATTTTTAAATAATGAGAAAAGCCAAAGCCTTAAAAAAATTAAATTCTTTAATTAAAAGAGGAATTAAATTGAAGTTTTTTTGAAGGACAAACAAATTATTTTCTATTAAATATAAAAATATGTGGAGATCCAAAATGGGGAATAAACACTCAAAACATTTTAATTAAACCTTTTTATTATTTTTTTAAAATTTCTTCTTCAGTTTACAAAGGCACATGACTAAATAAATAGCTAACAGATTCTCCATTATGTGTACGACGAATAGCTTCAGCAAGAATCATTGAAATATCAATACACTTAAAAATTAAATAAAAGAGGAAGATATTTTAATGTAAAAATTAAAATTTATCTAGGACCCAAAGGAAAAAAATTAAAGTTTAAAAGGTCAAAAATGTGGAATTACTTTTGGTAAAAACACGAGGCTAGCCCAAATAATTATTTAGAAAAGTCTAAAAATTCCTATACTAACAATAAGTTTTAAGATAGTACAACGTTTCCCCATTCTCTTTCGAATAAAAAAGAGATGTAAACTTTTCCAAACCTTAACTTTACTACAACGTTTCATATTTTCATCTTGTGGAATTGTATTTGTTACATAAACTGCTTCAAACTTTGAATTATTTAAACGATCAATAGCTGGCCCAGAGAAGATTCCATGAACACAAAAAGCAAAAATTTTATCAGCTCCGGCCTCATTTAATCTTTTAAAAGATTTATTTAAAAAAAAATTAAAAAAACTTTTCTGCAGCCAAAATTAAAGTTCCACAAGTATCCGACATATCATCAACTAGAATAGCTGTTTTGCCTGTTACATCCCCTACAAGTGTCATTTTTTCAACTTCATTAGCAATTTTTCTTTCCTTGTGAATTAATGCAAAATCTACGTTTAAACGATCAGCGATTGAGGTTACACTTTAAAAATAATTACTAAAAAAATTGTTAAAGTAAATGAACCGTTTAGCACCCCCAGCATCAGGAGAAACAATTACAGCTTCTTTCCAATTTGGAATTGTTTCTTTAATTGATTTTAGAATTGCTGGTTCAGCATATAAATTATCTACTGGAATATCAAAAAATCCTTGAATTTGAGACGCATGTAAATCCATTGTAATTATGTGATCAGCACCAGCAACGGAAAGCATATTTGCCACCTGAAAGAAATGAATTAATTAAAAAGCCAAAAAGTTCCCAAGCAAAAAACTAACTAATTTAGCAGTAATAGGAGCTCTTGACTTGTCTTTTTTGTCTTGTCTTGCATATGGAAAGTTTGGTATAACAGCAGTAACACGAGAAGCTGAAGCTATTTTACAAGCAGAAATCATTATTAAAAGTTCCATTAAATGATCGTTAATTTCACCACAACTGAAAATTTTGGAAAGCTAGATACCTTACTAGTTAAAGAAAAAATAACCCGCTTTGAATAATATAAACATCTTCTCCTCTAACAGATTCAATTATCTCCACATTTGTTTCTTTATTACTAAACTTTTTTAACACAGCTTTAGCTACATCCAACTGTAAACGATCACAAATGGAACGGGCCATTTCATAATTTGATGAACCAGAAAAAACTTAAAAATAAAATGAAGAAATAAAATTAATTTTGATTAAATTTATTGAGAAGAAAGTCAAAATATCAAACCTATTCTTAGGATTCTTCTTATTAATTTTTTTGTAACTAACCTTTAATGTTCGGCATTCTAACTTTCACGTAAGATGCAGAATTAACAGATGGGGGTTGAAATGAATTTGGTGATGAACTTGAACGTGAAGATGTTGATGAAGATTCTGATGAATAATAGTTAAGTCTATACGCCTTTCCTCTTTTATAGTTTCTAACTTTTAGCATGGGAATTCAATACCTTTATTTCACCTTTACTAAAAAGAATTGATGGGAAAAAGAAATTATCACTCAAAGATTGGAACACCCAGTAAAAAAGTATTAAAAAGGAGGCACTTACTGATTGCCTAGGAGAAAAATAAAAGAAGAAAAACGTAAATACCTTCTGATGAAGAAGTGTTTGAGGAAAACGTTGTGAAATTTGTGATGAAAGGCGGAAAATGCCCTTGATTATGTCCAACAGATAGAGAAATTGGTTTGCTGTAATGTCTTGTCGAAATAATTTGAAATTGTGAATCTTTTAAAAATTCTGGCATTTGAATAGAATATTTTAGAAAGGTTTTAAACATATAAAAATAATAAACATTAAAAAAAAGAAAGATAAAAATCTATCAATTAACTAGTAGAAAATACATTTATTTGTCTCCTCCCAAACCAAAATTAGAAAGGAAGCCTTGTTTACTTACTTTTTATTTTAAATCAATGAAAAGAAGCATATCATTGGACAAATGAAGAATTGAGTAATCAATCCATCGAAACAAAGTACAGGTTGAGGAATGTGATCTAAACCGCAAACAAATAGATAATTTGTGTAAATAATGTCATAGAAATAATTAGACTCTTTTGTCATTAATTGATTCTTTAGAAAAAAAAGAAAAATAACGAAATACCAAATCACAAAAAAGCCAAAGAAAAAATCTTTTAGTGAACTATGACAAAATGGTCAACAGAAGATATTTTACAAAACGGTCAGCTTAACAAAATAATAAAAAAACTAATTAAAATTACTAAAAATAAATTCTAAAAAACTATTAAAAATTTTTTTTCACATTATCAATCTTTTTGTTAATTTCGTTCTTATTTAATTCAATTTTATTAAAGAAAAAAAAAAATTAAATTTTAGCCATTTTCTAAAAAAGGCATAACACAAACATCAATCTCCCCTCCCCTCCCCTTCTCTTTTTTTTATAAAAATTTTTATGAATTCCAAAAAAAAAAAAATTTGACAGATTTGGTGTTAAAAACGTTTTAATTTAGCTTTTTTAAAAGTAATCAAAAATGGATATCTTTTTCATTTTTTATAACTTTACAATGGCAAAAAATAAAATAAATGAGAGAGAATGCCTACAACAAACACACAAAAAATATTTTATATTTTCCTTTATTTCCCCCTTTTATTTAACCAAAAAAATTTTCATTAAATAAAATAAATTCAAACAAATTTTATAAAAATCGTAGAATAGAAAAATATTAAATTTAAAATATTTTCCTTTAATTATTCTGTTCATTTTGTTTATTTATATAGTTTTTGTCTTCCCCACAAAAAGAAAATCAAAACTCAAAAAATAATTTTTTTAAATTTACTTTTAAATATTCCCTTTCTTCTTTATATAATTAATATATTTATTTTAATTAATTTAAATAAACTTTCTTTTAAAAACTTTTAAATAAATTTTATTTCTTTTTTTAAAAAAAAGG
This sequence comes from Meloidogyne graminicola, assembly GCA_036172905.1. NCBI lineage: Eukaryota > Metazoa > Nematoda > Chromadorea > Rhabditida > Meloidogynidae > Meloidogyne > Meloidogyne graminicola. Next base: position 1,885,298 of record JARPZY010000011.1, on the reverse strand, counting down.
TGGGAGTGGAAAAGAATGTCTCTCTATATTTCCTCTTATCTCTCTTTTTCTCTCTCTTCAACTAATTAGTTTTGCTCCACCTCCTTTCCTTTTTACATTTTTAAAAATTTTTTAAAATTAAAAGGGAAAATAAAAATACTTCAATTATTTTAATTTTCATTTTTTTCTATAAAAAAAATTTTTTTTCTTTAAATTTTACCAAAAAAAGAATTTTTTTTTTTTAAATTTAAAAAATGTATTATTCTCAATTAAATTTAAAAAATATTTTTCTTCTTTTCCCATTATTAAATTTATTTTTATTTTTAAATCTGTGCCCTCAACAAATACTAATTTCTGATGGGTTTGAATTGTTAAGTGAGGTAAATATTTAAAATTAATTAATTAACCCATTTCAGTGCCAAAAATTTGAAAAGTTTAAATATTTAATTTTTGGTTATATATTCAAAAAAATAAAAATATTTAGTTAAAGGTTTAGACACTCAAATTTTTGGCACTGAAATGGAAAGCACAAAAAGTACTTTTATTTATTTTTTATTAAAAGGAAGAACCAATAATAGAAGATGATACACACAGGTCAATAGACAAACGTTCTAGTGAAGAATACGGTAAAGGAAATTTTAAATTAATAAAGAAAAAATAATTACCTTACAATTAGCCTTAAAGAAATTGTTTTTTAAATAATTTAAAATACCCATAAAAATAAAAAAATAATGCAAAATTCTCCAAAAAAATAAAAACAATTTTTTAAAATTGCCTACTTTTTTTAAACAACATTTTTTAATTAACAAAATATACTTTAAAAAAAATTTAAAAAAAAATTTTTTCTTTTCAGAAGAATTCATTAAAGGAGGTGGTCGTTTCCCTATGGGATTTGGTAAACGTTCTACTACATTTTCTAATAATTTTGAAAGAAATTCTTTTATACCTGGAAGAAATACAAATTGGGTTATTCGTCCATTTATTTATGGAATTAATCCAATACCTAGAGAATGGAGAATTTAAAATAAAAAAAAGATTTTTTTTATAAAAATTTAATTAAAAAATAAATAAATGAATTAAATAATTAATTAATATTCCCTGTTGAATATTTAAAAAAAATACCCCAAAAAATTGTTTTTTTACCTATAAAAATATATTTTGGGAAAACATTAAAAAATTAAAAAAAAAAACATTTTTCCCAATAATTTAAAATAATCAAAGAATATTATTTAAATCCTTAAAAAAATTTTTTAAATGTTTAAAATTAATTTTAACTAATTTTTTCCTTAATATTTTTATAGGTAAAAAAAAAATTAAAAATTAAAACCTGTTAAATATTTTAAAGCTCATCAACATTATTTTTTACTTCATTTTCAATTTTATTTACTGGACTTAAAAATGTACTAAAAAATACAGAAGTTTTAATATTTAATGTTGCATGCCACCACTTTAAAAATTAAAAAAAATTAATTAATAATTATTTAAAATAAAATAAAAACCTTATCAGGAAAATAAATCAATTCTCCAGGAAGTAAAAGACATTCTAAAGGTTTTTCTTCTTCATTTGATAAATTTACAAAAGTTTCTTTAATCCATTGTAAAGTTGATTTGTTTGGATCCCATTTTGGACGTTTTTCAAATGGATAAAGTAACCAATACTTTTTTTTAAAATTAATTAAAAGAAATTGAAAGTTTTTTTTTTTTTGAGAAAAAATGTTAAACAAAGGAATTTTTAAATAAAACACTAGAGGAAATTATAATAGAATTTTCAAAAATACCCAACTTTCAAAAATCAAAAGAAAAACAAAATTTTAAAAAAATAAAACAAACCTTTGCTCCAAAAATAACTTCTGCAAAACCAGGTCCATGAAAATGAAAGGGAACACTTTAAAAAAAATTTTAAAAAAAATTAAAAATTAAAATTAACCCAGTTCCCATTGCAGCAATTCCAAAACCTAAAGCTGGTTCATGTCCAGGTAATTTCCAAAAAGGAATTTTATATTTATCTAATAAAGGTTTCCAAATCTGTCTGTCAATATCACCAAAAAGGTAAAAAGTTTCTAAAAATAAATTTAAAAAAAAAATTTTTTTAATTAAAAATTAAACCATTAGCAGGAATATTAGAATTTAAAGGCTTCAAATATTTTTCTAAATAAATACCAAATGTTGTTTCAACTAAATTCTATTTAATTTATTTTATATAAAATCAAAAAATAACCAGCCTTTTGAATAACTAAAAAATTAAATTAATTTTTTTTTAAATTTTACAATTGGTCAGTAAGACAAAATAATCTCAGAATAAATTTTAAAAAAATATTTGAATTAAATTTTAATTATTTTATCCATTTTTAAAGGAAGAGGAAATTAACTAATTTTTAAATAGAAAAACCTTTTAAAAGTCTCTTTTATTTTCCCCTTCTTCTTAAGCATTCAAAAAAATTAAAAAAAAAATTCAAACCTGTAGGTATTTGCAGATGACAAAATAACAGGAAAATCGTTCCAATCACGTAATAAAACAGATTTTTTAAAATTTGGATTTTTTGCATTAATTGTTAAATTTTGAATAATTACTGGTTTTTTATAAGCATAACTTTAATTAAAAATTAAATAATTAAATTAAGAAAAAAAACTTTTTTAAAAAATCTTCTTGTCCAAATTTATTTCCTTCTACTCTATCAATTGTACATTTAATTATTTCTTTATTTAATAATAATATATTATCATCCCTATTTAAAAAAAAAAATATTTATTTTTTTTGTTAAAAATATTAAAATAAATTATTTATTTTAATATAAAAAAATTGGTTAAAAATAGAAAACAAAAAATGGACAAACACATTCCTTTTTATACAATTTAAATAAATTAAAAAACTTTTCTGTTTCCAAAAAAATATTTAATTAAATTTTATTTATTTAATTAAATAACAACCATCCACCGTTGTTGTTGTTGTTGACATCATCATCATTATTATAATCTTCTTCTTCCAAATTAAAATTATTTTTATTTTCTTCAATTATCTTTTGTTCTATTGTTCCAATAAAAATAATTAATAATTCTAAACCTTTAAATAAATAAAAAATAATGTGAATATTTTTAAAAATAAAAAAAAATAATATTTTCTTTAAAGAGGAAGCCCCTTTTAAAAAATAAATATTTATTTTTAGTATTTTTTTTTGTTTTATTTATAACTTTTCTCATTAATTTTCCCCCTTTTTTAAAGCAAAGAAATTTTAAAAAATTATATAATTTTATTTTCTTCCACAACACATTTTATTTCTTTTAAAAAATATAAAAAGCTTTAATAAACTTTTAAAAATATTTAATAAATTCCTTGCAAAATTTAAATAATTTTTAAAAATTTATCGGGAATTTTAATTAAAAAAAATTTTTTCTGTAAAAAAAATTTTTTTTTTAATAATTTTACAAAAAATAGAACAAAACACTTGGCCAAAAAAATTGTTTAATTATTTAAAATCAATTAAATAATTTAATAAAAAAATTTTTTTAAAGTACTTTAAAAAAATTAATAAAAAAAAATTCTTTGTAAAAAATAATTAAATCATTTAAATAAAATAATTTAATTAAATAAATAGGGGGAAAGAAAATAAAATAAAAATTAAATTAATATTTTAAACACTTTAAACCAAAAAATTTCTTTTAATTTTTCCTTCTCATTTTTATATTAAAAAAAGGAAATTTATTTAAAAATAATGAAAATCTCTGCTAATAAAAAAGTACAAAAAACTAAAATTTTAATTTTTATTATTTCATCATTTTTATTTTTCAATAATTTTGTAAAGGCAAGTATTACACAACGAAAGAATATTTTGAATAATTGGGAAGAAGGTAAAAAAAATTAATTAAACATCTAAAAAATTCAAAGATAAATTAAAAATGCCCTCAGGGCAAAGAAGGGAATGGGAGAATAAAAAGGGGATTTTAAGGGGTTTGGAGACTAATAAAGGTTAATTTTAAACAAATATATTATTTAATTATTTAAAAACCCCTATAAAAAAATTTTTTCTTTAAACAAAATTTTAAAATAAATTTTAAATATTTAGATAATTACTTACATAAAATGGTTGAACAAGGAGTATATCCAGAATATATATTTAAACGTTCAATAATTGACCCAGTTGAAGTAAACATTCTCCGGTGGTAAGAAAAATACTTTTAAAAAAATTAATTTAAAATATTCTTTAAAAAATTAAAAATAAACCTTTTGAATTAATTTAAAGGCAAAATCCAACAATAAAAAACAAAAGAAGTAACCAACCAAGTAAACGTCTCTTTCTAGCCAGAATTGGAAAACGCGGAATGATGCCAATATATCGAGCTAGAGTTGGATAAATTAAAATTAGATGAAATGAAGTTTAAAAAAAATTAAAAAGGAGCAAAGATTGTGCAAATCCTTTATTTTAAAAAAATTTTTTTAAAATTCTAAACTTTTTATTTCAAAAAGGTAAAAGTCTTAAGAATGGACAAAATGGTCAGTCCAAACATCTATTAATTTCTTCTTTAAGTTTTCCTTCTTGAGAAAGTTTGTTGAGTTCCGTAAAACCTTTAAAAAATTTAATTTAATTTTTAAAAAATTTTTTTCTAACCGCCAATAAAATTTGAACAAATAAATACTTGAGGCATTGTTTTATGTCTAGTAATGTAAACTAGTCCATTTACACGCTTCTAAATAGAAAAAGAAAAATTTATTCTTAATTTAATAATGTTTTTGGGCATAAGAGTAAATGACTAAACGTCCAAAAGAGAAGAATTAAATAATCAACCCTGAAGACCGAGTGACATAAATATCAACATCCTGTAATTCAATACTTTTGGGAATCAAATTACAAAGAATCCTTGTTTCTCTTCTTCTCAAGAACCCACTTCCCTAACTCCAAGGTATCTTCATTCTCCTAATCTACAAAAATAAACGATCAGTTAATAACCTGATATTCATTAGGATCTACACGTTGCAAATGTCCCAATTCATGTTCTCGATAATTAACCTTCTCCTTTTCAAGCAAATCCTTAGCCATTTTGCAGTATCCACATTCTGATTTTGTGTAAATAACAACTGGACCTTCAGAAATCTAAGTTAAAAAATAAATATAAATTAAATAGAAAAAAACCTCTTTTTTAATGGTCACTTCGTCAACTTTATCCGATAGTTTACTCTCAGCAGAACCCATAAATTAGAATCTTTTAAATTGTATTATTTTTACACCTAAAATAAAACAAATTTTAAAAAATATTTAAAAAACAATTAAGCATTTTTTAATTATTTTATTTAAATAAATTGTTGATTAACATTTAAAAAATTAAAAAAAAGTCAAATTTTATTTATAAAATAGGAAAAAATTGGGGACAATTTAATTATGCAATTTTAATGATTATTTATGTTTAAAATTAGAGTAAAGGGTTAATTTTAATGGGGAAGTTATTATTATTATTAATTAATTAATTTAAATGGCATTCTCTTTTTCTCTCAGATTTGAGGTAAAAAAAAAATAAAAAAAGGTTAGTATGGCCATCATTCTTTCTAAGGTTGTGGAGAATTATTTGAAGGGTGTTGTGGTTGCATATAGCTCATATGAAACTGAAATTTTTTTAAAATTTATTAAAACAAATTCTTCTTGTACAAATAAACTTCCCCAGTCAAAATAAGAAAATAATTTCCCTTCAATAATTTCTAAACAATATTTTTTTGTTAAAGCGACTATTTATTCTTTCTAAAAAATTTAAAAAAAAACCAATTGAGGATTATATCCAGAAGCAGCAGCCAAATCAAAGCCTCCACTAGCTGCCATCATTTGTTGTTGTAAATCAACATGTTGGTGATGAAGCATATTCGCTGTGTATGGATTAGTTAACATTGAACTAGCTGCAGCAGCTACTGCACTATTATTTAAAACACCATAAGTTGGTACTGAAATAATTTTTTTAAAATAAATAACACTCCTTTATGAAGAATTTATATAAAAATTAATTTAAAAAACCTTCTAATCCTCCTCCATTTACTCCTTGAATATTCTTTTTTGTTGCATAAAGATTAGTCTCTTCTTGATTTTTTGTCATATTCTTTTTATATCTAATCCTCTTATTTCCAAACCAATTACTAACTTGGCTAACAGTAATTCCACACTTTCTAGCTAAATCTTCTTTAATTTCTTCGCTTGGATAAGGATTTTGTATATGCTCATAAAAATAACTATTTAAAACTTCAGTTGCTTGTTTAGTAAAATTTCGACGTTTTCGTCTATTATACAGTGTTATATAAAAAAAAATTTGAAAAAAACCTTGCATCCAAAAATCTTGAACGAAGGACCATAACATTTTCACAAGTTGATTGCTTCAATTGAACTTGTATTTTTGAAAACTTTTTTTGAATAATATTAACCATTCTACTCATCTCATCAGGAGTTATTGGACGGATTGCACCCTGTTCTTGTAATAATTGAAGTACATGAGAAGTAAATTCCTCATATGCCTTAAATTGTTAAAAATAAAGTAAACAAGCTTAATTAAGTAGTAAAAGGGGATTAATCTGGGAAGGTTTAAAGACTCTCCTTTTTGTTTCTAGACATAATTTTAATTTATCATCTTAAAATAAAATGTATTGAAATAATGTTCCTCTAATTAAAATTAAAAGAAAACTAACATCTTGGTATTTACGCATTTCATCGTTATAAGTTTGTCGAATTTGTATCAATTTTTGTTTGTAATCTGCTTGATCTACAGCCTCAAGTGTATTACCACGATCAGGTCCAGCCACCCCTTCAGCTATCAGCATATTATCTAATCGAACTAATTGTGGATCTTAAAAGGAAAATAAATCGAAAATCAATTTTTAAAAAATTAACCACGAGAACAATCATCAGTTTGGTCATCAGGTATACTTCGAATTGAAGGAGCTAAATTAAAAATAAAATAATGAAATGTTAAAATTATTTTTACAGGTTTTATTCTTTATATCGCAAAGTACAGAAAAAAGAGGATCTTTCAAGCGATGCTGCTGCAGTTGATTTTTTCTTTAAAAATAAATATAAAATGAATTAAATTTAAAATAAAAACCTTTGCTTAACAATAGTTGGAGGGTCAAGCGATTCATTAGATATTATATTTAATTGATGAAGAATATCATCCATATTACCAAAATGAGGATATTGAAGATCAACAGACATTTTATTTAAATTTATAAATAAAAATAAAAGAATTAAAATGTGGTCAAAATAATTGTGTTTTCAATCATCTTAGACTAGAAAACAGAGTAAAAAATTCACCAAGCAAAAAAAACCCCTCCACCAAAATTATTATCTCAAATAATAACAACTAAATCTCTTTAATTTCTCTAATTTTCTTTTAGGCTTTTCTTTTATAAAAGGCCCAAAAGATCAACTATTAGAAGAGGATAAGAAAAGCGTTAAAGAAAAAGATCTTTAGGAATTACCAAAAATGTGTAAACCTCCAAAAAATAAATTCGTCTTAGCAAACCGTTATTAAGAGAAAAATCAATAGAAATGAAGGACGAAATTGTGTAATAGTATTAAAAAATAAAAAATAGTGCAAAAAACACTAAAAATACTTTTAAATTAAATATTTTTTAATTAAAATTTTATTTATTTTTAAATATGTATAAATTGGTTTGATCCTTCATATGGAGGCAAATTAAGCTTTTCTGAGATTCTTAATATTTAAAGATTTTATTTATTTTAAAATCTTAGCTTACTTTGTAGGCAAAAAACGTCCACCAATAAAATGATGTTTTCCTTTAAAAAATTGTGCGCAAAGTTTTGGCGCTGTAAGTGAAATTAATGAATCTGGCATGATTGAAGGTGTTGAACTATCATCGATACTTGATGGTCCTTTTTCGACATCCCAACCTTTAGAAAGTTTTTTTAGTAATTTAGAAGAATGTTTTGAGAAGTTAATTAAATAAATTTTGGATAAATTAGCTTTTCCCACAACTCAAAGTTAATTAGGAATTTCCCCTCAGGCAAAAAAACTGGAAGGGGTGGAACAGAAAATAAAAACTTTAAAGGTATTGCTGAATAACCCCCCAAGCAAGTCTACAAGTAAAAAAACCTCAAAAGGCCTAAGGGGAAATAATTAAATTAAGAGACTATTTTCATTAAACGTTTAAAAAACCTGATGGAATATCAATGGAAAAGATAGGCACATCCTTTTGTTCAGCCAATTGTTTAATAATTTGTGCAAAAGGCTCTCTAATCGGTGGCTTAAAACTAAAGCCAAATATAGCATCCACAATTAAATTAAAATTATTCAAGTCCTTAGGCAACGTTTCCAAATGTTCTATTCCAAGTTGTTGAGTTTGTACCTTTTTAAATAAGTAATTATTTTTATTAGAAATGGCTCTCCCAAACATAATTGGAAGTTGTAAATCTTTTTTTTTTTTTGAAATATTTTTCTAATAAATTAAGGGCCACTAATTAAAATTCAGAAAATTTAAATATTATACAATTAACCGCAGCATCAGTTCACTTTTTGAAGGTTTAGGATTGACAATAGTTGGAGAAAAACCCTTAAAAACAAAACCTTTTATAAACAATCCAAACGATTTAAATGACGTACAAAATGTTTCAAATGTCTAGCACAAACAAGTCCATCACCTCCATTATTCCCAGGACCTGTTACAACAAGTACTTTACCTTTAAATATTCTTTAAAGTAAAATTTAATATTTTATTAACCTTTTTTATAAATACTAAAGATTGCTTGAGCACAAGATAACCCAGCCAATTCCATCAATTGATCAACAGAGAATGAATTAAAAAGTTCCTGATCAATGTCTATTGCTTCTTGCTGACTGAAAAAGTTTAAAAAAACACTGAATAATTATCGAAAAATATTCATAAAAATAAAAACAATAAAAGAACCTCAAGTATTTCATCGTAAACGTGTTCTGTTTTAATGCCAGAAATCTTCGTAAATTAAAATTGAAAATAAAATTATTGATTTTAAGCATGTAACATTTCTAAAAAGTTAAAAATTTATTATGTAAAAGCTAATTTGATTATTTATTTAAAACTCTCCACTAAAAATAATTAAAGTAAAAATTAACTTTCCTTTAAAAAAATATCCAAAATATATATATTTCAACACAAAAGCATTTACCAAATTTTAAATTTTTAAAAAACAAATAAAAAAAAGAAGAATAGTTATTAAAATAAAAACATAACCAAAATTATAATTTAAAGGAGGGGAAATATTTATTTAGAATGAATTATTTGTCTAGTTAAGTTGTGTTAAAAGATAAAATTTTAACATTTATAAATAAATGTTTAAACACAACTAAACTAAAAAAATTAAATATTAATTTTAAAAAATAAGTAAAAAAGGTAGGGAAAATGTTAGAAGAGGAAATTAAATAAAGAAATTTAGACAGGTAAAGATCAATTAATTTTTAGTTAAAAATTCATCTTTATTCAATTTTCTCTTTAAAGGGACAAATTAGAGGTTTTTGGCAACTACAAACATAAGTTTTAATAATTGAACGGTTTTCTTTTTTAAATTTCAATAAATGTTAAAGTTATGCCATTTAGAGTGACATCAGTAATAATATGAGAGCTATTGTATTGGTAGGATTCATTTTGGGGTAAATCAGTAACTGGCTCTTTTGAGATTGAATCAGACCAAATTTTCTAAAAAATGTTCAAAAAATTTAAAAAAATATTTAAAAAAATCCCCTAATCATCACCTCTCTCCATTTTTTTAAAAGTTCCGCCATTCAATCAGAGCTTGTGGGAGGAGCAGTAATAGTGGATGAAGAGGTGACTGAGGCGGATAAAGCCGCCGCTGATTCATTCCCATCTACAGAAGAAGCTTGACTGACCGTCTCTGAAATGCTTCCATTATCCTTGACTATAACAATATCTTCATCTCCATCATTGTTTGAAGCTGTTGAAGTAGTTCCTTTTCCATTATCTGCATCAGAAGTAGATTTTGCTGCTTCAGAATTACTTCCTTGTTTAGTAAAAACTTGAATTTTATGAGTACAATTTGGATCAGTTTCGTTTGTTATTATAAAAGTATCATTATTGGTTTTGTTTGCAGGCTCATTTGATCCATTTTGGGCTAATTCCTTTTTGGTATTTTTGCGCTCAACTAAAGGTGTATTCATACAGATTATTTAATAGTTAAAATAAACCAAAAATTTCCAAAGGAGGAGCTTCTTTAGGCTCATCATTGTCAGGAATTCCAAGCACTTCTTGACCATCAGCAGTGATCGCCTCACGTTCAGGTTGTTTTGGTTCTTCCTTTGTCAGCACTGGGGCTGATTGATTATCAGGCTCAGCTTCACTTTGAGGAGAACTTATTAATTTAGCAATATCATCGTGTTCCTTAAATTCTGGGATGTAAAAATTAAAAGAAAAAAAGGACCTCTTTTTCTGATGTACCTTCACTTTTCTCATCCCTTTTTCTTCCGGATAATTTAATGTCCTTTTTAGTAACCTCAATTTTATCAACAGTACTAACACTACCATCGCGAGACTCTTCTTCTCCTTTTGCAGCTGCAGAACGCCGGCTTGAACGACGAATACCAAGTGAAGTAGAAGGCGATCCAGTAACGCTTTCTAAGAGTAATTTAAAAATATCTAACCGTTACTGGTAATAAACCTGAACCACTATCAGTCATTTGACGAACAGCAGGTCGCCGTCCTCTTTTTGCTGGTGGACTCAAAGTTTGAGCTGTATTTGATGAACTTCCCGAAGCTGATAAATTAATTGGTGGAGCCCCTGATCTGCGTTTTGGCCCACGAGTTGTCACAGTTGATTGACGTTGTTCAAATTCTTGTATTAATCGGTCATCAAGAATATTCTCAGTAGGCTCCCAGGTATTATGTTTAGCTGACCATCCTTTCCATTTTACTAAATATTCTTCACGCCCCTTGCGTGTGCGAATTTGAAGAAGCCGTTCTGCTGCATAAACTCGATCTCTAAATGAATATAAAAGTTAATTAATTTTTAAACTTTTAGAATCTTACCCATCGACTGGATCCATTAGTAACCGTACAAAATTATTCTGCAATACTTGAAATTTGTGTTAGTCTTGTTTAAGAATGTATTTATAAAACTGCGCTTAATAAAAATTGATTAATTTAAGATTTATTGACAAGAAAGAAAAAGTGTTTCGAATAGAAGTTGTGAAAAGAGAACTACTTTTACTTAAGAAAAAGTGCATATGCTTGAGGAGAGAAATAGACGTTAAATGACATGCAGGCGCCATTTACAAACAAAAGTAAGAATACATGAGCAAATGTTAAAAAGACAGTATTTGAATATTTTGTCATTGGTCTTTCTTTTGGCATAATATTTATTGGCGTTGAGATAGTTGACCAAATGACATGCCTATTCTTTTTATCTCTAACCTTTTTTCTTTTCTTTTTTTTCTTTACTCTTAAATTCATTTTTTTATTTTTAGTTTTTGTTTGTTTTATTTTAACTTGTTTTATTAAATTTTAATTCCTCCTTCAATTTCTTACCGTAAAAATATTTCTAGGTTTGTTATTTTGTTTTTAATTAAGCTAAATTTTATTTTATTCTTCTCTGGGCTTTAATTTTTTTTACTAAAAGTTAATAAATTTTTAAATTATTTTCTGATTTTGTTTCTATTTTTTTGCGATAAATAATTGAGATAATCACTTAATTAATTTTTATTTGTTACATTTTGTTTATATTTTTTATTTTTAGTTAAATTCATCATATTACTCAATATATCCATAAAATATTTTTGCATTGTCTTTCGCATTTATACAAGTCAACTTTGTAAGTTTTTTTTAATAAAAATTTTTAAATTTTCTAAAATTTTTTTTAGTTATTTGTGCATTTCACTAAATGTTTGTTTGATTGTATAATTTAAGATTCAAGCTTGGATCGTGAGGTGGGGGTTTATTTTTATTTATAAATTGGAAGAATTTCTTGTTTAAACAAATTTTCTATTAGCTTTAAATTAATTGAATTAAGAATGAAATTTTAGTTAAACTTTTGTTTAAACTAGAAATATTATTTTGTATTTTTAAGTTTTCTGATTTTAAATAAAATTAAAAAACATGTTTACTCTTTTATAAATCAGAATTTTGTTTTATATTTTAAGTTTATAAAATCAGAATATTTATTTTGTATTTCAAGTTTATTTTAATTTTGTAAAAATCAGAAAATCAGCCTTTTAATTTTATTCTTTATTTATTTCAACAGAAAAATAAACCTTTTCTTATCTTTTCACTGTCAAATATTTAAAGTTGTAAAAATCAGAATTTCCGTCTAAAAAAGTTCTGAAAATATATTTAAAAGTTTATTTTTGTTTATTTTCAACTCATCTTTTTTACTTTCCTTTTTTATTCTTCGCTTACTCATTTTTCTTTTACTTTAAAACTTGTTATGGTATATCAAAATGCTGCGCTTTTAAATGGTTTTGGCCCCTTGCCCATTTTCTTTTTTAATTAATTTTTTTTTTTTTAATCTAAAAATTATTTTTACTGTATAAAATTTATATATTAAAAATATTTTTGGAATTAAAATATATTTTTGAAAGAAATTTTTTTAGTTTTAAAAATTGATATAAATTTATTATAGTTTTTATATTTTAAAAATATTTATTTTAATCATTTAATTTTTTTATTTTTATTTAATAAAATATATTTAATCTTTTTTGCATATAGATATTTTTTCGTGCTTTATAAAGAAAGGAATAATTTCTCCATTTATTTATTTATTTAAACAAAAAAAAAATATTAGGCAATTAATTAACTTTTTTAAAAATGAATTATTAAAAATAAATAATTCCAAACTATTTTATTTTTAACGTCAGGCATTTTTTTTTAATTAATGCTGATTTGATAATAATTTTTTTTCTTATTCTTCTAATATTTTTAAATTATTCTTAACTTTTTAAATTAAAATCTAATAATCTATCTTCTTTTATAATTTCATTAAACTATTTTATGCTTCCACTAATTTTTTAATTAAATAATTAATTCTATTTGTTTTTAATTTTTAACCTTTTTTTTTAACAAAAAAATTATTTCTTCATTAAAAAAAAATAAATTATGATTAATTATTTAAAATAATATGAGGGCTAAAATTAATTTCATTAAATTATTACATGCGGGCAAATAAAAAAAAATAAATGTGGGAAAAAAAGACAAACGTAATATAAAGGGAACTTTTCTTTTCTATAAATAAAAAAAAGCAGCAGCCTTTTCCCGCTTTTATTCTTAATTTCTTTTTTTAATTTTTTACAAAAGAAAAGTGCCAAAAATTAATTCTTTTTTTTTTTTTTTTAATATATAAAGTAGATACTTGAACTTGTAATTGCTTTTAAATATTGCTTTAATTTTTTAATTTTTTTTTTTAATATTTTTTAATTACTAAATAATATCACAATTCTCTTTTTAAATCCTATCATTTTCGTAATTTATTTTTTTTAATAAAATTTAAGTCTATTTTCCAATTATTAATTATCTCCTTTTTTTTAAATAATTCTTTTATTAATCCTATTCCTTAAATTAAACTAAAACTTTTGGATTATTTTCTATTTATAAGATTAAAATGAAATAAAAACAAAAATTTTATAAAACTTGAAACAAACTTTAATAAAATAATTCAAGTTTATTTTAATAAATTAATTTTCCTTCTTTTGTATGTTTTGAACAATGTTTTTTAATCTAAGTTTCTGTTTTTTAAAACAAACTTTTTCAGAAATTTTTGATACCAGAAATTTTTGTTTTTCTGTTTTTCCTTTAGCAAATTATTTAATAAAATAATATAAAGTAACTAGGGAGGAATAGTTTTTAAAGTTAGGCAAATTGGAAGGATTATATTTAATTGATTATTCTTTAAACAAAATGTCTTTTAATTAGAATTATTTGTTATTTTAATTTTATTTTATACTGTTTTTAAATTTTTTTTTTCTTTATTTTTTTATCTTTAATCTTCATTTATATGGTTTTAATTTTTTCCCCTATTTATAATTCAAAAAACAAAAAAATGTGTCATTTATTTATAAAGGAAATTTAAAAAATTGAATGCGTGCAAAAAAAAAAAGCGAGAGCAGCAGCCGTCGTCAGAAAATTTATTTTTTGTTCTTTTTCGCTAACCCTCCACTAACTTTTAATAAAATCCTTATTTCTACAGTATTTAAATTTTACGGTAACGCACGCGACCTTTTTAGTTATTATTTTGCGGTTAAATTTATAAAAAGAGAAAACAAAATTTTTGTGTTGTTCCGCCCATTTATTATTTATTTAATTTTAATGAGCATTCTCTATTCTCTAACTTCTCTACAGTGTCTTTCTCTTAATTATTTCTCTCCCTCTTTTTTTTTCTTTTACAATTTTATATAAAGGCTCTGAGTGCTTTTCTTCTTCTTTCCTTTAAATAACATTTGAGCACACACAGAATACTTCTTTTACTAGTTTTATATATTTATTCCCCTCCTTTCTTCCCTTCTTTTTTCTTCTTCGCCCAATTCATTCTGCATCAAAACTACCAAAGGCAACAGCAGTCAGTCCGAAGCACGTCCTCACATATACTCTCCTCTTTTTCCACCTTTTCTTCTTTCTCCCCCTTTTTTTATTTTATTTTTTTTCATATATATATTCCTTGTCTGTTGTCAGCCAGTCCTCCATCTACTACTACTTGGTGTGTTTGTTTATGTGCTCGCTCACCGCTGCTCAACTATAAACTCACACACCACCAAGAGAATTCTTCACAACATTACCTACCCTCCGTAATATTTTTAGACTTTTTAGTTAGTCTAATAATTTAGTTAAAAACTTAGTACGGTAATTCTTATTTTATTTATTACAGTAGGATTGTATCATTATTTCAATAATTCAATGTAAATTATTCTACTTTTTTTTTAATTTATTAATGCTATGCAATCTCTCCTTTATTTATTTAATAGATAGTATAATAAAAAAGAAACCAATCTATCATTCTAATCACTAAAAATATAAATTTTTTTTTCTCCTTTTTATTTATTCTCTTTTTAAAAATATTTTTATTTTCTCTATACTAATTTCTATACTATTTCGCTTTTCTCTGACAACTCTTTCCAATTTTTCTATCGTTTCCAAACTAAAACAAAATTATCGTATCTTTCCCTTTTCTCTTTTTTTTTTGCTATTTTTCCATTAGCTCACTGTCATCTTCTTTCATTTTGACGGAACAATCGATAATTTGTGTGTAAGTGCAGCGCATAGAATAAAATAAATAAATAAATATAATTTTCTTGCTCTGTGCAGCACAGCGGCGACTAGCTTAAAAAAAATGTGAATTTTTAATGCTGTGGTTATATATATATATATATTGGACAAAAAAATTTTTTTCTTTCTTTTGTTCTTTGTTCCCCCTCTTTTTTACAAAAAAAAAAAAAAAGAAGAGAGTCAGCTGGTCATTTAATATATAAACGGTATTTTTTAAAAAAATAATATTGTAACGAGAATAAAAAGGGGAAATTATTTATTTTTTTTTAAATAAATTATTTTTCTTATCGCTTATATAAACTTTTCATTTTTGACACGTCCAAGGTTGATCATCTTTTATTTTTTCCCTTTCTTTCCTTCTCGGTCCTTTCATCGATATATATATCGGCCAATCTATTTATTAATGCCAATCTTTTTATTTTATCTTTTTTTCTTCTTTTATTTTTTACCGTCTTTTTATTCAATAATCTAATTGATTGATTGATTATTTTATCTAATTTTATATACAAATTTTAATTATTAGTGTGTTTATATATAGTAATTTATTTATTTATTAAGTGAGCAATTTATTTTTCCTCCTTTTTCTCTTTTATTTTTCCACCATTTAGTACTATCTTTTCTAATATACGGTATATTTAAACTGTATGTCTTTTTTAATTTCCTTTCTTCTCAAATTCCATTCATTCACTCATGAAGAGGCAAAAATACCATTCTTTTTCTCTTTTTTTCTTCTTCTTTTGTTCTAAATACTATTTTTCCCTTAATAAAAATTGCCTATCTATTGGGCTAAATTCACAACATCAATCAGCCTTAGAATTTTTATTTTTTAATATATGATCTCTTTTTTTTTTGTTAACATTAAATGGTTATTATTTTAATTTGACTTTCCTCCATTTTTTTGCTGCTTTTCTTTGTCTCTTTTTTTACCCCCTTATTTTATTTAAGCAAAAACCGATCGATGGTTTGTCGCACTCCGTTGGACCCTTACATTTTTTTAAATTTTATTTTTTCTTTTTTTTTTATGATACTGTGTTAAAATATATTTTTTTTGTTTATTATTTTTTAATTTTATTTAATTCCAATTACTGTAATTTTTTTATTAAAATTAAAAATTAAAGTTTTTTTCTTTTATTATTATTTTTATAGTAAATATTTCACTTTATTATTATTTTGAAATCAATTATTATTAAACAACAAATGGATAGCAGAGACCAAGCAAAAGCGTTAGGATTAGAAGAGAGTATTACCTGTTTTATTTGCAAAAAGTATTTGTCTGATGCTGTTACACTTAATGAATGCCTTCATTTTTGTAAGAAACGAAAATAAAATTTAATTTTTAAAAAATATTTTGTTTCAGTTTGTCGACGTTGTTTAATTAACCATCTAAATTTACCCAGCCCAGATTCAAGAAAATGTCCAAAATGTAAAATTGGGCTTTTTGAACCTATTTATAGAAGGGACCCTCGACTTCAAGAATTGGTAAAAAAAAATAAAATTAATTTATTTTTTATTTTTTAGGTCTACAAATTAGTCCCAGAGCATTTTTGGCAGAAAATAAAACATATAACCTCAAAAAAACATCATCATTCTTCTTCTCGTTATTCAAGTAACTCACCACCTTCTGAAAGGCGCATTAGAAAAAGGAGAATGTTGCTTCGCCTGTCCACTCAACTTTGTTCTTTAAATGAAAAAATTTCACTTCAAATTGTTTATGTTCCTTTAGCTAATGTTTTGGCTGCAAATAATAATAATTCTTCTATGTTTTTAAATGAAAATTTTGTTGAGAATGTTGAAAAACAAGTTGGAGAACAAATTGTAAAACAAAGTAAGAAATAAAAACATGTTTTTGTATTATAATTTTTAAAAAACAAAGTTGAAAATGTTTATAATGTTGAACAACAAACACCTAGCAGCAGTTTTTTTCCTTTAAATATTTTTGAGAAACAAAACAAAATTATTGGAGGAATAGAACAACAACAAAAACAACATAGTTTTAATAGATATTTTCGTTGTTCATCTAAAGTTAAAATTCAACATTTAAAAAGACTACTTGAATCAAAACTTGCAATGACAGAGTTTTATGGTGTTTATTTTATTGATCCTGAATTTCGATTTGTGTTGGAAGATTATTTTACTTTAGAAGTAATTTTTAAAAATTAAACCTTTTTTTAAAAAAAAAATAAATTCAGGATGTAGTTCAATTATTTAGTTGGTTAAGAAATGCACCTCTTAGACTTCATTTTACTTTAGCCCAGTTACCTCCAAAAGGGGATGAAGATCGGCCATCAGCATTAGAAGATATGCCGCAATTAGATCTTGAAAGTGGTCCAATGGAACAAGTTTTACCTATTCAACAACAACAACAATCACCACCACCACCTATTATAATTACAACAACTATATGTCAAGATTTTAATGAAATAACAAATAAAAAACAAATTGAAAAAAATGGGGAAAAGTCTCAAGAAGTTAATAATGAAATTACTAAAACCGGTGAGAAAAAATTATTTTGTTAAAATGATTTTGGAAGTAAAATAAAAAAAATATGGAAGAGAGCAAAATAATTTTAGAAAGACAATAAATAAAATCAATAAATATATTTTTATTTAATGGGAGAATGTGAAGTAAAAGGACATTTTTGGTTCTTTTTTTTTTCTTTAAATATTTTTACTTTCAATTTTAATCTTAATTTTTCTTTTTTTTTTTTTTATATTTTTAAATTATTTTTTTAAATTTGTTATTTAAATTATTTTTTATTAATCAATTTTAAATTATTTATTTTTTTTTTAATTTAATTTTATTTTAGCTCTATCTTCATCTTTAATTTCACCTTCTATTTGTGATAATTCACAACATACTCCACTTTTACCTCATTCTTCTAAATCTTTACAAAATTCTATAACAACAATAAATTCAAAAGATGTTCGTCCTTCTGCAGCATTTACTCCTCCAAATGTTTCAACCACCATGCCAATTCCACGACTTTCAACTGTTGGAGCTTCCCCTCTTCGTCCTGTACCTTCTTTACAACCAACAACACAACAACCAACAAACATCAACAATAATATTATTAAAGACAAGCCAAATGATGGTAGGAAACGTCAAAAAAATACATCAAATAATAATATTCAAAAAAAGCCGTATCAGAAGCAAGAAAAATCTAAATTAAAAAATATACAACAAGAATTATCTGAAGGACAACAAATATCTAATTCACAAAATCTGCAAAAGGAAACATCAAAACCACAACAAATCCAACAGGAAAAATCAAAAGTTTCACAAAAACAAAAGGCTTCCGTAAGTATTTTCATTTGAGAAATATCTTTTGATGTTTTTATATGACTTTTAATTAGATCCTTTCCGGAAATGTTTTAGATGTTTTCAAAATTTAATCCTTTCCGGAAATAATTTTAGATGTTTTTTTTAATATTTGATCTCTTCCGGAATGTTTTAGGTGTTTTTAATATTTGATCTCTTCCGGAATGTTTTAGGTGTTTTTTATTTTGAATTTATTTTTTTAAATTTTGTTTGTTTTTTATTAAATCAATTATTTCTTCAATTATTTTATCAGGGTGAACGTACTTCCTTGGATAATGGTTTCCGGAATGGCTCTAGCAAACATACTCCACCTCCACCATTGACAAATGGTATACATTTTGATTTATCATAATTTTTAAAAATTTAACAAAAAATTTTATTTTTTAAGGTTCTTCCTTTATCAATCCAACAATTGTTACTAATTCACAACAAACCCCACAACCTGTTGTTGCTTCAGATTATGTAAATTTTATGCAAAATTTATTTCAACAATATCATCAACAACAAAACAAACAACAAACTTCTCCACAATTTCCTTCATTTTTACCTGCAAATATATTTGGACAACAAACAACACAACAACAACAACAATTAAATTCTCAACAAGTTTTAAAACATTAAAATCTAATATATTTAAATAAATAATTACAGATGTTAGCAATGAATCAAATGATCGCTATGGGAATGTTTAGTAGCGGAATTCCTTTTTCTTCTGAACAATTTTCTCAAATTCCTTTTCCGTTTACTTCAACAGAATTTTTAAAACAAAATAGTAAAAAAGTTTTACAAAATAATAATGAAAATACAACACCAACAAAAGTAAAAAAGACTAAATCCTCTGCAACATCTCAAGTAATTTTTTTTTCTTTAATAAATAAAAATTAATTTAATTTAAGCAAAATCAAGTAATTGGAGGAAATTCAAATCATTTGACTAAAACATCGACCTCTTTATCGTTATGTTAATCTCACTTAAATATTTACACTTCCCTTATTAGAACTGTTTTTTGGAATATTTAATCTTATACTTTTGTATTTGATTAAATTGAATTATTTAAATAATTTTTTTTTTAAATTTAATTTTTTGGATTTTTATTTTTCTTTTTAAAAATTAATTTATTATAAAATATAAAATCTTTTTTATTTTTATTTTTAAAAAATTTATGTATAGAATAAAATGATTCATCAAAAAACATTTTTTTTAATTTTTTTTTTAGATTTAACATTTTAATCACTAAATAAAATCTGTAGCTTTATTTAAAAAATAAAATAATATAAAAATAACAAAAATTGTTTTTTCTCCCTATTTTTAATTTAAATTTTAATATTTAATTTAATTTAAAAGAATTAAAAATGATTGTAATTATTTTAAATATTTTAATAATAATCATTTCGTTATTAACAAGTTCTGAAGGTAAAAAATGTTTGAAAATATTTTTTAAGTTTTAAATCAATTGTTTGACTTTTCTAAACATTTATTTTTGTAATAAAAAAAAAGGTTTATTATTTAAAGAAGAATTTTTAACTTCTGTAAATCCTCCATTAAATTCAACTTTTTCTATTGCTAATACTAATATTACAAAAACAACAAACTTGTTTTCAAACATTACAATAAATGAAACAAAAACATCTAATTTTACAAACACAAAAACATTGATCGAAACATCAACTTTTAAACAAAATACAAAAACATTAAAATGTTTAATTGGTGTAAAAACTTCAGGAATTAATTATGTTAATTCTACGCCTATTGAACCTGGTAGTTGTGAAGATAATGTTGAGTATGAGAAACGTAAATGTTTGAGTATTGTATGCAGCAATACTGATTCCTATGGATCATGTAATAAGTTTAATATTAATATTCCATTAGAGTCTGAGAGGAATAAAAAACATATATTATTATTAAGACAAGCTGGACTTTAATTACGTTAAAATTTCAAAGTATAATTAATTATATTTTTCTAAAGTTATTTGGAAGTCCTGTGGAACTTGTGCTGGATTTAGAGATGTTTGGGGTATGAGTGAAAGCTTCTATAAACATTCTTGTAAATGTTCTGAATGTGATAACAAAGATTTGTGTAATTCAAGCATTTGGAATTTTAAACAAATCTCTATTTTTTATTTAGTTAAAAGTAAGAAATTATTTTTAAAAATATTTTGGTCTTTTTCAGTTATCCTTCCTCTTCTTTTGACTTTTTTGATTATATAAAAATGAAAGAATATTTTTTAAATAAAATTAAAATTAATTGCTTTTCAATTTTATTGGAATTTTTTTACCCTTATGTCTATTTGAAATGTCCTTTGTTGTCCTTATTGACCTTTTTTACTTCCTTTGCTTTGTGTAAAATTTTCTCTATGTGGCATTATGTCTTTGACCTATTGTTCTGTTGGTGTTTCCGCTATTTTTTTACATTTCGAAGAAAAGTTACTGTAATTTTCTCTAACATACGCATAAATTAGAGATGAAAAATAAGAGTGCATATAATTAATTTTTCCAGACGGTTAGATCGTTTTCTTTTGTTTTCTAGATTTTATTTTAATCATTTTTTCTTTATTTAATCAATATTTTTAAATTAATATAATATAATTAATATGACTACGAGTGCTCAAGCATCATCCTCAACTCCAATAAGTGAAAAGGAACAACAAAAGATAATTGATGGTTATCAGAAATTGAGGGATCAACAACAAAATGTAATGAGCGAATTAGCAAA
The DNA here is from genome assembly GCA_036172905.1 of Meloidogyne graminicola. Lineage (NCBI taxonomy): Eukaryota > Metazoa > Nematoda > Chromadorea > Rhabditida > Meloidogynidae > Meloidogyne > Meloidogyne graminicola. The sequence continues at coordinate 1,864,068 of JARPZY010000011.1, read as the reverse complement.
AATAAGAGTTGAACATCGGGAACACGCGTATTATTTTTTAAATTCCTTTTTATTTATTTATTAAGCTAATTTTTAGAACAGTACTGAAGACAATAGAAACATTGGAACCAGAAAGGAAATGCTTTCGACAAGTTGGGGATACTCTGATTGAATTTAAAGCTTCTGAGTTGGTCGTCATTTTGATTGAAACGATGAAAAAGGTTTTTCTTTTATTTTTCAGTAGGATTTTGATTTATTAATGAATTATATTAGCTTCTGACTTTTCTTGATTTTTGAGTTTAGGTAGTTAAGTGTTCTTTCCAGATGTTTTTGTAAAACTTGTTATTGATTTTTTATTCTTATAATTCTAACAAGGATTATGTAATGTTGTGAATCTAAAAATGGAAGCTTTGTTTTGGTCTGATATTTTCTCTGAGTTTTAATTTTGAGCTTGTCAACCTATATATGCTTGACCTTATCTTAAATGAATCTTTCGACTTTAAACTACTTTACTGATTGTTACTCTATATAAAAACAAACACTAGAATTTTATTAATAGGTTTACTCAGATCTTTAATTATTTAAAATTGAATATAGTTTTATATAGTTAATCTTTTTGTTTTAGTTTTGATGTTAATTTGTTATGATTTTCGCTTATTTGACATTGTTTTTTAAGTTTTTATTATTTTTGTTAGCTGCTGAAAGTAAAGTTTATGATAGGGACGGGTTATCTTATAGTTTAGGGTTTCTTTTTATCTTACAATTTTTTATTTTTAAGTTTAAAGAGCGTATGGATGAACTTGAGCAACAAACAGTTAAGGTTGGAGAAGACTTGAATGACTACAAAGGAAAGCACAACATTAGGCTTTTAAGCAATAAAGAAGCTATGGAATTACAGAAGAAACAAGCCTTGGCACAAATATCTAAACTTGATTTGGGGACGAAAATGGATATCAAGACAAAATAGCGATGCTAACAAAAGTATTTTTGAGTACAATTGAACAAGGTTTTTTTTATAAATTTATAGTTCGATTGTTCTGCTTTAGACAGTTATATAAATAAATATTATTTTGTTCGATTTACTTAACTTTATTTAAAAGTTTGGTTTTTCAAGGTTGGTATTGTCAAATCTTTATTATTGTATATTTAGAAAATGAAATATGCTGAGGTCGGAGAAGAAAAGATAAAGAAATAGTGATAAGTAGAGAAAGAAAGGAAAAGAAATACAACTTGAGAATTTTAAAAGAAATGTATGGATTGCTACCTATGCAATAATTCCAATTAGATTTGAATATAAAAAAGCAAAATCCTAGGGGAAGGTTGGGTGGGTGGTCTTTGATGCCTTAGGCATAAATTTTGAGATGGTTATGTGTGATTACATAATTTATACTAAAAATTATCAATCTAACTAGACGGCGTCAAAATGGATTACCTGCTTGAACTCTTCATTTTCAGCACTGCGTGATTTTTGAATAATTCGAACAGCAGAATGGTCGTAGACTTTTTGGTTATTAAATAAAATTTAATTAGAATTATTGGACAGGTAGCAAGCTTCATTTAATTTTTCCTATTCTATTTCCTTATCTTTTTTTCTCTACATAAACACTCCTACACTAATTAATCAATTATTTCCAAGCATTAAAATTAAAATTATTTTACTTGTAAATTAGAAAGTTAAATTAAATCAAAATACAGTAAGAAAAGGCACTTTATTGTTTAGCACTGAACTAGATTTAAAGTTGTTTGATCGCTAAAAATTCCCTACCGTACTTAAATAATTTCTTGATTATTTGATTAACAAAAATGATAGTATTTTAATCAAATTTTTTTCTTATTGTTCTATTTGCATTCAGTTTTTTTCTGACATTAATGAATATATTCAATTTTTGCTTAAAAAACAATTTTTTTATAATTTAATTTTAAAGTAGTTGCAAATTAATGTTGCATAATTTTAAAAAAACTGTAAAGTCATTTTTTCAATTTTGTTTAAGACGTTTCATCGCCTCAAAATTAATAACAGTATAAATAAATTTCTTTATTTTTCAGTTAACAACAAAAAATAAAAATCTATCAAATTACCAGGCTTTTCTATAATATCCTTTAAATTTTAAATCGTTAAAAGTATTAAATTTGATGGTAAAAGGTTATAAATCCGTTATTATTCCCGTACAATGCTTCCAATTTTAATAAATTTATTTTTGCTTTTCCTTTATATTTAAATTTTTAACTTTTAAATTTATTTGGAAATAAAAAAAAATGTGAACTATATAAAAAGTTCGAAGAAACTTAAAAGTAAAGGTAGAGAAAAAAAGATAAGGAAATAGAATAGGAAAAATTAAATGAAGCTTGCTACCTGTCCAATAATTCTAATTAAATTTTAACTAATAACCAAAAAGTCTACGGCCATTCTGCTGTTCGAATTATTCAAAAATCACGCAGTGCTGAAAATAAAGAGGTCAAACTGGTAAGCCATTTTGTCGCCGACAATTAAGATTGATCATTTTTAGTATAAATTGTGTGATTACACATAACCATCTCAAAATTTATGCCCTCAGGCATCAGAAACCACCCACCCAACCTTCCCCTAGGATTTTGCTTTTTTACATTCAAATCTAATTGGAATTATTGCACAGGTAGCAATTCACACTGTTGAAATTTTTTTGTGGTATTTCTCTCTTCTTTCATTCTCTATCTTCACTATTTCCTTATCTTTTCTTCTCTATCCTCACTATATCTCGCTTTTTAAAATCATTATAAGATTACAGTAAGAAAATTTAATTTTCTTTTCGGCGTTGAAATGACATAGAAAAATAAAATCAATTTATCGATTTTGTAATTTAAATACTAAAAAGAAAATAAAAATTACTCTTAATAATAGTTGAACAAATAAATCATAAAATGGCACAGAAGAGATTAAATTGTACAATTAAGAAATTAAATAATTTCGGCATGCGTAGAATGAATTAAAAAAAATCCATTTTTCTCTTAATATGCCAAAATTATTAAATTAAAATAGCACCATGAAAAGACAAAGTAAAGCCGAATATTTGAATTTGTAAATCATATAAAATATTACTTAATTTGATCAAATCACTCTTAATTAAAAGAATAAAAATATTTACAAAAATGGTCTACAAAAATCATCAAAATTATATTCTATGGGACGAATTAAATTAAAAATAGAGGAGAGCATTTATAGGACCCGTCTTCGAGGGCAACTTCCTTTTATATACTTAAATTTAAAAAATAATACTTCTGTTTAATCTCTCAAAATTGTTTTATCGCTAATTACGGAAGTTACAAGTCCCTGCTTTTCCAAAATACGTAGACGTTTTTCTACTGCATTTTTATATTTTTGAAGAATTGCTTTATCTTGTTCATCTTGGACCTTAAAATATTTAAAAGTTAAAAATAAAATTAAAAAATTGGAAAGTTGAACAAGAAAAAAATAAGTACAGTAAGAAATTAATTTTTTATTGACGCGACTTTTTTCAATAAATCAGGAAGTCATTTCATTGCCAAAAAAGGATAACATTTCCTACTGTAGTATCGATCAAATATCTCAAATAAAAATTCGATTTCTCCAATTTCCAAGCCATAAATTCTAATAAATAATCAAAATAAACCGTGTATAACAAAGTATGCAACATCATATAAGCCATTTGATAACGTTTTGGACACAATTGTGGTTTACCAAAAAGTTCATCTAGAGCAGCAGATTGACACAATTCAATTGCATGCTGATACATTAGACCTTAAAATAAAAGTGATAAAATCTTACAGAAAAGTGTTTTATAATTAAAAACATGGAAAGACTCTCAATTTTAATTTTTTTTTCTGCTTACGTTCTGCAGAAACAACCAACATTTGAGGATCCTGTCCAGGAATACCATGTGAGGCAAGCATTTGAGACCTTGTTAAACACTTAAAAAACAATTTAATTTAAAAATAAAAATTTAAAAATACATGATGATATTTTTCATTTAATTGATTCAAAACATTTTGTACTGCCGGGGAAGGGTGTAATTTCTCGGCATTTACTAAAAATACAAAAGGTTTTAATTTAAAAAATATACAATTGAACTTCCACTTTTTCTACACAAAATAATTAAAAATAAATAAACAAACTTTGTTTTTGTGCCAAAACTAAAGCAGAAGAGAGGATATGTAATGCTCTAATATACAAAACTAATTGTTCAGCACGGCGATAAGCATCAGAAGATTGTTGCCTCTAAAAGGTAAAAAAATTTAAAAAATGGACGGTTCAGTCCGGAAAAAAACTTTAAATAATTAACCAAAAATTTAAACACAATTTCCCCCAAAAAATAATTAATTAAAAAAATAATAAACCGTTCTATGTTTACTACTTTCCATAGCTATAGCTAATGGATTAGCTTTATTTTCAGCAACAGAACATATTGCTTCAATTAATTCAAGTACAAAACGTAATTTAGCTAATGTTTGTTTATGACAATTATCCAAAATTGTTTCATGTTCTAATTCTGGTGGTGGTGGAGGTTCTAAACTATTTTCATCTTCTTCTTCTTCCTCTTTTAAATTTAATTTATTTAATTCTATTCCCGTAGAGGTTGAAGGTTTAATTTTTGTATTATTAGTGTTATATTCATCATTTTCAATAATTGTTGATTCATCTTTAAATAAAACAAATAAATATACAAAAAAGAAAGTTAATAAGAAAAAATGTAAAAAACCAAAATTAACAAGAAAAAAGGAAACTTAAACTTTAAAATCAAGTCTTTTAAAAATAAAAAAAAACAATTAGTCATTTATTCTAATTAATCCAACTAAACAAAAAATTAAAAAAAATACCCATAAACTCTTCAGTAGTTGTAAAAGGTAATTGTTGAACATTTTCTTGAATATATTCATTATCTTCTTCTTCTTCTTGCTCTTCTTCATCATCACTAGAAAAAATAATTTAAATTAATATTTTAAAAATAAAAAACCTTTCATTATTTATTCTTTCAACTATTTTAATTGTTTTTATTGAATTATTATTTAATTGTTTTTGTTGTCCTCCACTTAAAGTTAAAATATTTGTAGTTGCTGATTTTGGAATATTTAAATTTATTTGTTTATTATTATTATTAAATAAATTATTATTGTTGTCTTCTTCTCCTTTTTGTTCAATTTCATTACTTGTATGATTTCGTCTTAATTTTAAGCTACCAATAGTCTCTAAAGGTGTTAAATTTGTTGTTGGTGTTTGTTGTTTTAATTGATTTGAGACAATAAAACGAGCTTTAAAATGATAAAAAATTTTTTAAAAATTATTGAAAAATAACAAGTCTAGTTTAGACACATTTTCCTAATTCAATTTTTAAACAAAAGTTGGGAATCCAAAAAATTATAGAAAATTATTTTAATATAATTAAAAAAGAAAAATAAAAAGTCCACATACTCTGAGGAATTTCAATTTTCTCAATAGAAGGAATTCTAACAATTTTCTCTTTTAATTCAGCCATTTTTTCTCCTCCTCTATTTGAGAATATATTATTATTATTTTCATTTTTAATATTTTTGTCTTCTCCTTCCCTTCTTTGATTTAATAAAGTTTTCCCATTTTTACGTTCTTCAATTTTTGCAAAAGCATTTCTTTGATTAGGAACAGGTACAGTACGAACATTTGATGAAATTTTTGGACGTAAACTTGTAACCTTTAAACAAAAAAAAAATTTAAAAAAAATAAACAAAAAAACCTGAACTTGTTTAACAGGATTATCAGAAGAACAAGTAGATGAACCACCAGAATGTTGAAGATTTTGATTTTGTTGACGATTCGTTTCTTGTAAAGGAGGAAGAAAAGTAAATTCACCAGATTCGTTTAATGCTTAAATTTAAATTTAAAAAAAATTAATTAAAAAAAACCTTGTTTATAATGTCCAAACTTTTCTGAATTATTACTTACAGGAGGCACTTGTTTACGTATTGAAGTATGTGCTTGATAAGAAGGAGTCTTCGTAGTATAAGGCTAAAGTTGAAGAAAAAATAAAATAATTAATTAGAATCTGGCATCAAAACGCCCAGCATTAAATAACCTCTTTTAACCGAAAGTTTTTCACATCAAATTTGTTAAACTTTAATATTATAAAATTAAATACCAAATGTCTATTAGCATCATTTAATTGAGTATTAATTCGTTGTTGTTGTTGCTGTAGTTGTTGTTGATTTGTTCCAATTAAATAACCTTGTTGCTGTTGATGTCCAATTATTTTTCCTGGCGTTTTTGAATGATGAACAGGAGAAATTTCTGAAGATAATTGACGAGAAATATGTCTAGATGGTGAACCTCCTCCACATTCATAATTAATTTCTTTAACAAAAAATGGATGGGTAAAGAATGCTTCTTTAAAAAAAAATTATAATTTTAATAAAATTTCTTTTTTATTTAACAAACCAAATTCCATTCGATCACAAGGATTTCTTTTTAAAAGTCCCAAAAGAAGATTAGCCAAGAGAGGGGAACAAAAGTCTGGAATATTTGGTTTTAAATCTGTATGTCGCATATAATAATTTTTTAATGCCTGAGGTGTTTGAGCCTTAAAAAATGAATAAATTATATGAAAATGTCCAAAAAAATAAACAAAAATAATTGCAAAAAGGACTCAAAAAAACAAACCAAAAAAGGAGCTTTTCCAGTTAAGCACTGATATATAATTGTCCCAATAGACCACAAATCAGCTTTAGCCCCATATTGTTGTGACATAATAACTTCCGGGGCCATATACATCGGAGAACCACACAAAGTCCCCGCCATTATACCTTCTGGAAGAGAACGAGCAAAACCAAAATCTGCCAGTTTAACGATTATTTGTGTAGGTTGTGGAGGATTAGGATGTCGAGGATTGCATAAAAGAATGTTTTGAGGTTTTAAATCTCTATGTACAATTGCTTTCTTGTTTAGAGCTTCCAATGCTTTTGCTGAAAAATAAGATATTTAAATTGTTTAAACAAAAAAATAACAGAATTTTTACCCTTTACTTACACAAATACATCCTTAAAAATTAATTTAAATCCTCAACAAACCTATTTGTGAAAAGAAATGTTGAATAGTTAATTCATTAATTGTTTGCTTTCCAAACAAGTATTCAGCCAAATCTCCATGATTGCAATATTCCATAACCAAATAAACATGTGTAGGTGTCTCAACACACCGCAATAGAGAAACAAGATTTTCGTGTTGGAGTCCCTTTAGTTCTTGAAGTATTTTTATCTCTTTGGTGAGTAAATTTTTGGCTTTGGAAAGATTCTTTTTTGCAATTGCTTTGATGGCCACTTCCTTGTTTGTCTAAAAATTTAAAAACAATAAATAAAATTTGAGTGGAAAATTTAGAAGAATCCATCAGGTATCGAACCAGGAGACATAACCAACAATACTACCAACTACACCATAAATACAACCATGGTTTTTTGTCATAAAAGTAGATAATAATTAATCCCAAACAACACCACTAATCATAACTAACTCAAAAAAACCTCTTTATGTCTCCCTTTGTAAACAACAGCAAAAGCCCCATGGCCAATAACTTCACCACCATAACAAAACCCATCAACTTCTTCCATTTTTTGATTAAAATTTTTATTAGTTTTCGAATTATTTAACATATAAAAGTTTGTATTTTTGTGAATTTATTTCATCAACACTGAAAAAACAAAATAAAAAAAGAGATTTAAATTAATACACACATCGAAAAATATAATAAAAATTAAAGGAATCAATAAATAAGTGAAATAAATAAATAAAAACGAGAATATATTATTTGGACTTTTAACAATAAATAAACAAAATAAAAAGAAAAGTTTTATGTTATTGTAGTTAATTTAAAAAATATGATCATAATATTATGTAATAAATGGAGGAAATATTAAAATTTTAACACAATTTGGACAACTTTATACAAACATAATTTGCCAAATTTCTTCTCTTTAAAGAAGACATGTGAACATTATTTTCTCTCTTTTAATAAAAGAAAATCTTCCTCCTTTGGGACTAAATAATCAATAAATAAATAAAATAAAGTAAGAGAAAGAAGAGTAAAAAGCTAAATAGAAAGAAAAAAAAGAGAAAAGAAAAAGCCGCAAAAATTAAAAAAGAAAAAGGGATTGCTTACACAACAACAAATATATATATATCCAAGAGAAGATTATATTACCCTACTTTTTAAATAAATATATGAATGAAAAGTAATAAATAATCCAAAAAGATATAAAGTACAACAAAATGATTCTTTCATATTTTTAAAGGAAACAATTTATAAATGAAAAAATGTTTTTTGTCTTAATTAATAATGTTATGTGTCTAACATGTGTGTGTATAAAATTTCTTTTTTTCTCTCTTTCATTAATCTAATAATAAAACAAGTCAATAATTGCATGTGCTAAATACACAATAACTAAAGACAAAATGCCAAAAATAAATATAATTTAACAAAATGTTAAATAACGCAAATTGAACAGAACGTTCAAAAACAAAATATCCAAAGATATAAAATTTGGATAAAATAAATTTGTGTTATTTAAATATAATTAAATGGATTTTAATTCAGAAAAATTTTAAATATAAAGAAAAAGCTTTATAAAAAATATAAATAAAAACAATGCAGAATAAAAATGTAATAAAGGGACTAACTTGTCGAGAAATGAAAATAAATTTTTCTACCAAATTTAAAGAACAATTGATTTATTTTTTTCTCGAATAAATGAGTAAATCTTTCTTTTTTTAATATAAATATATATTTTGTATTTTTCGAGTTTTAAGGAAAAATAAAACAGAAAAAAGTTTAAAAAAAAATTTTAAACATTAATAAAAATAGAAGAGGCTAAAAAGGAAAAAAAAATAATATAAAAATTTATATTTAATTCTTTAATTAATTAAATTAATATTCTCTTTATTGGCCAATCCTCTTCTCTTATGTGTTCATTTTATTTAAATAAAAAAAAAGGTTTAAAATAAATAAATTTAATTTTCTTGTTTTTTTATTTATTGTTAATATTATAGAGGAGGTTATTTACTCTTTTTTTTTAAATCATTTCAATTTGCATTAAATCTCCTTTTTATATAAAAATATAAAAGCGAAAAAGGAAAACAAAAAAAAATAAACTTGAAAAAAACACAAACTTTTTCTACTACTTCTATTTATTTTTGTTATTGTTTTCCTATTATCCTTTTTATATTTATTATAAATATTTATATTGCTTATTTAGGTCTAAGCCAATTTGTCTTTATAAAAATAAATATAATAAATATTTACTTAAAATATTTTCTTTTTTTTTTTAAATAAATTTACTTTATTTTTTTTCATTTTTATTTAAATTCCTAAGAGACTTTAAAGCAATAAAAATATTAAGTTAATTCAAAAATATAAAATTAAAAGAATTTAGAAAATTAATATTTAATTTAAAAAATGGCAACTTTTAATTATTAATCTTCTTTTCCATTTAAAGACTTTAAGAGTTTCACAATATTTAATATGTATAAGCTTTTTCTTTTAATTTTGTTTTCTTTGGTAATTTAATTATATATTCTCTAACATTAAATTAATAAAAAAAAAACAAGCTGTAAAAATGTTTCTTAATTTTAAATTGTAATTTAAGTTTTACAGATAGTAAAAAAATTTTTTTACATTTGAATAATTGTGAAACAAGTTGGAAAACTTTTTATTTTAAAAGTTTGAAACAAAGTTATACAAAAAAAGTTTTACAATTTAATTAATTGTAAAACAAGTTTGAAAAAATAATTTAGTTTATTCAAATAAACCTTATTAAATTTTACACAATTCCCAAACCTAATAAACGGTAAATTTATTATTATTTTTTTTTTCTCAATTTTTATTGCCTAAAACATAACATCATTTTCTTCCGTTTTATTATCTAAGTGTCCCTCAGCTAAAAAGCAAAATAATGTGCGTGTGCTTATAACATCTTTATTCTTTCTTTTATTCAAATTACATATTAAAAAGATCTCTATTTATTTAATATTTTTTCATTTAGGAGTATTCTTAACTAAAATGGAATGCCATTATCCATTAGCTTTTCCTTCCATTTCTCTTTTTTTTCTCATAAAGCTCAAATTATGCCTTTTTTCCTTTAAATACTTAATTAAATATTTATAAAGAAATAGCTTTTATTTAGCCTAAATTAAACTTGAAACTTTTATTTAAAAATAAACAAAAATAATATTTTTTTATCCTAGAAAGAAGAAAGCCTTTGTATTAGCCATAAAAACAAATTCCTTTTTTTTATTTATCGAATGAGAAAATAAATGTAATTTTACCTTTCACCTTTTTTTTTCTTTTCGTACTTGACTCTCCCTTATATATATAGCTCTTCTATGTGATGTATGCCGCTCATAACAATAAAAATCTTATTCTTTTTATAACAATTGTTATTGGCACACATTTCTTGTTTCTAGAAATTTTATTTTTATAAACTTGTTTTTTTTTTAAATTTTTCCCCTAAATAAAAATACAAAAATTTACTTGAGATTTGTTTTAAATTGTAAAAACGTAAAAATAAACTTGAAAATAAACAATTGTAAAAACAAAATAACTTTAAAAATAAATCTTTTTTCTAATATAAATTGTAAAACAAATTTATAAAACAATGTTTTTAAAATTAAAAACAACCACCTTCATATTTTTCTTTTTTTTTTTTTTTATTAAAAATGTTTAGCTTGCGCTTTGCACAAAAGAAAAATCAGATAAATGGATCACATTCCTTCCTAGCTTTTCACTTTTTTTTTCTCCTTTTTATAAAAAAAAAAATTTTCTAATAAAAAACTTTACTGTCCTCGATTCATTAATTTTATTTAAAAAATATTTTCTGTTAAAAAAATTCTTTTTTTTTTCAATGTCTTTTCGTTTAAAAACACCAAAAACAACTTCCAAAAAATTAAAATCTTCTTCCTTTTCAACTTCATCCTTTAATAATCGTTCAAATTCATTAGCTAGACGACCTCCTCTTTACAAAATAAAAACAATGGAAAAGTTTGAAATTGATGAAACAACAACAACAACAAATATTTCTATAAATTCTTCACCTTTAAGAGGGAATGATTATTGTTGGTTAGATTCCCCTGGACCAGCTGATGGAATTAGAAAACAAGAACTTTGTTCAAGGGTTATGTTAACTATTACAGCAAAGTAAAAATTTAATTATAAATATTTTTAAAATTTTTTTAGAGAACTTCAAGATTTAGATCCAGATGAAAATATTGATCCATATTGTCGTGTAAGTGTTTGTGATTCAGTCAGTTCCCCAAGTAGGCAATGGGAAGTACTTGGACAAACAGAAGTTATTGGTAATACAGACTGTCCTGAATGGAGCACAAAAATTTGTTTAACTTATTTCTTTGAGGAACAAGTTATATTAAATATTTTTATGTATTTTTTTAAATATTTTTTTTTAATAGCAACGACTTCATTTTGAAGTTTTTGATAAAAATAAGGAAGGAATAAATCCAAGTGGAAGATTATTTCCTAAAAGAATAGGTCAATGTTCAATGTTATTACATGAACTTGTTGGAGCTAATATGAATAGAATGTCAAAGAATTTAATGTAAAAAAAATTTTTTTTTTAATAATAAAATTGGGTTTTAAATAGTAGCAATTAAAAAATTATTTCCTTTTTAAGGACTTTCTTTGAATAGTAATTTAATTGGGGAAGGAAATAAAAATTATAAAAAAGAAATTTCTATTGGAAATTGTTAAAATTAGGAAACAAAGATTATTAATGAAGCAAAAATTAGTTTAACGAATAATTAGGTTTTTTACAACTTGTTTTACAAAACTTGTTTTACAATTTTTAAATATACAATTACAGGGAAGAAGGAGAGTTTGTGGGCGTTTTAACTGTAGTAGCTGAAGAATTAAGTGAAGGACGTCAAGAAAGTGTTTATTTTGTTGTTAGTGGTCACAATCTTGATCGGAAAGATTTTCTCGGAAAATGTGATCCATTTTTGAAGATTAGCCGTATTAATCATGATAACACGTTAAATAAAATATTTTTTTACCTTTAAAAAATTATTAAAAATTTAGACTTCAACTAGCTTTTAGAACTAGATATCACGAACAAAATCTGAACCCAAAATGGAAACCTTTTGAAATATTAACTCAACAGCTATGCTATGGAGATAAAGATAGACCTTTTCTTATTGAGGTAAGGTAATTCTTGGATAATAAATTTCAAAAATCAGTGTTTTGATTGGGATCAGGATGGAAATCACGATTTGGTTGGGACTTGTCAAACTACGGTTAATAGACTTCTTTGTGGATTGGATAAAGAATTACCTTTAATTAATGAAAAGAAACTGAAAAAACACAAAAAATATGTTGATTCTGGACAAATTCATTTTCATAGAATACATTTATGGAATGACTACACATTTTTAGATTTTATTCGGGGAGGGTAAATAATATAAATTTTAATTCTAATTTTTTTAAATTTGTTTTTCATGTTAGAACGGAATTGGATTTTACTGTGGCGGTAAGTTGCAAATAAAGTTTTAAATAAAATTAAAAATAAGTTGTAAAATGATTTGTAAATTTAAATGTTTTAAAAAACAAGTTTTAATTTAATCTGAAAAATGATTTGTAAAATAAGAGTTGTAAAACAAGTTCAAATTAATTTTAAGGTTGATTTTACAAAATCGAACTTACCAATGCAGGACCATTCATCACTTCATCGTCGCGATAGAATGAATCAGTATGAATTGGCAATAGGTGCAATATTAGAAATTTGTCAGCATTATAGTAGAAGCAAAGTATTTGTTGTTAAATTTTATTAATTTTAATAAAATCAGTTGTTTAATGCTTATGGTTTTGGTGCTAAAATACCATCAGTAGATGAGAAAGTCCATTATAATTTTCCTTTGGTTAGTTGCAAATTAATTATTTTAATTATTATTTCTTTAAAGAATTTAGAAACTAATGATCCTAGATGCAAAGGGTAAAAATTTTCTAAAAAATAAAAATTATTTAATTTTAGTGTTAATGGTGTTCTTGAGGCTTATAGTATTGCTCAGTCTAAGGTTGAATTAAGGTATTATTATTTATTTTTAAATTAAATAAAATTTAATAATTTTAATTAGTGGACCAACCGATTTTACTCCAACAATTCGTTTAGCAGCAAGAAGGGCAGCCTCATTACCTGAAAATGGATGTAAATATTGTGTATTATTAATAATAACTGATGGAGCAATAACTGATTTTGAACAAACAAAAGAGGAAATTATTAAGGTAAAAAATAAGTATAAATTAATTAAAAACAAATATTTTTTTTTAGGCTTCTTCATTGCCTTTATCAATAATTGTAGTTGGTGTTGGATATGATACTTTTGATGAAATGAAAGTTTTGGATTCTGATAATAGATTACTTTGTTCACATAAAAAATATGCAAAAAGAGATATTGTTCAAGTAATTTTAAATAAATAAAAAATATTTTTTATTAAGTTTGTTCAAATTCGAAAATTTTTGCCTCCTCATAGAACTATGAGTGAATTGGAATTGTCACAGGCTAAGGGTAAATTGGCAAAGGAAGTTTTATTTGAAGTTCCTGGGCAATTAATTGGATATATGAAGGTTTTTATTTTAAAATATTTATTTTTTAATTTTTAAATTTTAGTCAAAAGGAATTTATCCTCGAGATCCTGACGATCCTTTTACTGAAAGTGATCGCCAATTATTAATTTCTCCAGCCGCGTATAGACTTCGTGACTCCTCTATTTCAGGAGTAATAAGTGCACGTAGAAGTAGCAGTCTAAAAACAAATAAAGAAATACTAGCCGGAATACAAACAAGACCACCAAGAAAGTCTGGTAAGTTTTCCGGAAAATATTAAATTGCTTCCGGAAATTAATTGTAATTTAAGTAACTGCCCAATATTCTGGTTCCCCTCGCACACACAAACGACTTTTACCAACACCACCTGCACAAGATGATAATTACAGTAATAATAGCAATGATGATTTAACAGAAAAAATGCAAAGAGCTAATTTCTTTTGAAAAAAACTCATAACTTGATTATTATAAATTTATTTTTTAAAATATTTTTTTACTGTTTAATTTTTCTTTTTTGTACTTTAATAATAATTTAGTTTCTAATCAAGTTTTTAGAATTTTGCCTTAAGTACATACATATTTACTCTTTTTTCATTAAAAACATTTATTTTTATTAAGCGAATACAAAGAGATCAAAAAAAGAAGATAAGCAGTTGTTATTTTATGCTTTTCCTCTATTGTTGTTATTTTTCGCTTCTCTGCAAGCTTAACATTTTTACTAGTAATTTTTCTTACTTAAAAAAGTTCTCTTTTCTAAAATCTTCAAGATCAAAAATTTTTTAATTTTAGTAATAAATATAGTTAAATGGAGTCTCGTTGCTCAAACTTTTCAGCACAAATTTGTAGACACGGAGATTATCAACTACGTCTAGCACGTTCATCAGCTTATGTAAATGCTAAAGTTGCACCGAATTTAACAAAAAATTTGGTAAATGTTATATTTACTTTAGAAATAATTTTTTTTAGCAAAAATGCCCAAAATGCCTTGTACTTGTCGATCAACGTCTTCATGCTAAATGCCCCTCTGACGGAATGTACCAACCATATCAATGGGTAATTGACCCTGAACGGTGGTATATTTGAGATGAGAAAAATCATCAATACAAATCTGATGAATAAAAATATAACAATAATAAAAGTTCTGGGCAACAAATTAATCAGAATATCAAGCATATTTTACGGAAAAAATCAATAAAAATTACAATTATTATTTCAATAAAAAGAATAAACCAGAATTACAATTATTTTTTCAGAAAGATTAAATCAGAATTACAAATATACATATATCCGGAAAAATCACATTAGAGTTACAAATACAGTTAATTTCCGGAAGCTAAAGTACAAGTATATTTCCAGAAAAGATAAATCAGAATTACAATTGTTTCCGGAACATTAAATCAGAATTACAAATATACATATATCCGGAAAAATCACATTAGAGTTACAATTACAATTAATTTCCGGAAGTTAAAGTACAAGTATATTTCCAGAAAAGATAAATCAGAATTACAATTGTTTCCGGAACATTAAATCAGAATTACAAATATACATATATCCGGAAAAATCACATTAGAGTTACAATTACAATTAATTTCCGGAAGCTAAAGTACAAGTATATGTCCGGAAAAAATAAATCAGAATTACAATTGTTTCTGGAACGTTAAATCAGAATTATAGTTAATATCCTTTTCATAAAGAAAAATAAATATAAAAGTATTTTTAATTTTTTCTATGATCTTAATAAATTTATAAAAATAAGTTTTATTTATATTACTTAGAGGAAATTCTTCTCGTATCGATTTTTTATTGCTTACTAAATGAACTTTTATTAAGGAATCAAGAATATACTCTAATCACAAGATTTCTATACTTATAACTATCTATCCAAATATTGATAATGACATATTTTTTATGTATGTTAGATATCTGTTCGGAGAACTAAATAGAATCGCAACTGGTAAAATTTATTTCCACCCACACAAATTCATTCTTTTTTTATTATTGAACACATTTTAAATAGGAAAGAAGTTAATAGGAAATATGAGATGAGGAGAGAAAATAAAGAAAATAAAAAATACAAAAAGCATTTTATTAAGCACATGAAGGCAATTGGCGTTAAATTGTCCAATCATAATAAAATTAACTAAATAAATTTTTCTCATTTTTAGCATTTATTTGACCTTTGAACGTTAGCCTTAGAATTAAAACCTATCTTATTTACCTACCCCAAATTATATTAAATAATTTTAAAATTTATTTTAAACATAGACAGTAAAAATGTCAGACTATGCTCTTGTCCGAACACGTTCAGCTTTAGCTCTCTCAAGTTGTGCTCCAATAGGCCTAACTAGAACTTATTCAGTGCCTGATTTGTAAGCTTATATTTTTTAATATTATTTATTTTATAATATAGGTATAGACCAACATTTTCTTCTTACTATTATTACCCATATTATAGTTCAAGATATTGGGCAAGTTTTTATTTAAATATTTAAAATAACAATTAAAAACTTTTTTAGTATCCTTATCGCTATTTGGTAAGTAAAAGTTTTGAGAAAATTTATTTTACATTATTACAATTACAAACACAAAAATAAAATTTACAAATCAAAAATGATATAAATCAGAATTAACAAAACTTAAAAAATAACTTTCCGGAAAGAAGTTGTAAACTTTTACAATTTATTTTACAAATCACAATTACAAACACAAAAATAAAATTTACAAATCAAAAATTATGTAAATCAGAACTAACAAAACTTAAAAAATAACTTTCCGGAAAGAAGTTGTAAACTTTTACAATTTATTTTACAAATCAGAATTAACTATTTTTCTTAAAAACTTTCTCTTTTAAGACTGATTCCTACTACAATTATTCTTGGCCTTACTACTATCGAAGCTATTACTCTTATCCATACAGTCGTTATTACTACCCTTACGGGTTTTTTTAATTTTATTAATTCAATTACCAATTTTTAGCTATTCTGGGTATTATCCATACAGCTATTATAGTCGCTACAGAAGTTACTTGTGAGACTTATTTACTTATTTAAATAATTAAAGAAACATTTTCAGAGATTACAGCTTGCCTTATTACTCAAGAAGGTTTTTATCTATTTCTAAATAAAAAAAAAAAGATTTCAAAAATAGATGGTATGATCCTTATTATGATTCATACTTGGGCAGTTATCGCTATCGGAGTTGGCTTCTAGACAGTATCTATATTTGAAGGCCATTAATCTCCTAATTTGGCACAGGTATGGAGGACGGACTGTACAAGGGGTTGGCTCTTTATCGCAACGGGGTTGTTTTAATGTAAAAATTAATAAAAAAATTTAATTTCAGACCATTTCTTTTACTCAACTAAATCGTAATTGGATTTCCTCAATGAGTTGGTTCCAAAGGCATAAAGACTGGCGACTTCTCTATCTTTGGGACAAGAGCCTTTCAACTCCAGATTCACATAAACCAGAAATAAGGGATTATAAAGCTGAATGGGTACCTGCGTTTGATCCCACGTAGAAAATAAAAATAGAAGAAAATTAATATTATTTTGTTAGTTTGAAATCACTGCCTTGTCCCTTATATACTAAAATTATTATTTTGGATGCGTATAAAAATCAGAATTTATTTTTAAGTTTGCAATAATTCTGAAAATGTTTTCTATTAATTCTGTTTTTTACAATTTCTGATTTAATAAGTCAATGGACTATTTATTAAATTCTGATCTTAAAATTCTGATTTTTAATATTAAAAAACTTGAACGCATCTAAAGTAAACAAAAATAAACTTATTCCCATCTTTTCCTCAAAATCCTGTGCCAAGAATAATAAAAAAAATTATTCGCATTCTTTCTTTATTTTTTAAACTTAATCTTGAACTCTTATTTAAGTCAATGTAAGAGAGGTTATATAAAACTCAGAGAAAAGTTTAAAAAAAAACAACAAACAAACAATTGGCTACAAAATATAAAAAAGCTTGTTTACTCGTCATTTGTTTATAAAAAATAAAAAAATTTTTTAATTTATAAGAACGACTATTTACCTAAAATATTATCTTCATAAAAAATTGTTAAATCCAAATTTTGGGTCAATAAATAAAATTAATTCATTTAAATATTTAAAATGTCTGATTATGCACTTGTACGTACACGCTCTGCCTTGGCTTTATCTTGTGACAGTCCTTATACATTAACACGTACATATTCTGTACCTTCTCTTACTAGGTAATAAATTAACATCTTTTTTAATTAAAAATATTCTTTTATAGCTATACTCCAGTATCATACTACTATCCTTATTATAGTTGGCGTTATTGGGTATTTTTCTTAATTTTTTAAATAAATTATTTTAATTAAAGTACCCGTATCGTTATCGTGATTACTGGCTGGTAAGTAAAAAAATAAAAAAAAAAAGAAAAGTTTAATTAAAGTCTGATTATTATTGGTATGATCGATATTCATATTACTCTTATTATACACCTCTCTACTATCGAAGCTTATTTCCTTATCGTCGTTATTATTACAGGTTATAAAAAAAATACATTTAATAATTTACTTTTTAAAGTGACTACATTTCAAATCCTTATTATTGGTATTATCCTTATAGCTATTGGAGCCGTTACAAAAATTATCTGTTAAGAAACTTTTTTTAAATAAATTATACAAATTATTTTTAGTTATGATTATGATTGGTCTTACTACTACAGACGGTATTTATTAACTTTTTAAATTAAAAACTTTCAATTGTTACAGTCCATACTATTATTACTACTAAACAATATAAGAAAATGAAGAAGTGTAAATATAAATTGAATTAAAAGAGAAGAAAATATGAAAATAATTTAGAATTTTATAA